>CM062824.1:16082545-16186279 GCA_031772345.1 Himalopsyche anomala
TCCGTTAAATTTTTCCATTCTGTTTATCATTCAGTAGTGATTCTTTGCATCGATCGTAATACCAACATGATAGTGTAACGAATACAAAAGTAACTTATACTTACTATTTACCACTATTATCAACACAGTTGTCAGATTTTGAAATGGAAACAGAGCAAACTTCAGGAACAGCTGACGAAAATGACAATCAATGCTGGTGCTACGCCCCCGATTCTGTGTTACTTCACATATTCGGACATTTAAATGCCAAAGAGCTTCTAGATGCAGGTCTCGTTTGTCGATTATGGTGGAGGATAAGCCGCGATGAGATAATATGGAAACACCTGTTCTATCGTGATTACCACATTGACCCTAGCATTCCTATTATGCCTGGTATGGAAACATGAATTATTTATAATATCACAACTTTTGATCTGAGAAATGCATTCATTTATGATTTCAATTAACTGACATCTGTTTCAGGTGCAATCGGATGGCTCGATGAGTATAGGCGTTTATATAGTGATGTTCCAATCGTTCAAACACAATCCTTGGATACCCACTCTCATCAAGTTCTTCATGTATCTTTTTCTCACAATGGGACAATGTTTGCTACTACATCGAAAGATGGCAGTGTCATAGTAATATTAATTAAAAAAAACACATTTTTATGCTTTCACTTGCTACCTGTGTGCATGCAATCTGGATATAATCACTGTTCTTATCTAGGGTAATTGTTTCTTCAGCTTTCGATATTGCAAATCTATATTTTATAAATTTGCTTCTAGATTTTATTTAGTTTGGATTCTATCTGTTTTTTGGAAAAAGCTTCTTGTAATATCAAAATTTGATCAACAAGTCAATGAATGCCTAAATACTTTGTTCCATGAAATTAAAAAAAAATCTATGTATTTTGCTTAATATGGCTCTGTACTAGATTTATTTAAGTATGCTGTCATACTAGCTAAGACATACTATCAGAATGTTCTAAGAAAATTGTACCTGATTGTATTAATGATGACATTCTTTGGATCTCACGAGTTTGATTTGTTCCTGTCAAAACTTCAATATTGTTTTTCCCTTTTCCTCTTTACATAATATTTTCTAAATATTCACATAATCGCAGCAAAAAAAATATAGCATTTAAACTAGTCCATGCAATATATTTTCGATATTCATGAAATTTTAACATCCCCTTTTATGCATAAACTTATCATTCTTAAAACTTCATAAAATTCGAAAATGATCAACAAATTCAATTCACACATTCAAACATTTAAAGTTATTTTTAGTTTTTTTGTTGCTGAATAAAGCTTCAGTCGTAATTGAATTGATGTATTTTATGTTTGAATTATGTAAAAATACACAAAATATGGTTGTAATTGTTTTTTCAGAAGATACAGCTTGATAAAATCTATATATTATGCATTCATATATATCAGGGATGGGGAACCTTTTTGGGTCCGCGTGCCAAAAATCCTCAAATATTATTTCTTGATTCTGTGGCGTGCCCAAGAAGTAAAAAAAAAGCAAAATAGAAAAAATAAAAAAAATAAAATTCTGAATTTTATTTACAAGTTTAAAAATTACAATTACAACATTTGAAAATTAATAAAACGGAATAAATTAAAAATTCAAAGATTATTTATTATCATAAATTTCGCATGCCATCCAAATTCTCAAACGTGCCATAGGTTCGCCATCCCTGATATATAGAATCAGCCAGTTTTTGACATATCTCCTTCTGCCAGTATGTCGATGATATATATACCTATTTTATATATACAGGCAATACTGTTTTTATGCGATTTCAAAGTTTTGCGGTTTTTTAGAAATGCAAGTTTTAAAAAAAATTACTATATTTTATGATATATAAAAATGTTAAATATTACATCAAGAGCATGTATCGTTGTATTTTGGATATAATAGAGAATGAATCATAAACACAACCACAACATTTGGAAAAAAATATGATTTTGGACTGTTTAAATCATGTTGCATCTGTCATCGCTGAATTAAGTCCACCTACTTGTGTGTGTTACAGTCGATGAAACTATTGAAACATCAGCGATATCAACTGAAATGATTACTTTAGCACATGAACTTGGCGGAGAAGGGTTTGATACCTTTAGTGAAAATTATATCGACGAATTACTTACGGATAATGCTATAAGTGACGATGATGTCATTAATTTAACTTTAACTGTTGATAAAAAACCAGAAAACGATGATCAGGACATGTTTTGCTCATGATCATTTTTAACTGATGTCTTTTAGTTGAAAATGCTTGTGGTGAAGCAAAACCGTTCATGATTCTAATAAATAATTGTGGAAAAAGTACAATAGAGTTTTTTTATTATTTTAATATAATGCTATTCCACCGAGTAAGTATTGACAGTGAACACATAAAAAGTGAAAATAAGTAATATTGATCATGCAATTTTATTTTCAGTATTGTTTTATTATTTTGGTCTTGGATATAAAGCCATGCCCCAAGAACAATTGTTCTCGTATAAATAAAGATCTCATGATTTTTTAGGTTTGGAACTCAACATATCCCTGCAAATTAAAATATCAGCATGATATGAAGGAATTTAGTTGGAAACACACACAGTTCAGCCAATTCAATTGTTCTGATAGCTTATTACTTGTCAGCGGAATACATTTCGGTTCGCCGCACAGTACTTCAGGAGAAATTGCTGTGTTCACTTTGCAAAGTATGTATTCCTGTTTTACGTTGATCTATTTGTAGGATTATGAACTATAATATCAGTAACATTTCATTTTTTCAGATGAATTTCTTTTGCAATGTAGAGTTGTCAACAAACCTTATGATGTATTTGGATCTTGGATAGGCGAGCATCACCTCGTGTCAGGTGAACTTCACTGGCTGGCACATTTGACAAGTTCAAGTATTCTGTGGGTAAACAAAGCATCTCAAGAACCAGAATCAGAGCACACTCCAATTATTACTCCATTGTATAGATTTTACAATCCAAACGCTAGTAGTGTGAGGTATGATTGTGTATGACCTTAAAAAATATACATATTTGATTTTTTTAATCTATGCCAGCTCCCAATGTAGAGCATATGGTCTCCTAATGGAGGTATTTCAACATATTTTTTTATTACAAGAACCGCTTATTATTCGGTTTCTCAACCACTTTCTTTCGAAGAGAGTTGGGATATAAAAGATGGAGCTAGGGCTAGGACTAGCAGTTGGCTAATCATTCTCACTTCACCCCGTTACTTAAGGATTGGCATGGTGGGAGGGGCGGGAATTTTTCAGGTCCATGGCACAGTGGTCAACGACTTTGGCTTCCATGCCGGACCTTACAGGTTCGAATCTCAGTACGAATATCATTTTTTCAATAGATTTCTGTTTGAAGGCATGGATGTTTGTGATGTCGTATTTGAATATTTGTATTTAACTCTGGCTCGTTAAAGTATAAATATGCATTTATGCAGTCACTGTTTGTTATCGAATATACGTTTTTGATAGATAATAAAATTTTAAATTCTTACAATTTTTAGGGCTATTTTAATTGGGGAATGCAAGTGGAACAATGAAGATCTAAATGCAGACTGCCAAATCGAAATCTCTAAGCCGGTGGATAAAAAAGCCCAACCGACCCCCGTTAATCATCTCTCATTTGTATATAATCAGGAATATAGAAATCAAGAAAATCTTGATTTTGTAGAAGAAGTAGGTATATGTATGAGTAATATTCTTTCAGCAATTGAGCAGAAAATGTCTGTCCTTCTACAAGGGAAACAGAAAAATCAACCAACTCACTAATTAACTGCTAATGGAACTATGTCAGTCTTTCAATTTATCCCTACAATGAATGAACTATTTTAGCTTTCTATCCGAAGACAATCTTTTAATAGGATGCATTCAGAGATTCATTTTGAATTAAATTTTAAAAGAATATTTGTAATAACTCTTTTATCTTTGTCAATGTTTTTCATTATGTTTTCTTGAAATATTGCCACTTTGCTTATTGTAGATGAACAATTTACCTGTTTCAAATTTGTGTCACTATGCAATCTACCGCTAATAAATATCAATTCACGGATAACACTTGCATAATGAATGGTGCACGGATTATGACAAATAACCAATCTTAATAAGAAATACTTACTGTTTCTACTGTATAGCCCAAGACCATTGGTAGGCAACTTTTCTAATAAGATAAAATTAAATTCACATTCAAATTCAGTTGTTCGACACACTCAATCTACCCTCTAAGCCATGCAGCAGTTTTAAAACCCCCGCACTTTTGTTTCGGGTAGGCGTGCACTCTAATACAACTATTCAAATATTATTTTTTTCAATTGATTTTAATTCTTATCTATTATCAAAACAAGAAATTGATCGAAATGAAGTATATTTTATACGAATTAGTTGTATAGAATGACGTGAAAAATTAGAAAACTTATAAAATATGTTAATAACTTTAATGGCGATTGGTTATTTGTTTCATTCTGCTTATTTTCTTAATTTGTGTTTGATTATATTTTATGTAGAAAAAATAGAAAGAGTTCTGTTAATTCTTATTTTTTATTTCAAAAAACTTGTTATTGTAAATTATAAATTGAGTGTTTTTTTATTATGCAAATCAAAACAAAAAACACTATTTTTAATGTCAAATACGAAAAATTATGCCGCGCATTTATTGGATTGGCCTGCGCAACCTTTGGATTTTCCGCTCAGCTAACCTGTCATTTTAGAGGGAACATTGGACACACGTGAGTTCTCATGCACTATCATGAATGATCCATGCACTCTTTGTTCACTATTTGAGTATAACAATGATTACAATGGTTGAATGGCGAAAAAGGCATTCATGGAATTTCGTTCTACTCGGTTGTACAATCAGGGATTTGGATATATCCAATGCTCCCTCTAAGACAAGAGGACAAATATTAATTGTGCCTACCCGGAATGAGTCTGCAGGGGTTTTCAAACTGCTGCTCGGCCGCTTAGCTTAGAGGGAACATTGGATATATCCTTAATAAAAATATTTCCATTCGAACAGAGGTCACATTAATATCACACATGCTTAATTATCTAATTTTAAATATCCATGACATATTTTATAGAGTGGCAGTGAGTCGGAGTCTGGAAGCTGGAGTGGATCTAGTCGAGACGATGAATTGAAAAATAAACTGTTGATATTTACAACAGGAACTGATACCTACACACCTCACCAGATTGGGTTTAAAAAAATTGATAGAATTGAATTTCCCCGTCGTTTATCACCCGGACCATCGATCAAAGAAAGAATAGCAGCTAGAGACAGAGAACGCGAGAGGGAAAGAGACGGGGAGGACCAACCGAACTGGGCAGATTTTAATTCTGTCAAAGATAAATTTGATATACCAGATAAGATGATTGATCTGCACGGTCATATAATTGGAATGGCTCTGTCTCCTGATCACAGGTGAGCAGACACTATTAAATTCATGTTCAAGCATAAATTTTAAATCTGATAAACTACATACAATATATTATTATATAACTGAGATATTTCAGGGGTCCATAAAATTCAAAGGAAACATTGAAACTAAACAATAAATACAGAAAAATGCTGAAAACATTAATCTCACTCTCACCATTTGCCGTAATTTTGATTTAATGACATATTGCTCTCATACTTGAAATTATGTTATAATAGTAGAAGAAATACTCAAGTTTCTGACAATAGTAACGCTGTACTTGTAAAGTTTTTCAATACCTATATGCAAATCAGATTTCATGTTTATTACAAGGTGAATGAATGTTGCTTGAAAATCTGGGATATTTTCTCCTAAACAAGATAGTACCACGATCGTCTTATATAGTGATGAATTAGGTTTCTATTGCTTGAGAGTTAGAGGCGATTCACATTCACAGGCATGTACCGTCAAATACAAATTTATCACTCTCACTCACTCTGTTGTGGGACCCTTCTCATTTTCTAAAAGGACATATTTCTCATGCTTTACTCGATAGTGAGCGAAAGGCAAATGTGCTTGTGAAATTACGCATTTGCATATGTAAATCATTCTTTACCAGTGTACCAAATGTAACATCAAATAAATTTACATTAACTATTATTTTTAACCTTATTCCTTTATGTTTATTTCAGGTATCTCTATGTAAACAGCAGACCATGGCCTACAGGATACTCGATAGATAATCCACTGAATCCACCACCGATAGCATCTAGAACAGATATTCATGTTATTGACTTGACTAACATAACACCTGTCGGTACCATGCTTAGACCGCAAACAGCATATACAACAAACTCGGAATGTTATTTTATATTTCTTGATGTGTCTGACAAATATGTTGCAAGGTAAATAAATACGGTAACTATTTATCATTTCATTGATACACTCTTAGTGCAACTACTGTAGTTTTTTTTATATTTGTAAATCATTCATTCCTGCATGTCCACCATTACGGATTTTTTTTTTGGGTACCACCAACCATCAACCGTATACCACCAGGTTAGGAAACCCTGATCTAGGTCATTCGCAGTGAAGCTATTTTTTGTAATTAAGATATTTCATATATTTTCAAAATGCCAAAATAAAGACAAAATTCATAAAAGGTTCATTCTTAACACATTGCTTACGGCTATATTTTAAAAAAAAAACTGACTTGCGGCGGGTGATAAATAATCGAGACAAAGGGAGTTTAGAGAAGAGCTCCGCACTAAGCAATCGACCTCAATTACGTCAGTAAACTTCAAACTGTGAGGTGCGTATCAACAAAACGAACTTTTTTTTAAATAAATAAAATAATATATAATGGAAAAAATATATTTAGACGATGTGATTTAACTATTTTCATAATATACAGTAAAACTTTTTATTATAAACATCTTAGACTTGGTGACCCATAACCATTTTTTTTGATACAATTAATATTTGGAGAATATATTTTTGAACATTTTAAAAAATCCTAGCAGGTGTCCCATTCTGAGCATGGTGCACTCTGAGATCGGGCTTCAAGCCACAACATCTACGAGATTAGTTTAAGAAAGTGAAGTGATTAGTAGAACCATCTGAACAATGGCAGCCTATTCTTAACACTCAAGACCCCGGCCCCGCACTAACGCGGAAATGGTCGTTATCCGTTAAATCCCGGCCCCACGCTAGCGCGGGTTTACACACGTGGGCTAGTAATCAGTATCCGTTAAGGCAAAACTAATTTATTTCGAGTTTTTGTTTTTTTTATGCTACTCAAGAGGGTTTGTTGCGTATGTGTATTTTTTTGTGTCGATTTACTTTATTATTTATGATTGAAAATGACTTTTGAAATAAGATATGTTTTGCTTAAGAATACTTAAAATTAAAATATTTTACGAGTTGACTTTTACTTTTATTAGACTTAAAAAACATACTGCTGTTCGTTTTATATTTTGTAATATTATTTAAATAAATTTTAGTACATTTGTGTTGGTCGAAGACAACACATTCTCGTTTCTGTGATCGCGATATATTTTCTGCTCTTGTTTTATTGCATTCAGAGTTTAAAATTTTTAAAAAATGTTTGTGTTGTATAAGTAATGTGATTAAAGAGGTAATTTAAAAAAATATTTCAATTTTTGCATTTTTTTCTTTAAAAATATTTTTTGTCTATGAAAAATCGAAAAGAAAGTGTCGTTTTTTACTTATTTTTGCTATGCTAATCATTTTTTTTGTGTTCGCCAAGTTAAACTCATCGGCAAAAATAAATTTTAAACGTTTTTTATTGTAACTTGCTAAATATTGGTTTGGCTTGCAAGACGATGGGTGAATGCGTCATACATGCCATACATGAAAATTTAATTGATTTATTGCGTAATTTATAAGTAAAAGTGACAGTGTTGTTAATATATAGTTTTAATCTTATGTATTTTGAAAAATGATTTCGTTAAAAAAGCACATAATACGTCAATGCAAACAAATGTTACACAGTTTGAGATTTTCTGGATGCCGTAAAAATCAAACTATTAAGTGTCATAATTTATTGGTTCGCATGGTTATGGGCATTTACTTTAATTACGCGTGTCAAATTTTTATTATTTTCGGTTCTTTTCAATGATGTCATCGTCAGTTAAATAATGCATTTTTATCGCGTCACATACTCGTTCACAAGACCATTCATAGTCCCAAAAACTAATCACAAAGACCGTAAAAACAAATCGCAAACTTGCTTGCAAAAATCTAAATAGTAAATAAATTCAAATACACATTACAATATGACACAAATACGGTTTAAAAATCTCTATTGTCTCAAAAACAAATGGCAAAAGTTCACAAATTATTTAGTATAATAGAGTAAAATAAACTTCATATACGATTACACAATAAAGCTCGTTAGTATATGTAACACGGTTTAACAAGCAAAACTTTTTAACGGTTTAACTGCAAAAAAATAGCTTGACGCGGAGAATATTGTTAGGTACTGCGCTACCTAAGAATGACGATTCTAGCATCGTTTTCATTTACATATTTAATCGTGTTATTGAACCAACAAAGACTCGATAATCGAAGTTTTGCCTTTGGCGACATTTTCCAATCACACATTAAAGTAAATATGTCAAGAAATAAGGTGTTTGACATGCGTTTTTATATATGGAAATCAAACGCATAAATTTGTGCACACCGTCACAACAGAACATTTCTGAAACGCACAAATTTGTGCACACCGTCGCCAATGTGTTAATAGAAACAGAAAAAATAAAAAATAAATTAATGTTAAAAAAGTGGGCATGCGTATTAACCAACTGTGCACATGTCCGAGCCAGGTCCATTGTCGTTTTATTATTTTGGACATAATAATAGGCTGGTTAGTCCGCTCTCTTATCTCCGTGTTTCTGACAAAGTCATACCACCCCTAGTATTTGCCGCAGGCATTTGTTTTCAAAGCACAGTATACGGTTACTCTGTGCTTTCGTAAGGTGCCATGACTTGCTACCCGAAAGCAGCACTGTCAAGATGCACGCATTGAACAGGAGGCACTTGGTTCTGACCGAGTACAACCGTGTGTCCCAGACTTTCTGCACTGAGTTAAAGGTCGCTCCAGATATTCCTAATCGAATCCGAGCTCTTTACACGGATAGTATATGGCAGTTTAAAAAATATATAACTGCTGTACAAAACACAGGACGGAAATTGCTGTTTCCTGCTGTTAATGCTTAGCCTTTGCTACGTTGAGATTGACATCTCCCATTTCCTGAGAGTGCTCTTTAATACACATTATGTGTTCAAATAATGATTTTTGTTGTAGTAAAGAATAATATTTAAAAATCAATTTTTAATTTCAGTGGTGCTGAGAACAGTGCCGCATACATATGGGATAGACATTACGGGATTTGCCTAACTCTTTTACCACATTCTGATTGTGTCAATGCCATAGCTTTTAATCCAATGGACCCACATATGTGTGTCACAGCCAGCGATGACTACACAGTCAGGGTGAGTGTATTATGATCACGGTCTCATATAAGGTGTGTGAATTTTTTTTTATAATGTGTGTTTCTTTAAGGTGTGGCGATCAAGGTCTTCGTCTAGAAAGTTACGAATAGGAGGCAGAGGTCAAACGGAAGGTGTAGCATTTCGCACGGATGCCTCCTAAACATATCGTTCATTATTGCTCAAAAAAATTATATTTAATTCAGTATGCTAACACTTATGTGAACTCTGTAAATATATCAATTTTAAGAATTATTGTTTCGACCGTCCTTTTAAATAAATTATACAAATATTATTCATTTTTCTTATTACTAGTGTACTTCCTATTACCCATCAATGAATTCAATAATTATTTTACAAAATATATCTGATTTACTTTTATCGTAGTTAACAATTTAAACATATTGAATAGAATTTTTTAGAACTTCGACTGAAGGTGCTTGATGGAACTTCAATATCAAATTTGAATTATTTCTATTCTGTACTCTTCCATAAGTTTTGTCGATAACGACCCGGGTTTCGCCATCTTCAGGTTTTTTCAAGTGCAGGAATGTACTTAAACAGTTCAAGTACATTCGTGCGAGAATTCGATTTCTCCTAGATAATTAGTGGTCAATGGCTGGGGTTCCCATGTGGACATATCAATGCCAGCTGATGTGGCTACACTGGCAAATGTCATACACCAACAAGTCCCATCTGCTGGCCTCTCCGTAGGGTCCATCAGGTAGTGAAATCCCCAATAGAAATACCAAGGTTGAGCTGACTCTTAGAGCCCTTGTGACGCCATCCTGCACCCTCTATCATCTGATGGTTAAGGTGTGGGACGGTGAGCGTTGTCCAAGGTTCTGGGTGGATTGATCAGTTTTTTGAATTTTGAAGTTCATCGTATGTAGGGTACCAGGAGATAAATAAGAATGCCGGTCGCTTTTTCTCCATATTTTGTTATGGAGAAAAAGCTACTCTATGGGGTGCATTCGCATTGCAAAGTTATTTTTATTTCAACCATTCGCTGAATACCAATAATATCTAGTTGATATTTTATTGTAATCTACAATGATACCTCAATCAATGCAATGCAAATATTACTTGACGTTTCGGTACTCGAGTGTTAAAAAGTCTGGTCTTTAGGTGAAAATAATTTTAATAGTTATTATTCATTTGATTACATGCGATGCCTATGACTTTAAACGAATTATAATCTTTTATTTTGGCACAACAAAAATCTGGTCTCAAATGAAATCGGACGGAATCCGGTCTCAGCTAAAATCCGGTCAGAAGTCTAAAACAATGTATAAAGATTTTTGTCTATTAGTATTTCATAAACAATGACGAGCTTACTATAAAATAAAAACACATGTTTCCAACGCTAATTTTATTAAATGTATTGATAAATTCAGATATATTATTTGAACACTCAATAGACAATAACTAGAATAGATTTGGAATAATTTTCTATGTTACAAAACACTGCACACAATATTATTTATGCAGATAAAACATTTTGCCACATAACAACTTTTCAAATTATAAAATCAGCCTTAAGGAGTTCACGAGAATTTGCATTTATTTCTACAATATCTTTCCATAACGAGGATAGGTAATATAAATTAAAAAAATAAACACATCGGATATCAAATTCAATCGAACAACAGTACATATATTAAGAAACAGGCATTTATTATATTATAGCTCTGATACTGAAACCACATTAAAAATAATTCGTAAAATTAAAGAAATATTTAGAGTTTTTCCTAAATAGGTTAAAAATGTTTTTATTTTTCAAAAGTATAAAAGATCCGTGCGCTTTTGAAATTTTTAAGAATATTTTTGTTTAGTATTCAATATTATTTCCATTAAAATACATCAATATCAGCTAGAAACAAAGAAAGCTGCGGAGTTCATTTATAATAAACATTAGCCCGCAAAGCGTTGATCTACAGACACTGGCGAATTCGAAAGAGATAGATTAAAATTAATATTTAAAATACCTATGATTAAGAATAAGGTATTACAGAATGATATCGGTGAAATTCCACTGACTAGGCAAACTAAAAAAAACAACAGTGCCAAGGTGAACAAAGAGGAGAGTCCATTCTTTTTCAAAATTACTGTCTTGAAAAACACACAAACTATGACTTTCCTGTTTCTTCACCCATTGTTCGATAAATCATCACAAAACTATTAGCCATATTTATTTTAAGAAATATCCGGAGGAAGTGGTTTCTGTGGATCAGTTTGAGGTAACTGCTTATGTTTTTTCATCTCAACGTGTCCTGCACAATTATCACACTCATCACCGGAGTTTTCCGAATCTGACTGATCGTCGAATTCTCTTTTCTTCTCATAGATGCAACAGCCTGAAATTATTAAATTATATAAAATTATCACGTAAGCATTTGCAACAGTTTCTGTGAAAGAAGAAAACATTGCCATACATTGAATTATTGAGACATTTATTATCAGATTTGAAAGTATACATTTGTTTAAAGAAAATGTTAAATGAAGCTTTAGTTGCAAACTCATTTTTATTTCATACAAAATCATTGTTTTTAATTCATTTTACAAGCAAACCCAAATTTCTTAACTTTAAATGTTTCCTCCCATGCAAAACATGACTTGAGAAATTGTCGCTTAGTACATTTGGTGATTTCGGTATAAATCACAATATTCTAATAGTAGCTATTGCACCCATAAACTAAATCAATTTGTAAGAACCACTTTCATTGTGGAAAGCTGCCTTTACTTTAATACCCCTCAATTTTATCTTTTGAAAACAAGACTCAAATTTTTTGAGTAATTTCATTGAATTTAATGATTCGGACAACATGTTTTCGACGCATGCAGTTCACCTGCCTGACTGGCCATATAATTAATTCGAAAACATAAGTAACTGCAGATTCCATGCATGTCGTTTTGTTTACCTTCTGCCTTACAATAGAGATAATAGTCGCCCGCTGTGGTCTAGTTGGTTAGAGCTTGCTCTACCGATCAGATGGGTCTGGGTACGATTCCAGGTAAGGTGAATGTGAAATTGGATTTATTTCAATTTTAATTTGAGATCTAAGACATGGGTGTTTGTGAAGTCAATTCTCCTTGAGTTAATCTCATGTGACTTTCAAAAATTCTCATCGAGTATATCTCGTATGATCTTTCAACTTCAAAATATTTGACGCATTGGCGTAAGCTGTAATGTCAAATATTTTTTTTGAAAAATAATTTAAAAAAAAATATATATGATACGCAAAACAGAATGAATATATATATTGTCTAGAGAATTTAACATATGGCGCAGATAATAAATGAAAACAAATACAGATATCCATAATCTATCATGGGAAAATATAATAACCTAGCAAATGTGGCGACGGAGAGCCAATTTGTGATCAAAATATTCCATCTCACAAAGATTGCATCAGACATATTCACTATATGTACAGTCAATCCTCTTTTTATGCGGTTTTTTAGAAATGCATATTTAAAAAAAATATATCATATCAACGTACAAAATATTACGTCAAGAACGTGTATCGTTGTATTTTATATAGAATGAATCATTAACTAACTAACTGACATTTGGAAAAATATACGATTTTGGACTGTTTAGATCATAGGTTCCCAAAGTGGTCCGTGAGGACTGCCAGGGGGTCCCTGACAGGAATAAAAAAAAATGGGGGTCCACGAGATGTAAATGGGGGTCCACGGACCGGAATCAAAAAGTAAAAATTTGATATACTTTGAAACACTGAAACATAATCTGAAGAGAGCCACGTTGAATAATATGTTCGCTACAACGTTAAAAAGAGACGATGATGGTTTGCGGGCATCTTACAATATCTCACGTCTCGTAGCAAAATCAGAAAATCCCCATACTATATGGAAATACTTCCGTGGATTATTAATCCATACTGCGTCATTGAACTTGAAGAACTTAAGGTACAGTTTAGAAAGGGTTACCAGCAGTTCTGGCTGCAGAAAGATATCCCTGTTGCTTATCCTGTATTGTGGGCTATCGCAAGAAAGTTTTTGATAGCATTTCCTTCTTCGTACCTCGTGGAGAGAGGTTTTAGTGCAGTTACTAATTTTCTTACGAAAAAAAGAAATCGGTTGCAAATCACTGAATGTGGAGATTTACGACTGTACCTTA
Source organism: Himalopsyche anomala (assembly GCA_031772345.1). Lineage (NCBI taxonomy): Eukaryota > Metazoa > Arthropoda > Insecta > Trichoptera > Rhyacophilidae > Himalopsyche > Himalopsyche anomala. The sequence goes on from CM062824.1 coordinate 16,096,125, forward strand.
CGAATTTGAACCCAAATATTGACCAATTGATATCGGAGCATCAGGTTCATCCCTCTCATTAACAGATTTTATTATTATATGTAAGAATTTGATTGTGTTTTGATTTGTTCATTTTCATTAAAAAAAATTCACTAATGATAAGAATAAAAAATTAACATTTTTTTTTTAACTACAAAAAACCCTATCACAGTGTGCTCATATTTGTATTTAGAAAACTTCACTATTATGCATCCTGGGGGTGGGGGTCCACGAAGGATAAAATACTGGGCTTAGGGGTCCACGGGGGAAATAAGTTTGGGAACCATTGGTTTAAATCATGTTGCATCTGCCGTCTCTTATTAAGTCCACGTACTTTAAATTTATGCTGGAAAGTAGTGTGGTCTGGGTGTGTTACAGTCGATGAAACCATTGAAGCATTGGCGATATCCGCTAAAATTATTACTTTAGCACATGAACTTGGCGGAGAAGGGTTTGATATCTTTAGCGAAAATGATATCGACCATCAATATAAGTTTTACTATTTATTGACAAAAAACCAAAAACACGATGACGAAGTGGAAGAAATTCCAGTTTCCTATCTTTGAAAATAATTCAAGAAAGTCTCAAACTTTGCAGAAAATTAGAAAATCATTTCATTCTAAATGATTTAAATTCTGAACGCGCATTTAAGTTTTAACGAGAGCTTTAAAATTGTATTTATGGGTAAACTCCATAAACAAATATTATCGAAAAAAAATCTGAACAAATTCTGATTACTAATTTCATTGTTAGAAAAAAACCCACACAAAACGATTGCGTGATTAACACTAAATCCATGCGTAAATAACCATTGTCTTTTGAAATTGATGCGCATACTATTTCTTTCGAAAAAGAGTGATTTCGAATCACGTGCAAAATGCACCTAACATTGTCATACAGTGACGATAGTTATACTTAAAATGTGACTAAAGTGAAACAATAACCAACCATTTTATTTTAAAAAAAATGTAATTTTTAGTGTTTTTTTTTAGTGTATTCTGGATATATTTTAACTTGCTGTTTCAAATTTATGCAGATCTTTAAATTTAAAACGTATCCCCACTTTTTGTATGGAAGTCAAGTCTTTTTTTATGTATTTTTTTTATGCGATATTTCGTGGAACGCATCTACCGCATAAAAACAGGATTGACTGTATATTAATTTGTCCCCAGCTTTATAGTTGATTTTCATGAAGCGTTTAGTGAAGTGGCAAAATGGAGATATGCTTACATTTGCTTTTCTTCTTGTTCATATTTTCATTGTCCACAGTATCGTTGGTCCACTCAACTTTTTTTCTTAAGCGGGGTTTTCTCAATTTGAGCACAGCTACAGGGGGAGGCTGCGAATTCTGCAATATTAAATTCATAAATCTATATTACATTCTTTTTCATATTGCAAGTATGCACATCGTCTAAAACTATTATTTTAAAAAGAAAAATGTGTACTCAGTACATCCACAAAAAAGCTTAATTTTTTATTACTAATAGAAACAAAATCATAGAATAGTTTTTTTGGTGACCAAACCAATTAAACATTATCAATTATGAACTCTAAGGCTGGGCGCGCACAAAGCAGCCAGGCTGCCGTAGCCACATAGATGAGCAGCAAATTGTGCAGACAATTGTAGCAGCCAACAGCTGACGTCATCAATTTGCACTGTATTTTAATTTGAAGTGTATTCTTTTTAATTACGCAGTGTTTTTTTTATTTTATAATTCCCGTATTGGTAAAAATGAAACATTCTTTTAAAAAATGAATTCTATTATAATTAATTGGTACATAAAAATAATCTAAGAGTTAAATAAAAACAAGAATTTAGGTTTCATGCAAAACAGCTGTGCAAAAAAATAAGTAAGCATTATTCGAATATAGGACAGCAATTTTGAAACCGTGTCAAAATTAAGTTATCGAATGGCGATTCGCAAAGATAATTTATTTTATTCATTTCCAAAAACCTATACATTTATCAATGGATAAAATACATATTTATATACCAGTTACATAATTACGTATGCAAGATTTTTGTCCTAGAATATTTTTCAATAGAAAAAAATTGTTTGTATGATAAGAATTATCCTTTTTTATTTATCACTATTATCTAACATTAAAGTTTCCCCAAGCACACTTAGAAGAGAAATCTATCAAATTACATACAGTGGAACCTCAATTCTACGTTTTTCAAGGGACCGTAATAAATGAACGAATAATGTGGGAAATCTTCAAATAACCAAAAAAAATGTTTAGTTTTCAAGCTCATTTATTAATTTCACTTTTTTTATGACTGCCACAGATGAGATATCTCGTAAAATTATCATAATCTCATCAATAACTAATTAAATTAATAATTGCAAATTATTGCCGGAGTGCTACATCCTTTTTTCTACGGCAGCTAAAAGGCTAAAGAATAAATAAATATATTGTTAAATTGCTCAATACAAACTAAGTAGCCTATTTGCAGTTTAGTACTTAAATTTAACACCCTTCAAAATCGTGTATATTTCTGAGTCTACTCTTTTTGCTATGTCAACTTGTTTTTCTTCTGGAATTTTTCAAACGTCTTCATCATTTTCAGTTTCTCAGCCAGAGTTCTCGTGTTATTCATTTAAACATTTTATTTTTGACTTTTGAGTTGGAAAAATTCGCACGAGATGCGAGGTAAGACAATTTATGAGTAAAAAAAAATATTCTACAAAAACGGTCAATTGGATAATATTTGGGATATTGATAATAGGTCAGAGAAATCGGTAAATCGGAGAACAATAAACGTGGAATTATTTAACATTGTTATGATGAGAACATGGTTGAGTAAAAATTAAACGATGTATGCAGGAAAACGAAGACACTGAGAATTATTTATGATTGGACAAGACTATTTATGACTGAAATGAAAAATATTCAACGAAAACGGTCAATCGGGGTAATATTTGTGACGGGACCATAATATTTAGATGATAGATCGAGGAAATCGATAAATCAGGGAACGATTAATGCAGGATTATTTAACATTGTACTTATGGGTGTTTGGCTGAGACTATGAAAAATAAACGATACATGCGGGAAAATAAACAATGCAAGAACGGTAAATCGGGGTTCTTGTGTACTTCTTTCGTCTCATACAAGGCCAAAATAATAATTTTGCCATTTGTGACAAACTTTTTGTGGTGATAATTATGAGGAATTATGGATGTGAATTGTTTCTTCTTCCAAAGTGTAGAACAAGCCTGCCATTGTTGATGCCGCTGGACGGAGATTCAGATATTTTACAACAATATTGCTTTTCATATTGAGCTTATTGCAAAGCAATAATCACTTTTAGGTTGTTCACTGTCAATACTTGGTGGAAAGGCATTAAATTAGTAAAAACACAATATTCCTTTTTACTTCATTCCACTTTATTTAATATGTCAGGACCGGTTTCGCTCATTACGAACATCGTCAACTGATAAGAAATATAATAATCTGATGATCTATCTAATATCTAATGATAATAATCTAAATTTATTAATCTGAGATGACTTTTTAGTTATATGTTAGATGTGTTAAACATTTAAATTTTGTGCTATTTTAGAATCACTTTTAATGTAATTGGTCATTTCTTTTCAATGCCAATTGTTGTTTATAACTGTTCATTTTTGTATAAATAGCATTGTTAAATTATATTTCTTATCAGTTCACGATGCTCGTAATGAGCGAAACCGGTCCTGACATATTAAATAAAGTGGAATGAAGTACAAAGGAATATTGTGTTTTTACTAATGCAAAGCAATAAGCTCATCATTTATATTTTGTCAACAAATAAATTGAAATTAAAATTAATGCCAAAGCAATTTTCAGCAGTCAGCTTTAAATATTAAAAAATAGATATAAATTTCACTCTCCTGAAGCTCGTTTTCGATATTAAAGCATTTTCTTCTTCTCGGGGGTCGAGTTTATAATCCTAAAATTCTCAAAACTATAAACTATCATGCTTCCAATTTTTACTTTCTATTTTCTCAATAACATTTTTTTTACATTATTAATTGTTTTATGTAGTTAAGTTATATTTGACAAATACATGGCGCATCAGCCCCAGCTGTGATGCCATGAAATGACCTTTTCATTTTACAACAAATAATAAATTAAAATGACCAAGAGATATCAAGTTATGCATAGTCTTTTTCAAATAATTAAGTTATATAAACAAGTACAAGCCGGTGTGGAAGCAGTCCTGGCAGTGGTATAATGTTAAAATAGATATTGCATAAACAAAATCCTTGTAAGCTTTTATCCAATTGTTAGTTTTTACACTATTGCTTATATCTTTATATTTGAAATCGTTAACATTACAATATCTTTGAAGAAATAGGTAGCGTAAATCAATCTACAATTGACAATCATGGCACTTGAATAATTATAAATGCATAAAAACAGTTAATATAGAGTAAAACTTTGTTTATATTATATCAATTTTTATAAGAAATGCGCAATTAGTTCACATATTTATAAAATATTAACATTTGTAAAAATCGAAACATTCGGTCCATTTTGAGTCCATTTTTAAAAATTTGAAATAAAAAAGAAGCTTTATTTAAAATATTCCATCGATATCTACAACACATCACCGTTATTTCTCAGAGAGAGAATCTTTTGTTCGGTATAGCCAAGAAATTCACTGAGAATTTCTTCAGTGTGCTCTCCTAAGAGTGGAGGCCTCGACCTGATATAATTACCGCCATCGCTAAATTTCACAGGCGGGCCGACCATTTTAATTTTACCAGCGACCGGATGGGACATCTCTTCTACGATTTTAATGTGTTTCACGTGTTCATCGTCAAAAGACTGCTGAAGGGAATTCACCGGACCGTAAGGAAAAGGAGAACCCTCCAATAACTTTATCCAAGATTCAGTGCTCTTAGTCTTGAAGATATTTTCCAAGACATTAACAAGTTCTTTTCTATTCTTTATTCTCATGAAATTTTTTGAAAATTTACTGTCAAGAGATATTTCTTCGATCCCCAGTATTTTACATAACGCTTGGAATTGTTTATCAGATCCCGTACCAACAATCAGATGCCCGTTTTCAGTTGCGAATGCTTGATATGGGACAATGCTTTCGTGAGCCGTTCCGCGTCGCACGGGTACAGCACCGGCATTCAAGCAATTCGAGCCCAAATTTATCATACTCGCCAACTGTGTCGATAAAAGATTGCAGTCAATTTTTTGGCCGTGTCCTGATTTTTGTCTCTGAAGTAGTGCCGCCATTATAGATCCGTAAGCATATAAGCCGGTGGCGATATCTGTAACAGCAACACCTGCTTTAACAGGTCCACCAAATTCTTCCCCAGTTACACTCATAAATCCCCCGTAACCTGCAGCAATTACATCATATCTGAAATAAGAAAACTATTTTATTTTTAATTAATGAGCATTACCAGGCGAACGTGTATTTTTTTTTTCCGATACAAGTAAACAAATAAATTGAGTAAGAGGTATCTCAGCGGTACTTGAGCTTGATTTTGACTTGGTTTTTGATATGAATTAGGCTTCAAAAATTTTATTGAATAGGTATTTATTTCTCCGCAATAATAGTTCTATTATTTATTCCTAATAATTAGTACCCAGGTTTCTTGGCATACGGCCCCTCCGATCCGTAGCCTGTGATAGAACAGTAAATGAGTTTGGGAGCAATTTTTTTCAAACTCTCATATCCTATTCCTAGCTCGTCAAGTTTACCAGGAACAAAATTTTCAACAAGAATGTCACATTTCATAGCGAGGTCACGGAATACAAAGATCCCTAAAAACAAGATATAACATCAATAAGTAAAAGTTTTCATGCAAAAGACATGCAATTATTAATACTATGATTAAAGTTGTTACTGTTGTAGTTGTGATTATGAAACATTGGTATTGCTAATAGAGAAGAAGAAGAATAGATTTTCTTTCAATTAACAGGAAGCACAGCGATGTAGCAATCTTTCATCATCTTAAACACTTATTATTCAGATTAATGCTAGAGGTGGAACATTAGGTGTGGGAGAGTTAGTAAAGCCGAGCACTACATCTTTACGTCTCCGTGTAGTTTAAAAAGTACCCACCAATGTCTTGCTCTGCAGTAATAAAAATGGGTAATCTTAAAGATCGGCGTCGTAAAGCATTTGACGTTTAATCTAAAATAGCCGCCGTGTTAGTGCCGCCAACATATAATTTCACGGCGAAATCAGTAATATTGGAAGCTATGTGTAACTACTTATACATCTTAGTTAAGATACGATTGAATATACATTTGTCGTTTCATTTATTCCGACGGTAATCGGAGATCATAACATTTCTTAGATTTGTATAATTTATTCAAAAAAAAAAATTCACGAACGATTTCTGTTTTTTCATGTCTGTGTTGGCGGCACCGACACGAAGGCCCATTTCGATTAAACTTCAAATGCTTCACGACGTCGTTCTTTAAGATTACCAAAAAAATGTATACTTCCATAACAGTTGAATTTTTTTCTGTGATTTTTTAGTGCAAGTCATTTATTTATCTTACATAATATCAGTTTCATTATAAAGGAATATACTATGTAATATGCGATATGACCCATATTTAAAAATTTCATGACTAACTAGATGGTAGAAGAATATAAACTTTTATTAACTTACCATCTTCCGTCTTGAGGTTGATACAGATACTCTTCTTATTTCTATTCAAGCAAATAAAATAACAAGTTTCATCAGATCCGTTGATAAAAGGGGGGCCCCATTTACGAGCCTCGTCACCTCCAATGGGGTGTTCAACTTTGATGACATTTGCACCAAGATCACCCAGTGACATTGTACAATAAGGACCGGCAACAATACGCGTGAGATCAAGAACACTTATACCAGATAATGGACTGAGATCAGTTGACCTACTTGAAAAAGATTTGAAAATATTCAAACTTCTACAAGGCAACTGTCTCAGAACGTTGCAAACAGAATACATTTTCTGGCGATACAAACTTCATATAAATGAATATCTCACGCCTTTTTCTTTCGACTCAATATCGACTATTAAAAAAACAAGACGTCGTAGTCGTGAATGCGACCTTACGAACCCGCTCAGGCCACTAATCAAATAATAAGCGTCATAAAATACTGTTAATGATAACATGGCACCGCGAAACATAAAAGACTATTCACGCAAGCTTAAATGACATAAATCTCAACTATAATATAATACTCCAACCTGTGACAGTTCCTCCCTCGTCACTGTGGTAACTGCTGTGCTAGTTGTCGCCATTTCTTCTTGGATAATATTTTGCGTTTGGTTTGCCATTATACTACGGATTTTATAATCATCATGATAGTAGAAATAAGAACAGTTTTATGGTTACTGATAAGATAAAAGCTAAATTCTTAGAAAATACCATATACTGTCACAGTCTATGCTAACACCATAGACTAGTTTAAAGTATATTAGTTTATGGACTAGTTCCTACATCAGAGATAACCATACTAGTATATTAGTTTATGACTATACTATATGTATAGACTGTCACTTCTGCTATTTTCTGTGGTATAATAGCGCAGCGGTAGGCAACCTTTTTGGACTCACGGACCACTAGATAAATTAAAATTTCAAAATTTTGATCCGGCGGACCACCAAATGGACTTTTGTGATAAATATTATACATTAAAATAACGAGATTTAGTTGATTTGTTTTTCTGGTGATAGGATTAAAAAAATAAAATAATGTCCAGTGGCGGTTCTAGGTACTGGGCTAGGTGGGCTAAGCCCGACCTGCATTTTTCACCCAAAACTTTAGATGGCTGAATAAAAATGAACAGCAATTCGGCCGCTGAACAAAATAAATACATTTATAAGCGTAACTAACCTTTCCCAAATGAATACAATATCTTTGTTTTAATTTTCCTCTGTCAATATAAAACAATTTTACGTCTACCTACAATCATATTCCCGATTGTGTTTTGTATTACAATTTTAAACTGAGCCGGCATAAAAAAAAACAATAACCCTATAAATACTTCACAGGGAAAAGGCAACGTCACTCTGGCAACACCACTCAGGGGCTATTATATGTTTAGACCGTAACCACAGACAATACCATGCAATTTTTCTTTAGACTGGGGCGCAATCAAGCACGATTAGATATTTTTTGTATTTGTATGTACGGAAACGTCATCAATCACAAACGATTGTGTTTCAATCTGTCAAGCTTCTGTTGATCGTTGGGGGCTGATCTGATTCAGCCCATTACGCATACTTATGCATTGAAACACAACACCAATATTGTTGTATTGTATGAAAGTGACAGGTATTGACTCTCACTGACAGCTAGCTCTGTATTGCTGTTAGTACTTGTTTTTTCACTTTAAAAGAGACGAATTTAAGGTCCCGTATGATTTTTTTTAAATATTTCTTACTTACATTAGCATTGATTTTATTATATAAAAATTTATGCATTGCAGTAGTGTCGTAGTATTTGTAAATTTGCTTGTAGATTAATGTATTCGGTGAAGTGGAAATATGCTTTTCTCTAGCCCACCCAAGATTTTAGGTTAGGAACCGCCACTGATAATGTCAGATTTCTCTGCGGACCACCAAAATTTCCTCACGGACTACTAGTTTCCGATGACTGTTATAGCGCACATATGCAAACTTTACACTTGAGCGCCGTCGTCCACAATTAGGAACACACGTCACCAAATCGTGGACGACTTCGGACTAGTGTAAATCTTGCCATTGAGCATGCGCATATTTGAAGTAAATAAATCGTTTTGTGTTTTGGTACATCGGCGAATCGAACGTATGCTTATTTGACTAGAACTTTTTTTTTATCATAAACTAGCCGGTTCCCGGCAAGCGTTGCAACGTCACTCATAGAAAGGCAGTGTTTGTGTTTTTATTGAAGTGCATGTCTTCTTTTTCTGTCTGTTTGACGTTTGCTGCCGATTGTCTATGGTACGACACACGCGCCACCTACTCTAGTTTAATTGTACTACGCCTATAATCTTCGCGCAAGTTGCATGAAAGTTATGGCAGCCATACAAACATTGATGTTTATATATAAGACCTACTAAATTCATTTTAATATGCTTATAAACTTCGCGCAAGTGCTAGCAAAAAGTTTGTCAACGTTTTATTGCAATCGGATCAGCGGTTTGACAGCCCATAGAGTACGAACAAACAAACATTCATTTTTATATATTAGAAGAAGAAGATATTCATTGATTGCTTTTTGATTGACAAAGCTGACAGTGACGGGTAACGTTGTCTATGGTCGCTCATTTGGTTTCGACAAATACAATCACCTAGGATAGTATTATTAACGTAACGAATAATTCAATATTGTAGCCATAAGCAATCAAATAGTTTTACTGCAAAACATATTTCAATATTATAAAGCTAGAGTACAAGTTTGTAGTGATATATATATAGTAGCATGTCCACCAAGCAACAGTTTTCTCTGAGGTGGACCAATTACTTACGACATGTAACAACCGCGTTTGATAAATTAAGATGTATGGACGATTTAGTAGACGTTACATTATGCTGTGAAGGAAGGAAGATTAAAGCCCACAAAATGCTACTTTCCGCCTGTAGTACCTACTTCAAAGAAATCTTTTTAGAAAATCCATGTCAGCATCCTGTCATAATATTTAGGAACGTTCGGTATGATGACTTGTGTGCCATAATAAATTTCATGTACCAAGGTGAGGTCAACGTAGCCCACGACCAGTTAGCATCTTTTTTGACTACCGCCGAACTCTTAGAGGTCCAAGGCTTGACTGACAGTTCAGAAACTGATCAAGAAAATTTTACTGAAGTATCAATAGGTAAAACTGAATCAAATCAGCCTATCCCACAAGCTAAAAGACATAAACCCAACCAAAAGAAGCAGACAGATTCTGACTCCGAGACTTCAATAGATCAGAACTCTGATATTGATCCTATTAACATTGATCTGACGCAGCACAGTAATTTCAAAGAGGAAATCGCAGATGACGAAAATCTGGAAGACGCTAATATGAACATTCCCGACAACATTGCCCCAGGACCATCAGCTACTTCGTTTCCTGAAGAAATTGAAATATGTGAATCGGATGCATTCCAAGCTACTAATGTTCTTGATGATCTCAAAACTTCTGATGTCAATAACAGTCAATCTAATATAAATATAGGTGAGCGACTACTGCTTAAAATACTTTTATAATACTAATACACTAAGTATAGTAATTTGTGGTAAATATGCTTTACAACCATCTACTCTTTTTCTCCCTGAATATTTACTCTTTCCGGTCTCATTCACCACCGAATTATTCCGGTGGTTCTTATATATTTTTCATTGTTTAATATATAAGTCACAATGTGCGCGCCCATTTTATTTTCCACTTGTTTTTGTTAGGACAGTATTTTAGAAAAAGTATCGAGTGATTTTATAAGCATTATAATGTTTATCTCTATACCTGCAGAGGATACCAAAGGGTCATTCAAATGAGGGCTGTCCCAGCTCATGATGAGCGGCTGCTAGCCACTTTATATTCTTTTTTCAACATTCACTCTCACAACGTTCCCATTTAAATATTATTTGAATCCTTGTAAAATGTCTAAAATTACGAACAATCACGTTGACAGCAAATTTGAAACTAGTGATGAAGAGTATATGAATGAACTGGACAATGAATTTGAATTATTTGTTGAACCAGGACGAGTTTCCACTGGTGATAGGGAGCAAAGACTGGATAAAAAAGGACATTTTCTATATCACAATCCTCAGGGAAAACACAAGGATTGCTTTGTGTGCTCTAATAGAAAAATTCCTGGCAGAAGGAAGGAAACCCGGTACATATGTATAACATGTGATAGAAAGCCTGGCCTGTGTATAGGTGAATGCTTTCACCGCTATCATACTTTGGAGGTATATAAACTGTAAAAACATGGTCAATAAAGTATATATTATAAAAATATATATTTTTTCCCATAAATCGAGTTTTATTTAAAAAAAAAAAAAAAAAAATTGGTCTGCTGAAATATTACTGTAAATCTATTTTGAACTTTTTTTGACCAAGGATCAGAAAGAATTAACTGAAACCCTCAAGAAACCCATCTTTGAAATCAAGGAAACTGATAATTAATGCGAATTACAACATATTTTTAAGAAAATGATTCGCTTTTTTTGAAATCCGTTCTATGGTTTGTTATAAGAAGTTCCATTTGTCATATGTTGACTTTTTCACACTGAAATTAGATTCGTATTTCACATAAATAGGTTTTCCTGATTCCCTTGTATAAAAAGATGTTATTTTCTTATTCGTAATTAAATTTCGTACAGAGCTACATTAAGTTTATTTTCAGGTAGAAAAAGAGTAACATGTTGTAAAGCATATTTACCGCATAATTGACTCATCCATCATCCTCTTTCCCATGAGTTGTTTAATGTCAATCGGGAACTAGTTGACATGTTTTACTAAGCTGTTTGGCTTCTTCCACTTGTACAACATTTCAATTGCAGATTATCAATTGTAGACATAACAGACATTCATGCCTTCGAATAGAAATCCATAAATCAATTAATGAATCGAACAGCGTTGACAATTTGATCATGGCCATTTTTAAAATTTTTTATCCAATAAATTATTTCTCATAATTTATCAGTATTCTTCAGAAAAATGTTTGATGTATTGTCAAAATCAAATCTGCAATAAAAGTGTCAAAATAATAGCGTTTTTCCTAACAGTATAAAGTAATTTTTGGAGTAGAAAAATGACAGAACCCGGATAAAGCACAAATCTAGTAGAAGGATCCAATAAAAACTACCGGTTTGAAAACAACTTCAAAAAGACCATAGATGGAGTAGATCGAGATGTTCGTTATGCATCGTTTTATGCGAAAGTTCCCATGTTGAAGAAAATTATTTTTTGGGGTTATAACTTAATTAGCTTCTTTATACTATACAATAAGAGATTAAAAAAAACCAAACTAACAGCTCAATTGAAATATGTCATATTGTTGGTTGACCAATTAGGCGATTTTCGGCAAAGTGTCGGGCCTCGAGGGTGCACTTCTAATCTTCCTGCAGAAGATCGACTTATCGACAAGCTACACATACTTCGTTCGGGAACTAAGAAAGACTGCGCAGTATGTTCTAATAGGAAAATTCCGGGTGGAAGGCGGGAAACAAGATTCTATTGCGACACCTGCGTCCGTAAGCCGAGACTTCATATCGGGGAGTGTTATGAAAAATATCACACAAAACGAAACTTTAAAAACTAAATTTTAATGTCTACTGTAGTCACAATACATATTTTTATTCGCCAATAAAATAAATTAAAAATGTTTTTAATATTTTTATGTCCATTGAATTTTATCTTATTATCAATGTGATTTTTACTGAAAAAGGCTTTGAGTTGGCTGTATGAACATCTAATACTCTTGAATGCAAATGGTTATATTTTACATGATTCACTGTTAAATATTCATCCATGAGTTTCTAGAAATATTTGTCCTTTCCTGATGGGTTACTTAAAATTTAGCACCAATGAGTAAATATGACAAAATTAGCAACGTTTATGGTCTCCAATTCGAAGGTTAGATTCTAAATATGGGGTGATATGTGTGGAGTAGCTAGCGCCTTGTGATTAAAAAATAATAAAAGTACATTTCGCTCATACTTGATACTCATTGTTAAAAAATAATTGCAATCACACTTGTTATTTGTGATTACGACCAAACATAACTCCTCCAATATGTCACCAGCAAGCTTAACAGCTTTACGACCAACCTTTTTTTTTTATACAATTTCACCTGGCCGCCGGGCAATTTTGCGAAAAATTTACAAAAATTGAAATTTTACTAAATTCACTATGATTTGTAAACCAATTGAGATATCTTTACCAAATTTAATTTTCTTAGCTTCCAGATACTTCGCATATACGCATATATGAGTCTGCTGGCCACCAACCTTTGTTTTTCAAAGACTCAAATACGCGTCCGCGGTTGTTAAGCTGTTAACATGCGCTTGAATTATATTGATATTTTCATACAACACTAATATTATACTTAAACAATAGATATTTTTTTTAACTATGTCCTCTCCCAATGTGGGATATGTGGACTTCTAATGCAGTTAATCTCAACAGGTGTATTTCTTCAAGAACTGCTTGTTACTTAGTTCCTCAATCTTTTATTAGATAGTGTATACAGCGACGAGTTAAGCGCGTGGAAGGTCTCAGGCGCAATTAAATATGGAGTTCCAGTTATTCGGATAACATAGAAGTGTACAAAATTTCATGTATAATAATCATAAATATTGAAAACTGAATCTCAAATATATGGGTTATGCATAATATAAATTATTTTTAAAGCCTCAAGCGCGCACCTCATTCACTTGTGGGGTATTCCGCCACTAAGTATGGGATAGGGCTAGGCCAGGACTAATGGTTACTTAATTGCTCTCGATACACCCCGTTTTTAGGATAGGATGGTGAGAGGGAATTTCAAACATCACACACATCCATAAATCAATTTTTGAAACTTCTCATACTGGAATTTGAACATGTGATTTCTGCAACCGAAGCCAACGATATTGACCACGGACCTGGCAATATATACATATTAATATAAAATTACATTTTCCCTCAATTTGCTTGAGGGTGCTCGAGCTACAGTGAATATGGAAGAGCCACTAATATATGTTTGCCAATTGCATTCATTGTGTTTCATCATATTCAAGGGTTACTTATTTGTTTTTCTTCTTTTAGACCTTACACAAGAATTGATAGTCGATGGAGCATCTCGAGAAATACCTCAAGGTAACTAACACGTTATACCTCTTTATAGGACACTTGTAAACAAATTGGTACATAAATATACCACTTGCATTTAGGTCTTTAATTTATATTTATAGTCAAATGGAAACTGCTGTTGCACTATATTTTTTTTTATTTTAATGAAATGAGGTGTTAATTAATTTTTTCATTGTGAAATTATCAATTACATACATGTGCATAAAGGTGCAGATACATAAATAATCACAGCTCCATATTCAATCTTATATTAGCAATGTAAAAAATATGAATTCGGCATTTAACCAGACATAAGCCGGATTTTCTAGATACAGGCTCACCACATATATTTTTGTGGATATATTCACTTAATTTAATAATATACTAAGTTCATAACAAAGTCTTCATTATTGAAAAATTCCTCAAGTAATATTCGTCAAACTTATTAATAAATTTCAATGCGTCCTTACACCTCACTGAGATTTGTTTTAAAATCCTGTGCTATCCAACATAAAACAGTTTAAATTCTTCCACATTGACAAGACACTTATCATTTTTTTAAAAGTACAAAAGTTGAAATTTTTACAAGAATTTAAAAATTGTAAAGAAAATATCTCACAATAATTCTTCAGTGATCTTCGACAGATATGTAAATTTTTATTGAACATCGAAGCGATGAAAAAGGATGATGTCAGAAATTAAAATTGTACATAAATTAATGATTTACAGATGGAGATCTGGTAAAATTTCGTTGCCAGCTGTGCTGGAAAGGCTTCAAGCATCCTACTTCGTTAACACTCCATAAGGACTCGCATACTGGAAAAACACAATGTCCAGTGTGTCACCGTTCCTTTTCTCGCTCTTATGACATGCGCAGTCATCTTATGAAAATACACCAACCTTCGACCGAAACGAGAACTAGAATAACAAAATCGTCCTTAGGAAACAATACCTAATAATTTTACTTAAAACTTCTTGTGATACAAGTGCCTTAATAATGTAGATAATTAAAATTAATTATGCATTTTTTTATAATGAAAAAAAAATCCAACCAGTCATTTTGTTTCAAACAGGTGTTTCATTTCTCTTCCACTAATTCAAAAATCTTGACATATTCTATGGTTCTGCAACTGAGAATGTGTATGGAATCACGGTAGATTCACTAACCACGTTTTCGATTGGGGATCGAGAGGCTACTTTATTCTTATTTTTTTGTAGTTAGTTAAAGTTTGTTAACTGTATAAACACTACACAAGACAAATTTTAAAAACAATTCAATATTTTTACATATTTAGCGTTTTCCGCTGTTTATATTATTAAAGTAAAATACACCATAACATTGTGTTAGGTACTGCTTTTACATTTGTCTTTGTCCTACAAATGAAGAGATATATATGTAACCCGACCAAGTGATGTGTTTACTTTTAAGCTTATATAAGTATCTTTCTTTTTGAAATATTAATGTGGCCTCAAATTGCTTTAACTTAACCCTCCAGAGACGAGAGCTTTTTTTCGATAAAAAGATTATTTTGTAAGCCATATTGAAATCACGGATAACTTTTATTCCTAGCAAAAATTAAAAAAAAAAAAAAACGCCAAGTCGTTGCATAGAAACCCCGCATGACTATACGGTCATGTTCATCCTTTTATTACCGTGTAATATTGTGTACGGACAGTAGTAAAAACGAGCCAGACCGTATGGTCACGCAAACATTCGGGGTTGAAATATAGCTAAACGTGAATTTTTTTAAAATATTCACAATTTGACCCCTTTAGATTAACATAATTTCAAAACAAATATATTAACAAAAGAATTGTAAATAATTTGATGTTTTAATAAAAAAATAACTAACAGTTTCAAAAAGTCTATTAAAAAAAACGGAAATTTGAAAAATCGCATGTGCTTTTGGTGGTCGTTTCTGTCCCCGCGGCTGATGACTAACTCAAGTCTGTACCCTTCTTAACCAAATATGAGTGAAAGCAACGATAGTCAGGTAGAAAAAGGATGAATAGTGGGATCAATAGACAACGGTGTTTACTGTGACCATATGGTCACGCTCGTCCTTGGAGGGTTAATACAATACATGACACATAAATAATTATATGTGAAGGTTTAATTTTTTAATTAATCAAATTCATCTTCTAAGCTGAAGGACCAATTTGCCACAAAAATATACATGTAATAAGTGACAAAGTATAACATAGATTTAATCATCTTCAACTACTGTTCTTTACATGAAGGTATCAATACAACTTTTTAATTATGCTTATTAGGAGTCGTGGACTGGAGCACTTTGCTGGCGACACAAAACCACATATCTGGCAACACGGTGATAGTGACGGCAGCGATAACACCCTTCGGCGACGGAGTAAAACTTCAGTGTGAAAGTAAACAAGTGCTTAACGATATTGAAAAGATTTCCAAACAATCCACATGTAATATTTGTAGCAAAGTATTCATGCATCCCAATTCACTAGCCCATCACAAAAAGGCTCACAGAGAAGAAACTCAGTGCTCAATATGTAACAAATCATATACCAGAACTTACGACCTCAAGAGACACATGCGGACGTCGCATTCAATTAATTGCGGGCGCTGAGATTATTTTAATAAAACACCGATGCACATTGTCAACTCTTTTATTGATGAATTAAATTCCAAAAACATCACTACATTTTTTTTTCTCCTTACTATTATAATTTACTGCATGTCACACGCCGACGTGAAGGTGAAATCTTCTTTACGCGTTGTCGTCTTGAATCCTCTTGAATAATTATAGTTTCGGTAGATAAAGTTGATTGTATTCCACAGAAATTGTCTGCTGCGTACGCAAAAGACTCAGATATCAGATGACAACATCCGAGTCTTAGTTTGAAAACGATCGCTCTATCGCGGCGAATTAATAAAGATGTCTCAGTCGGTGAAGTCCGATGCCGTCTCTCAGCTATTGATGGATACATTAAGATATTGTCGCGCACGATGTAAACCAAAGGCAGACCGGCAGGGCTTTCGGTGCTGGATACCTCTTTACCCTTGCCAAGGGCTGCACTTTTCCTCCTAGGCCAACCAAGGCCTGATGGAATATTTTAAGAATCATTTAGAAGTGAAAATAAGTATTAAAAACGATCAGCATCCTGTCTAAGTGAATAAAACATATTCCTTTCCTATTTATAGAGTAGCTATGGAAAAAAAGTTAGAAGATTCCACATGTCCTTAATAAATTGTTGTCAGCTTAGATTTTTAACCAATTAGTAAATATAGCTCACCGCTGCAAGTAGAACTTAAAAGTAGAAATAATCACTTTCCAGTTAAAATATGTTTTTTTTTTAATTCAACAGAAATAAGATACTAGAATATTAGGAATTACCAAAGATTAAAAATAATAATGCCATTACAGCATTGTTGTCATTGTGTGTTCAGGTTTGTCAATTGAGACAGCTAACTTGAATGCGATTAAAATGTACAATTAAGCATTTGATTGTGAAAAACAAACTCTGAAGAGTTATTTGTACTGTAGAAAATGAATATACTATATGAAAAGTGTGGAAAATGTAAAATGGAACTTAAGAAACCGACCATAGTGAGAAAAACTCGTCTATGAAAGGTCACCCAAGTGCCTCTCTGAAGGTTCAGTCTGCTTCAAATCGTCGCTTTATCTGTGTCGATGAGTAGAAGCGTGATGCGAAACGACATTATGCCGACCGATCTTTTGTTCCTCCGCCGCTCTTCGCAATTCTTCCATTCGCCTTTCGTGTTCGGCCATATGCTTACGCCTTTGCTCCTCTTTTATTAAAATCTGAAATATAAATTTTGCTATAAACACAGAGGTCAAATTCAATTGTAGCATTATTTGATTTATGTTTCCTGAAACTAACAATAATAAATACACAGTTTAGGGCGACACCTGCACTATAAATATCAGTCATGGAGAACAGAAAGATCCCTGCAATATATTGAAAATTTAATCGTAGAAAGACAATTAACTATTTTATCAGATGCAAGTTAAAATGCCGAAATCATCAGAACTATGAGAGAATACTTTACAACAAAGGAAATGTCTATTTGATGTTCGAAGTCTGGATTGCGTGGAAAATTGTATTTTAATAAAATTATTAAGTCAACTATTTCTCTTTTGACTGCATCTGCTCCAGGATAAGGTTAAGCATGGTTCCTCCAATATTCTGTCTCTCACTAATCTCAATACTACCACCTAAACCAGCGACAATTATTATCAAGAGTAAAAAAGCTAAGATGTACTAGTCATAAAAAACTTACCCTAAAGTGGATTTTTTTTACAAAACATCAACTTAGTTGTGGTAATAAATTAAGAAAAGTGGTGCTAAACAGCTGATATGAAAATTAATGGAACAGAAAGTATATGTAATATGCCAGTTGGTGCGAGTACATTGTGTAACTTTTGTTTATTTGCAAAAAAAAAAAAATATTCCACAAAGTATTTATTTTGTTTCAGACGAATCAATTTCAAATGATACAAAAAAAAGGAATACTCAATATAGACTGTTAACAAAATAGGAAGAAATCGTGAAGTTGAAACTTACTGTTTCCGCATTCAGTGGTAGCCAATAGATACACGGAGTCGTTTTAGTTTTCTTAAACAGATCATCTAAGAGTTTTGAAGGAGCCTCTTCTTCCTTTTTTTTAAATTTGCGAGCTGAAAATAATCATTTTAATAAGTGGATATTTTCTTTAATAAATCACAACAATTGTGATGTGAACAGCTTTTGATAGTGTAAATATGAGGTGCACACATTTATAATAAGCAATTTGCACTTGGATAATCATTATTGATATTTAAAGCAAAATACTATATACTAATGCATCCTGACATAGAAAAAGGTAACCACAATTGTGGTGTTATAATGCAAAACGTACTATTTCCAAAATGAGCGATATTGAGTTAGGTATGCAGATAGGGTAATTCAAGCCTAAGGAATCTACTGATCCTATTAGTTTCAATATAAAATGTCTACAAGACTGTCGTTTTCAAATTGGAAATCATATTTTAATGCAAATGTTATTTTGTTTGTGTCATTCGTTATAGTATTTGACTCTACTGAAAAGTTTAAATTTTGGAAATAGTACGTTTAACATTATAACCCCCACAATTCATCGTTTAACATAAATCACTTCTTTCAAAATCTATCAACGCATTGACAATTCTAGAAAATGTATAAGACAACGGTTCTATCACTGAAAATAAAATAAAAACTTAGAATTGACTTACCAGGTGAAGGGCTCCGGGATTTAGTTCTGCGTTTTCGTCTCTCCATATCGGTCATGTCACGGTGGCGATTTGCCTGTCGCTCGATACTTTTTTCCTCTTTAATATCACCTTTACCGAGATCCCACTCTCTCACAACAGTTCTTTTGTCGGAACTTTTTTGATCTATATCCTACAATTTACATAATATTGATATAATTTAAGATTTCGACAGTAGGTGCTTGGTGGAATTTCAATATTAAATCTGAATCATTCAAATTATGTACATTCAGATAAGTTTTGTCACTAACGATCCGGGTGCACGGATATACTTGAACTGACGCATAGTAAATTAGTGTATTGTGTTTAAATAAGAAATAAATGTATCACTAAGTTTAAAGCCATTCCTGGCGAAAAGGATTAACCCAAAGTATTAACCCATGGGAATGCCTACAGATTTGAATGGTGGATAATTTTAAGAATTATATTCTATATATTTATTTTTCTGTCAGAGAAATTTTTATGATTCTCAGATATAGATAAATTATCGAAAAAAGCTAGCTCCCTTATTCGTAACCATAGTGGATTCAACCCGACATATAGCGTAAAATATTCATTAGAATTAGTGAAAAAACTTATAAATCACATCATTCCCTTGCAATTACAAATTAATATCATTTGACGTGGTCAGTTTATTTACTAATGTACCAGTCAACAAATGCAAAAGCATTATCGAAGATACCTTAAATGCACGTAGTCAACCCAATAGTTACTGAATATTTTAGATGTTTGCGTTGACCAAAATTATTTCCAATTTTACAATAAAATCTATAAACAAACAGATGGCCTTGCGATGGGAAACTGTCTATCACCGTTGTTAGCTGAATTTTATATGAACTATTTAGAAGATATCATTTTTAGAAACAAAATAGAAGCCAAACCTTATAGTCTATGACGATATTCTTTGCCTGTTTAATGGAACTGAGAGACAAATAACTAGTTTTCATAATTTTATAAATTCATTAGATGAAAATATAAAAATCACTTTAGAAGTCGGAGGCAAGAATATTAATTTTCTTGACCTAAACATTAAAAAATCTTCTCATGAGTTTTAAATATTTCGTAAGCCAACATTTTCTGACGCCGTAATTCATAAAAATTCAATGCACCCATTTTCTTATAAACTAGCAGCATTCCATTCAGAAATTCACAGGCTTCTAAATGTTCCTTTAACTAAAGTAAACTTTGATATTGAATTAAGAATCATCAAACAAATTGCCATTAACAATGGATACAATGTCTCTTATAGACAATCTTTTATCAAAAAAACAAACCAAACTTGCGGAAAAAATGCTATTTTAAGGTAAATTGTCAAAGGACATATACAGTGTTCCCTCTAAGCTGTGTGCGCGCACATACATTACAACAGAGCGCACAAAAATTACATCACTATACCATCACCAGAATAAATTAGTTGACATTAAATAGTGTTGTTAATTATTATCATTATTAAAAATCAACCTTTTCGTTTAGTATGTCTAAATACCGTTATGTGGCGCACAAATCTTTTTATTTCTAGTCAAAGTTGCACAGCCAATAACTTTTGCGCACATAACCTTCCAAAAATTAGAGGGAACATTGGACATATAACATACTAGGTATTGGCGAAGGATCATTTATTTAGGAAATACAAGTTTTAACATTAAAAAACAGCTCGCTGATAGTCTTAGACCAGCTTTTTATTGTAAAAACTCCTTAGGTAAATTAGTCAACAATAAAGATAGAATACATTACTTAGATAAATCCGGGATTTATAGACTGCAATACTTTTGTTGGACAAAATTTTATATCTGACACTGAAGACTAGATCATCAGAACACATGGCTGTCTTTAGATTAAGAAAAGATATGTCCACCTTTCCAATCACTTAATTTCAGAAACCCAAGTGTTCAATGACAAACAGGGGATTAAGATGTTACACCCAAATACGGATGCGCAAACTATTTTTCCAAGAAATTTTAGAGATAAACAGAGCACAACTGAACACAAGCGCACAAATTTTGAATGAGCAGCTATATCTGCCGAGTTCTCCACTCTTATATCCTATTAATAAAAACACAATATTCCTTTGTACTTCATTCCACTTTATTTAATAGGTCAGGACCGGTTTCGCTAGAAATAGATTGAGCGAAACGGTCCTGACCTATTAAATAAAATGGAATGAAGTACAAAGGAATATTGTGTTTTTATTAATATAATGCCTTTCCACCAAATAATGACAGTGAACACCCTAAAAGTGACTTATACCCTATATCTGAGTAAATAGATTCATAAAAATTTCTCCGACAAACAAAAATATAATATAATTCTTAAAATTATCCACCCTTCAAATCTGTAGGCATTCTCATGGGTTAATCCTTTTCGCCAGCAATGGTTTTAAACCTAGTGATACGTTTATTTCTTATTTAAACATGATACACTCAATTACTATACGTCAGTTCAAGTTCATCCATGCACTTGAACGCCTGAAAATGCCAGAAGGCGAAACCCGGGTCGTTGGTGACGAAATCTGTGAGAATGTACATAATTTGAATGATTCAAATTTAGTATTGAAATTCCACCAAGCACCTTCAGTCGAAATCTTAAATTGTACAATATTCATTGAACATCATGAAAATAATCACTTAAAACTCTCTTTGTTAACTGTTTTGTTTGTGACAAAACTTATGTAAATGTACATAATTTGAATGATACAAATAATATTGATAATTTCGCTCTTTTTTTAACACTGTGAATAAATGTAGCCACTACATTTTAATAGTAATGCATCAAAGATTGTAGACATACCTTTTTTTGTAAAAGGCAAAAGTAGCAATATTTAATCTCAACGAAATCAGAATCTTCGAATCCTAATAAAAAGTAAATAAAGCTAGCGAGTTAGAATATATTTTTTCAGCATGATGAATCATTTTGTTACCGTTAAGCTGGATTTCGAATCTCTCGTGTGCTGCTCTTTTATCCAATTTTCAATGTGGCCGACAGGTTTATCTTCTTCTCCAGATGCCAGAGCTTCCTGCATTGCAGATTTTGAGCCGAAATCAACATTTAGCACTTTTGGATTCGAAACAGGCCAAGTAACACCGTGCAGGGCATGTCTTGTCTCGATTGCTTCACTGTTAACAAGAAAAATTACCATTCAGAAAATTAATGAAAGTTATGTTTTACAAATTGAACTCCATTGATTATTTTAAAAACTGGCCCGAGTGGGTTTATTACAAATACTATTTCTTCAAACCGTTTCGAAGAAAAGTATCAAACGCTTATGCTACCAGCATTATTAGCTGTTTAATAGTACTATCCTTTGTACACCGGACCGTAAATACAATCGGTATAACTGTTATAATTTAAGAAAATATCTAAGTATTGTTTTAAAGACATGCGATAATTGTTCCATAACAATATTGTAAACTATCTTGATTAATTAAAATTAATTAAAACGGAAAATAATTTTCACTTACTCTTCAGACTCATACTCGACATAACATTTGGATTTTATTTTGTCAATCCAAAAACCATTCTCGACAATCCGTCCTGTTCTTTGAAGCAGATTCTTCAATTGCGGTAATGTAAATGGCCTAACTAGATTAGTGATATACAAGACGGAAGAAGACTTATACTTCGGTGGACTGGGAGATCTGTGCAATTTGGGAGCTTCTTCGTTGACGATAGAAATTTTTCTGTGGGACATACTTCCTAAAAATTCTTTATCTACAACTTTATCTTGCACACTATACTTCCCATTTGTTTTATTTTGGCATTCGGCTAGAACTTTTTTGGGAGGCTCGATCTCTGCGGGTTCCTTGACTATGACTTCCAACAAAACTTCTTCTGCACTGACAGGTTCAACGTTTGAAATGAGATTCTTCAATGAATCTGTTGAAATATTGACAATTGTACTTTTTGAAACCTTAGAAGATCTGGAACCCCATCTTCGTTTGCGCATGTTTCCTCCCGACTGAACTGTGTGCGGATCCTGTACTGTGGGGAGCTGTACAGACACATTTTTATCAGAAGCTATGTTTACTATTATATTATCTTCAGACGCGCGGGGGTCTGCAATAGGCATTTCACAAGGAGACTCTTTGACTTGAACATCAGAAATAATTACATTTGTAGATTTCTCAACTGTGATATTCTTATCAGTAGTACTAGACTCTAATGTCACTGAATTATCTAATTCAGTGACCTTTTTTACCATCTCTGGAGTCTCTTTGGCAGGCTCGGTTATGATTTTGGAAGGCTCATCATTTTTCTCATCATTCTTTTCTTCTTGGACGTCCTTTATTTCAATAACATCACTGCTAGAACTTTTTTTGGCATTTTCCAAATCTGTAGCACTTTGTTGTTCAACGTCAGATTTACATTTGTCCAACTTCACAGGATGAACAACTTCCTCAGTAGATTCTACGACACTCTTGCTATCAGTCCCAAGCTTATCAGCATCTACAAGTGTGGTGTCTTCCGGTTTATTTATAAGAGTTGATTTTCCATTATTTATAGATTCATTCGTCGAGGATGTATTTACTTGGTCTTCATCTAGAGCCGTTGGGACAGTTTCTTTTTTAGTTTCAACTGATTCACTATTTTTCTCCACAGCCTTTGTAGTTGTTTCCGATTTAACATCTCCGGTTTCTGATATAATAGGAACCGGTTCAGGAGGATTTACACTAGTAACAATTGAAACTTGCAATACATTTTTATCACACTCTTCCACAACATTTTCTTTACAAATCTTATCAGTAGATACAGCGGTAACACTCCTAGCCTTGTCAGTATTTGGTTTCTCTTCAGATGTTGTTTCGCACGCTTCCTGCTTGGACTCTTCCTCGACTTCATTTTTCAGAGCATCATTATCACTAGGTTCTAGCACTTTGATAACACTCGATTTTTCTGGTTTAGCTTCTGTATCACTGGAAATTGTACTTTCTACATTTTCATCACTATTCGGAACATCAGCGCTTTCGCTATCTTTGGCTGAAGATCGCCTGGAGCGATGACGAACTTTACGCTTTTCTTCAGCGGCCTCGGTCAGACAGTCGATTTGAGACGTAGACCTGTTAAGTTTTTTTCTTCCTCTGGGGGATCGATCAGGTCTCTCCGGGGTCATCGAAGGGCGAGATAAACAAATTTTCAATTTCTGAATTTCTCCACTATCAGAGGTCTCAGTCGCCTTAACATGCCATACTTCTAGATTGTCTTCGTCAGAATGCGATTGCACCTTTTCCGGTGTGACGGTTTCAGATTGACAAGCCACTTGAGATTGAGTAACATCTTGAACCTCAACTTCTACACTGCCAGGTACGCACTCTTCGCTGGCAGAATCTCGATCCGGAGACGAAGACGGAGATTTCTTTTTTCTTGAAGGTCTGCCGCGTTTGGGCTTTTCTGGTTTGCTTTCCGGGGACGATTTAGCTTTGTTTCTCTCGCTTTTACGCCGCATTTTTTAAACTGGATTTTTTCAAAATATATACACGGTCAATCTAATTGAATCATTTGATTATCGAGGATGTGTCGCAATGGTAATAGAGATAATAGTTATAAATCTATGATTGAAATATTGGAATGCCGAGAATTAATCTTGGGCAAATATCAATTTTAGTATGGCGATGTTTTATTACACTGACAAATAAAAAAATACACGAGTCTCTCGACTAGCTTCATCAATGGACGCCGACCTGCTTAAATAGGTTGCTATTAGTGAAATCCAATTTTCCCAATAAATATTAACCATAAAGAAAATTAAGCCTCTCTGAATTTCAATTACTAAACATACCTTTATAAGTTTACTCAGTGGCAGATTACCTTTTAAGCAGTGGTGTGCTGCTATGGGTTTGCACCGGCTCTGCGGAGCCAGTTCCTAAAATAATTTCGGTTCGGAGAGCCGGTTCCTAAAATACTAAAATAATTTACCATTTCTTAAATAATGTCTCAGAAGTCGATGATAGCAGATGATGGACGAATAAGACCCGTCACGGTTATTAGTATATTCGTAAATTCCTGTGATTTTGGTTCCGAAAATTTTTGGAAGAGCTAAAAAAAAAGCTCCCGCACCGGTAATTAGGATAAATCGATAAATTCTTGGGATTTTGGATTCGAAAGTTTTTGGAAGAGCTAAAAAAAACTTCCGGCGCTGGAAATTTCCGGGTTTTTAAAGTTGACATGAAATTGTTTGAAAATCCCAAAATCACCGACCAAGGTGCAAACCGGAATTGAAATGATTGGAAATGATTGTTGGAAATGATGATTCGAAATTCTTATTAATGAGCATTTTAATATTTTCTCTTAATTATAGGTGTCTCTGTAGACCGTGACCCATACCCTTATTGTTTATTATTATTTATTATTTATTATTTTTATTATTTATTATTTATTAAGTATTAAGTATTATTATTTGGAAATTCTTATTAACCTAGATTCTATCTATTAAACGATTTTTTGTAAATGAGCATTTTAATATTTTCTCTTAATTATAGGTGTCTCTGTAGACCGTGACCCATACCCTTATTGTTTATTATTATTAATTATTATTTTTATTATTATTATTTATATTATTTATTATTATTTATTATTTATTAAGTAATATTATTTGGAAATTCTTATTAACCTAGATTCTATCTATTAAACGATTTTTTGTAAATGAGCATTTTAATATTTTCTCTTAATTATATTAATAGTCGATAATGTCCGTCCGTCTGTAAATTGTCCCCGATTTCCCTTTCCCCTCAAATCGATTAAATTTAATTATATATTAAGCACACATTTAAATTATTCTAAAAATTCCAAAATAATTAATACTGCATATATTTTTCGTGCAGTGTATTTTTTTAGGAGAAAGAGTTTTTGAAGAAAGAAGTGTTTATTTCTTCTTCTACGAAATATAATTTTTAGCAATCTTTAACTTTAAACTTTTTTTAAAAATTAAGTAATTTACGAGGTCTATTTCTGCTAATAGGAAAAATAATTGTTAGCAAACTTAACATTATTCCAAAAATTAAATAATTTACAATTTAAATACTAAAGGGCAGGGCTGTCGATATATGCCCCGAGATATATTTATTTTATTTTTAGAATTTCTGGCTTATTCAATAAATAGGTTTGTAATTTTAAGACTACCTAAAAATGCAACAAAAATCCCCCCGTTGAGGTCAACGGGCTTACAGCTAGTTCATTTTTAAACCTTTTTTATTTACTCGATTGAGTATTTCTACATTACTATTCTGATTAAAATTATGTTAGTTTTCTATTAGATGATTGGCAAACTCTGAAAAATTATCAGAAATCATTAGAAAAGAGATTAAGTTAAGTAAACGATCAATAAGGTTTGCTAACAGGCGTACACCACATATTTTCTTTTGAGAGCTTTATTTACTCACATAATATACTTTGAAAACAGTTACCTAATAAATAATATTTATAGTAAGTATTTTACGACCGCGGACTCGTATTTGAGTCTTTGAAAAACAAAGGTTGCTGGCCGGTGGACTCATATATGCATATAGACGAAGTATCTGGAAGCTAAGAAAATTATTTTTGGTAAAGATATCTCAATTGGTTTACAAATTATAGTGAATTTAGTAAAATTACATTTTTTGCGAATTTATCGCAAAATTGCCCTGCTAGGTGAAATTCTATAAAAAAAACGTGCAGTCGTTAATCATATAAAATTAATAAAAAAAAAACTATTAAGTAAGAATTACCCATCCCAAAAATTAAGCTTAGTGTTCCGTAGAATCTCCAGAGTTGCTATGTATTCCATCCTAGAATAAGTTTGGGAAACCCTGGTCTAAATATTTATTATAATAAAAAACAAGTCCAAGTATTCTGTTATCTATAATAAAAAAATCTTGCCTAAATAGTCTTGTTACAAATCCATATTACGATGATAAACCAATGACATTTATCTAAGCGTTATCGACATATTTTATTTTTTACAGTTTACTACTTACTACCACCACACAGTTTCAAAATAAGCAATTACTTTCATAATAATCAGAGATAATAGGTGTACACAAGTGTGTACGGAAGGCGGTAATGTGATAATGGAGGCTATCAGCAGTGGTTTTTTTTTACGAGAACTGCTTGTTACTCAGTTGCTCACTCTATCTTTTTTTTGCTGAAGTGTAACTCCACGAAATTGCAGATCGCCTACAGCAGCTGCATCACATTTCTTTAAGTGTTCAAATTATGTTTCCTCTTTTCAATAACTTTGAACTAGTATATGTTTTTTTGATGCGTAATATTATATCACATTGACATCACAGGTAAGATTTTGTAGGCTTATAATTAGTTCTGACAATTCTCGGAAAGCGTAACATATCCAAGAAGAGATCCAAAAATCAAATGTTATCAAACCAAAAAAAAATGTTTTTTTGCGAATACCGCTTACATGGGAAAAAAAGGACTAGATAAGGATAA
This sequence comes from Himalopsyche anomala, assembly GCA_031772345.1. Taxonomy (NCBI): domain Eukaryota; kingdom Metazoa; phylum Arthropoda; class Insecta; order Trichoptera; family Rhyacophilidae; genus Himalopsyche; species Himalopsyche anomala. The sequence goes on from CM062824.1 coordinate 16,123,600, forward strand.
TATTAATTTTACAGGACACTTCAGGAAAAGGAGTAAGTGGAATACTTTCATTTTCCAGAAAGAAAACAACATCCATTTTATCAACAACATGAGTTCATATTGTTCTCATTTATTATTTTTATTCACATTTTAAAGGCATTCAGAAAATGGTGTCAATGATGTTTAATTACTTTGTAATACTAATCGAGATACATTTAGGTATACAAAATATTTTAACAACATTGAGTGTTTGAATTTCTGTATTGAATCCACAGAAATGAATAGTTTTCGAGATACAATATATAAAAGTCTGTATTATGCAAAGATCTGTGTTGTTTGATTGAATTGGTATAATACTTTTGTATAAGTATATATATCATAAAGGCCCTGTTTACATCAAGTATATGACTCAAAGCACGGTGCTAAATTTCACTACATTTATGTAAAAAAAAAGAAGATATAATTGGGACAAGTCAATAGTGTTTTTTTAAGTTGAGTATATTTATATTAATGTATACAATACAACCCTTGTATTAATTTAATTTTCAATGTATTTGAATTCGCAAGTGTTACTTTTAAATATTTTTTTAAAACAAATCTCAGTATCAACTAGCAGTCATGGAAAATTCAGCCAAATATGAAGTGTTAAGCATTTGCAGTAGTCATTGACTTTCATGTAGAAGGAACCATGGAATAGTAATAAATTTACCAAGGAATACATACATTCATGACTCATGACTCAACTTGTAAAAATATACATGTTTTACAAGCATTTTATTTTATCAAATCTGCTTAATGCCAGAAAAAGCATACTAAAATTAAATCAATATAACCGACTTTGACTAATTACATATTAACAATATTCTAACGAAAATGAAATAGATTGACTAAACAATGCAATGCCGATGGGTCTTCAATTTGTTCATTTGAAAATGTGTTCTTCAAATTTCGTACTCTAAGTATAATACAACCCATCATTATTTAGTGTCAGGTTGAATATCAAACCCTCAAATTGTTAAATAATATTGTACACTTATAAAATAATAAATAGTGAGATTTTATGGAAAACGTTGCATAGCAGAATAATGAGTGCAGGAACACTTGATGATATCATGGAAATCAGAAAACATCTGGTTAAAATATTGTAACAATCATATAAAAGATAATGCTACCGAAAACTCCCAACATATTTTAAACATGCATATTTTTCTTCTGCAACAAAAATAATTTTAGTGTAAATTATTCACTTATTTTACAATATAAGTTTTTCAATGGGAGGCATTGATAAAAGCAATATATATTTGTGCGGGAACTAAATGACTTCTAATATTCATTTTGACTTTTGGAGTTTCAAGTGTGCTAGTAATTTTAGCTCGGAAAGCTCTTTGCTTTATGTGTATTTCAAAACTAGATCACAAAAAAACATTACAGATCTATATTAACAATTATTTTTTAATAAAAATCAAATATTTTGTCTGTACAACTTTCACTGTTTAATACTCAAATGTTTCTACAGCAGTGGCCGCCAACCGGTGGTACATGGCAAAATTTTGGGTGGGTTCGCGGCGTTGTTGCATGAACATTATCAGAGCCAAGAATCCATTAACTTATTTCCACAACAAATATCACATTAATTAACATATTACAACTTCATAATAAAAAAATGTAACTTTTACGATCATTACTTTGCATATGTTTAGACTGTTTTTAAAAAAAAAACATAGTGGTCAAAATTGTGAGATACGAAAGGTTGGCGACTGTTGTTCTACAACACAGTTATATCAGAGCCAAGAATCCATCTATAAGTCAATAAATTTTTGAAATCAAAGCATGTTTATTTTTGAATCATTACCTATGCGCGATTTAAAATTTAATATGGAGTGAATTAACAATCATTATGTGAGATTACTTTATTAAAATATCACCAGGTACAGTAAGTAAAAAAAATAGCTTCTTCACTTGCGGTAGGTAAAGTTAGTATCTCTTGAAATTTGTAGTAAGGATTTCAGTCACCAGTATCAATGTTTGCAATTACAGAGGTTCCGAAGCAGAACAGAGGCGAGACTTTCTAGATCAGTTTTCTTCAACCTATGGTCCGCGGACCGGCACCGGTCCTGAAAACTTTTATATATCGAAAAAAATTGACTCGAATATCTCTTTTTTGAACTAAAAATGAAAAAAAATTGATTACAAAAATGCAGCAACAAATATTGCACCAAAAGTAGTTTAATTAGCTTTCATGAATAAAATTCTATGTAACATTGACTTAAATTGTTACTCTTTAAATATATTATCCTAAGCAGGCATGTACGCCAATTCTCATGTCAAGTGTCAATTCTCGACTTAAGACAGGTTCCGCTAGCCACCTTGGACGTAAGCTGAAATGGTCATAAGTAGAATTTAATACAAATAAAAAAATATTTAAAACCTTAAAAAATAAAATCCAATAGACGGCATTAAATAGCCATAAATACACCCAATTACAATTTATATGGTTCACCCGCAGCCAAATATATTATTTTATACTCCATTGTTAGTCCAAATAGTCGAAAGTCGAGAACTGTTTGTGTGTGTAAATATGTGTATCTGGTTGACGCTGGTCCGCGAAATATTTTTCCATTTGTTTACCAGTCCGTGGATGTAGAAAGGTTGAAGAACACTGATCTAGATAGCACTCGATACGCAAAAAAAAAGTGCCTCTCATCATCAGCATAAATATGAAAATGCTATTTGACCACAATAAATACACTTTGATGAGGCATAATCAAAGTTTCAGCTTATTTTCATGCGCAAGTATTTTAATAAAATATCAATGATGGTTCGAATTTTTATGTGATATGCAAGCAGATTCATTGGATGCTGTTTTAAATTGCTTTGATGAATATATTCTTAATGGCGATTAATTACTTGGTCCCAAACACGCACCTTCTCGGAAGTGGGTTGTCGATACAGACTTATATATGAAACTGTGCCATACATATCTTTGTAAAACGACAAAATCTGACAGTTGCAGTGAGAAGGATATATCAATGGTTTATCCTCATTTCTGCTATGCGCTAATGATCGACAAATAATAACAGTATACATTCTACTTGTAAATAATTATAGGAGAATAAAAAGCAGTGTTTTCAATTAGTCTTTTACTAGAATAGATGAGAGCAATTGATTCATGAGGAACATTGTTGTATTGTGTTAAAAATTACGTTTTAGTTTTATTGTTTAGGATACGCAACAAAATATTTTCTATTGAAGATTTTGTTGAAAAGAAATAACATCAGTTTATTTCAAAGATAAAGAATTAAAACTAAAAAGTATTTTGAGAATAGATTGTTAAGAATAAATAAAATAAATTTAGTCTACAAATATTTTAATGATTCTCAGCTAGCGGAGTTGTCATCAGAAGATGCATGTTTAAAATAACCATATTCACTAATTAACATGATACAAGAAGCTGGTTCATTTTAAAAGTATAAAATACATTATGATAAAATAATAATTCTCACATTTGATTTTTCCACGCCTTAACCTCTTAACGAATAAGATCATGCAAAAATGTTCATCTTACTGCACCGTAAAGTTTAACTTTCACAATCTTCTGATGGTTTATCTTGACTAGCCGAAATAGCTATTAAAACTAATTATTTCCATTTATAGTTCTAAAAAAGAAATATTGAATGAAGTCATATAGGCACATAGTGTATGAGAATAAGTCAATTTTAATTGATCTTCTACTGGTTCTATTTTACAAAAGAGCAAAGCATATTAAACATGGAATGAAGAATTTAGCTAAATAACGAATACAACTGCAAACTATGCGATTTTCAGTATTGCATACGGATTCATATTACGACTGTAGTGTAATAAATTATTAAATGATAAAATTTTAAATTACTACAAAGACGTTTAGTGTCACCTGCGATAGGTGGATATTCGAGTATACAATATTTTCATTAATCAATAAGAAAAATCCCGTTTACAATGCTATTCGTAGAAAATATAAATGTTTTTTAGCCCAGTTCATCTTGAACAGTTTACGATTTGAGACTTTTTCAATAAAATGTGTTTATAAATCAAATGTACATAGTGTTCAATTCAACGAAAAGTTTTATTTTTAAGCATTTTTAAAGATTAAGCTAAAATAAACAAATCATTTATCGAGAGCATGCATAGCGTAGCTACTCTAGAAAAGTCTGACACCGACGGTCAAATATTTTTGGTATAACAATTTGTGCTAATACATCAATATCGATATTAAAAACCTACGGTGTTTTGATAATTTATTATAATAACTCAAATTTATGATTCTAGTGACAAAAAGAAACATTGTTACGTCAATATGCGAATAATATGTTTATCAAGTTTTATATGATCCTATCATTAACTGGTAATTACTAATATAACTATATGTAAGTTTGATGGAACCATCGTAACCTTTGAATAAATGCATAACAGGATAGTCCTATTTATAAAAAAATAATAAGCAAATGTGTTCTTTAACAATATGTACCATATTAGATATAAAAATGGTAGACAGTATACGTGTTCAGCGAATTGACTAATTTTTTTGATACACAAATAATCACTAAATCTAAATATTGATATACAGTTATTTACGTAGCATATTGTTAATTGTTTTCAAATTTGAAAATAATAAAACTAACGATGGAACGAACCGGCCATGGTATAGTTTAAAAACTGAAAACGGTATTGAACTATAGGTACATAAAGTATTTTATACAATGTAAACAAAGAAATCGACACTTTGGTAAATCATCCGGATAATCGATAATCATGTCATGGAGCAGTTCTATGAAACGCTAGCGGATGCGATATACTGGAGCTCATGATATTAGAAAAGATCAATAAGCGGGAAAGATAATAGGCGATAAGAATGAACTTTCACAGGCAATGAAATGAAAAAAAATAGACAGATACACAAACTTAAAAAAAAAACAGCACAATGACAGAAACAAACTTATCAGATTATAAATATCAAAAGAATTGCTTATTAATCACTCATTCACTCATCAATATTTTATGAATAAAGTTATTTATATGTATGTGTTTAATTCTAAGCAGTCTTATGTGCACTGCAAAATGATGTTACATAAATACATTTTAAATGTTCGTACAGATCACTCAACCACTGAAGTCGTCTTCGAGAAAATGGTTAAATTTTATCAGAGAAGTGTGTCACGAGCCGAAAACAAAAATCAATCCCTATCGATTCGAAAGAAAACCGAGTCGTGAGTTTTCTTCGACAGTATGCAAACTGATTCTTTTCGAAGTGCAATATCGATTATATTATAGAAGTAGTTCATTTTTAATTAAGTCTTTGGTACTAACTAAGTAATGAGATATAGTTTAGGTTATGCAATCCCAATTTTGGTCACTTTCACAATTTTGTTCTTCATCACCGGACAGCGTGACCAGCTCCATGGGGTCATTCAGATGGCCGTCTAGTGGGTTGATATCGCGCAATGAAGCTTTACGCCCTGCACGTTTAGCTTGCCAAATCTCCTCATCGGCTGGGCTTCTTTCTTTCCTGAATTCGTGAATTAATGGAAATATTCGTTCTATAGCTGTCTGCACATCGCCGACGCTTCGAGCTGAAACATGCATTGAACTTGTGAATAGTATAATGTACTGTACATTGAAAACCATAAAAAGTACGTATTTGATGCAATATTATTCAGATCAAAACTCTCTGCCCCTTGTGTATGCAGTCGCTGTTTTACAGCCGTCTTCCTTAGCCCAATAGTGATTAACTCGATGGCTGCCAGACGAGATATCTCGTAAAAATTTTCGTGCTCAACCCGCCAGACGAGTTATCTCGTCAATAACTAATTAAATTAATAGTTGCAAATTATAGCCGGAGTGCTAGGTAATTACTATTAATTATCTACGGCAGGTAAAAGGTTAAGAAAGGAAACGAATTTACTTCTTATGTTATTGACCCCAGGTTGGGAACCCGTGAATTAGATGGTTGCTCTTTGTTAAGTTCATACATATCCGTTTGGAAAACGTATTTATATTTTTGATAAAAGATGCTGTCATATTTTTTTTACTACTGAAAAAGTTTGGCAGACACTGCTCTAAAGGTTAAGATGTATTTTTGGATTTTAGGGATAGAATACTTGAAATTGAAAAAAAAATGCTGATGAGTCCTTCTGCCATCTGACGACCTATATATCTTCTATGACATATCAGTAAATACAGTTTGTTAAAGTAACGTGGTGCAGTTATTAGTTATTTTATTTACAAATTTGGTTAAAAAGGACAGACTTCAGTTACTCATAGGCCGCGGGGACGGAAACGATCACCAAAAGCACATGCGATTTTTTGAATTCCTGTTTATTTTTAATGGACTTATTGAAACTGTTAACCCTTTCCGGTCCTATGTCGAATCTCATTCGACATCGATTTTATTTCCGTGGGTCCTATGTCGAATGTCATTCGACATTTTTTTTCTTTATTGGTATTGAGTTAAAATAAGTTCAAATGTATTGAACATATTTTTTTTTCCACTCGTATCTATTACAGTGGTATTCTGAACAAAGAATCAAATGGTTTTTATGAACATTGTAATGTGAAACCGTATGCCTGCAATGGATACAAAAGGGTCGTTTTAGGGGCTGGGTCGGCTCGCGCAGCTCGGGCGCTAAGTTCAACATTCTTCTTTCCAACAGTAACAATTGCCACGTGCACTTGAAAATGAATACCGATATTTACTATTGTTCTAATAATTCTTACCTTGCAAAAATGCCCAAAATTACAAAAAAAAACGCAAAAAAGCAACTTGATACATATATTGTATAACATGTAAGGCAAAATGCTTTTGCCGTTATCATACTTTAATTTTTTTTTAAATATAAATAATAAGGTCATTATTTTGATATTCAGAAAAAAATTATACTGTTGCTATAAATCTAGTAAAAAAAATATAATTGCAAATATTAGTTTCCCTCGTGATACTGTAAATCTATTGTGGACCATGTGGAATATTTTTTTATTTTTTTGTGGACCGGAAAGGGTTAAGTGATTATTTTAACAAAACATAAAATTATGTACAATTCTTTTACTAATATATATGTGTTGAAATTATGATCTAAGGAGGTCAAATTGTAAATATTTTGACAAATTTCACGTTTAGCTATATTTCAACCCCAAATGTTTGTGTGCCCATACGGTCACGCTCATCCTTACTACTGTCCGTACACAATATTACACGGTAATGTAAGGATGAGCATGACCATATAGTCATGCAGGGTTTCTATATAACGACTTTGCATTTAAAAAAAATTTTTTTTTAGAAATAAAAGTTATCCGTGACTTCAATATGGCTTAAAAAATATTTTTTTTTATCGAAAAAAAAGTTCTCGTCTGGAGGGTAAAATGAGCCATTGGATGTACTTTCAATGTACCTCATTTGCGACATATAAAAACAGGCAGAGATTATATTTGAAGACAGTGAATTAACTACAATACAACCATATCAAAATCAATTCATACCAGTCACTGTCACACTGCCTGTAGAAAATATTTTCAATGTAGCTTTAGGGTTGGTGATTTTATACGTTACACCCGGATGCAGCTCAGGTTCATAACTGAAAAAAATGTTTAGATGTAAGACAATAAATAAATTTCCACAAATCCTTCCAGCCGAAATTATATTTCTACATAACATATTTTATTTTTTGTTAACTGAGGCCATGGTCCCCGACCCCATTTACTAAGAAATTAGCATTACGAGAATAGCATTGCTGATGAACGTTGAAATACAAGTATACTCATTTTTATGCTTTTATCTTATATAAAATGACTGTCACATAAATTGTCACCCACCATGGTTTAGTTCAGTGGTTCCTACAGACCCCCAGGGGTCCCTGAGACCGCTCAGGGGGTCAGTGGCCGGTCAAAATTAATTTGGGGGTGTTATTTCCCTTGGGAGTTATTTCACTTGAGGGTCCATGGTCAAATTTTTCTCCATGAAGGGGTCCGTGAGCATAATAAGTTTGGGAATCATTGGTTTAGTTGATAAAGGTTTAGCTTCACCGATCAGGCGGGTCTAGGTACAAGTCCCAGTAAGGTTAGTCAAATTAGATTATTTAAATTTGGGATCTAAATCATTGACGTTTGTGATGGAGATTCTCCCCAAAACACTTACATAAAATTCTCATCAAAAATATCTTGTGCGATTTATCAATTTCCAAATATTTGGCGAATTGGAATTAGTTCTTAATCTTACTATTTTTCTGAATTTAAAAAACATTACAATTGTGAATTTTTCTGTGACTAAAATGGATTCAAGGCTCTTTATAAGTTAAATATAATATCAGTTCAGATAAGAAATTGTAGAACATGTGCACTTAACAGTCAGCCATTTTTAATTGATGGTTCCTTTACAATATTTTTGTAACGAGGATCGATTTTAAGTCAGCAGCTCTTCATCCATTTCCGTAGACAGTAAAAATAAATTTACTAAATAGAATGAGACCTAAGGCCTTGTTCACATTGGTCAAGTAGATTAGTATAGTGAATTAGTAACTAATCCCGCGTGAACAGGCAAATTTGTGCAAGTAACTCAGTAGCATCATAAGTGGATATTTTCCATAAGAGAGTGGTGTGGATCAATGTTTGAATTTATGCAATGGGGATTTCTAACCTCTTATTGCACCATTTTGACTATGATCTAAAAATAATAAGCAAATACAACACAAATACTAAATAAATGTTTAAATATGTTTACTCACTCTGCTTCCTTGTACTTTTGAGAGAACGGTGTAATTTTAATGGCAAAAGGCATAGAACAAGTGCCAAGAACGTTGACCACTCTAAAATTATGAAATCGTACTTTGAAACCGAGATTTTGCAAGCAACGTGCGTAGCGGCGAGCAGCAATTTTGGCTTGGTCCTCGCTCGTGGCCCCCGTGCACGTTATGCGACCGGATGACCATATAGATGCTGTGGTGTAAGGTCTTCTCAGCTTCATGGTCACCATTCCGTTTTCTCTTCGGAATTCGACATTTATTCCGGTTAAGGCTATTTGTCTTAAATTTAAATGACAGCGAACGCTGAAACTGCACACGACATTATTGATCACAATATCAATTTCGGGGGCGTCCTCAGTCTCTTCAGCAGTAGAAATTGTTTGGCAATCGCCCTCTGCCTCCGGAGGCTGGTCTTCCATTTCATGATTGGTTCTATCATTTACTGGCATTTGGTGTGAGTGCACGATGACACCATTACTGCTGAGACTTTTTATTCCGTTTTCCTGAAGCAGTGTAGCCATTACAGATTATCAGATTGACCTGGAAAGATTTGATCACATATTAATACACAATAGGTGTAATGACAGATTAAATTACAAATAAAAAGGTTTTATTGCAAACAATATTTAATAGACATGCGAAACCTTGTGAAATATTTTTTCCATTGTAAAATTTATGAACAGCTATAAACTGCTATGAAAATTTTAAAGTTTACTACATTTGATCATAGATTAAAAAAATAAAAATACCACTCGATTTACACAAATTGAGGCGAAGATTTCAAAAGTGATTTAACAGAAATAAGTTTTTCCAATAATTAGACTTGAGGCCTAAAATGACAAGTATCAGTTTTACAAATGATTAAAAAACCATTTTTAATTGAGAAGTATTAATAATTTATGGTAAATGTTACAAATTCAAAGTCTTTTCTACGCAACTTATTGCAGTTGGACCATTTAAGATGGATTTCGACTCCTCAAAGAAAAATATTAAATTTTTTAGTTACTTTTAGTATTGGGCATAAGATAACACAATGCTCAGAATACACTAATAAAACGAAAGATTAATAATTTTTCTGTTTCGCTACTACGCTAAACACTTTGTTGTTGACTCAGGAAGCCTTTTTTGAGCTGTTTTGAAAGTTAAGAAAAATTAGATACATTTTTTTTTGACTTTGAGCAGCTGATATATCATGTAGGTTCTTGACAACCAGTCGGATTCCTTTTTAATTTAACTATTACTAATACACTTGATTCAGAAAAATGGTTCACTATTTCACTTAATTACAAATTATTCCGTATTTTAAGAACAATATTCTTTAAAACATAAACAGTATCTGAAATGTGCATTTTGACAAGTGGGGTAAAAAAATTACACAGAAAGAAGTCTTTTAGAAGCTTCCTTCAGAAGAAAAAAGTGATAAAATAAAATAAATTTCTTTGCCATTTAGTTATTTGATGTATTATGAAATTAGTAATTTAAAAAGATATTAGGGCAGAACTTCTTAGAAATAAATTTAAAGTAGTGATTATGTGACCTAAATATGACGATGCAACTGTTTAGTGACTAAAATGTAAGATAACAGAAACGTTGCTGTAAAAAACTGAATATTACCAATATAATAAATTTATTGTTTTCAGAATTATTTTTCATTATTTGAATTTTCAAAAAATCACTATAGTATTATGTGCATTAATAACAAACAGGATCCACTTAATCAAGTGTGTGTTTTACAAGTAGATATTAAATTCACTGCTGTGAACAGTTGAGTGGGGACAGAAACAATGCATCCTGGCATATAGATGTAGGATAATACTCAAGTTCAGTTATTGTTTTAAATAATCTGATATACATAAATTACCTTTTAGTTTGAAAATGTTTTTTTCGGAAGGTAACTAAAATCAAACGGATACCGATGTAGAAAAGGTGAAGCAATTACCTACATTGTACACGGTCTAAAGAAACAATTCTATTATTCTATTTAAAATAGTTTTTACAAACTAAGCGCTAAAAATAATTTTTAATTTATAAACAAGTTCATGTGTCACTTTATATTACTTTTATTGATTATCGAAATTGCAATTCAAGGAGTGCTTAAAAAAAAGAACTCCAGCAACTTCTGTGAAATGGTAGTAAAAAATTGATACATAATTTTAGAAATACTATTTAAAAAAAGGTGTCAACAAGCCTATAGAAAATCGATATGATATTCACCAGGCATATTATCATAACTCGACTAACTGTTTAATTATCTAATATAACAAAGGATCAACAGAGGGAAGATTTACAGAGAATTTCAATTCAGAATTAAATGGGCCTCAACAACGGATTAAAAATGATGTTAATTAATCATAACAGGTCTTCTAGGCAGTGATTGAAGTAAAACAACATAGGTATATTAATCCCACATGACGTTTATTCTAAATGACTCAGATATCTACATTTCAAAATCTAAAAATACATCCAAACGAAAATAGTATAAATTCAACAATAATGGTGTTCATTGAGAACCGTTGAGAAGTAATATTAACATAGGTTTACTGTTATTAGAATTGGCTGAAATCCCCAGACTCACTTTCAAATAAAGGCAAATGTGGATCGGAAAAACTAGTATTCAAAACCAATGAATGTAATAATTATTACGGCTTTCTTAGCTTAAACTCAAGTTCAGAACTCTATTTCGACATTCACGTGACGTACGTTTGAAACAATATTTATAAACACCTTAATCAATCTAGGATTTTGAGTGCATGATATCGATGTTGCATTGAATGTCCATCATAGTAAAATTGAAACATCTTAAATTATTAACAATTAAGCAGGTGATCGCGGTAGGTGTGGACTATTCAACCAAACGATTCCACGATTAATTGAAGCAACTAGAAACGATTGAGCCCGAAAATAATACGTCTGGAGTTAACGTAATTGATACATTTCCATCTTAAGAAATACAAAGGAAAAATAACCAAAAACCTGCCGTCCGTTAATTCGCCAGAATGAACGAATTGCAGCGGAAAAAAACAAGAATAGAATATTTCATTTTTTTATATATAAAGTAATAATTAAATACAAACCTCAGGCACGATGCAATATTTACCCTAAATAATCGAGACATTTAATCCATATCGAGGCAGCCATATTCAGGAGTTTCTCGAAATAATAAACCATAGATCAAAGAGTATAAAAACTTTTTCAAAAGTAACGAAAAATAAAATGATCATGACCTATTTAATGAGGATAGTCTCAAATGAATATTTTGAAATAATGAATTATCAAAAATGTAAATGCTTAACGAGATACGGAAAATATAATAACAATGGATGAAGCTATAAATGTAAAATATAATTTTAAAAATGTTTTACTATTTTGGAAAATACAAGAATTTTGCTTATCCTCGATTTTCCGGTCTAATTGGGGATGAAGGCGTCCCGGATGGTGAAAAAACACAATTGATAGGAAAATAAATTCAGTTGGTATGTTTTTTTATAGATTGATAAATTTAATTAATGATTTTTGGTTTGAGCTATTTATTATTTTCAAAGCTCCCAAATCTCAATTACTTTCAAGACACTTTTTGTTTTTGATTTACATTCTTTTTGGCTGTCAAACTACTTCATGGCGACATCTCAATAATCAAAAAAAAATTGGTTTAAATGTGTGTAATCAATCTCCCCTCCCCCCATGAAAAATCTTCACTTTGTCTTCTTAATCTTGTTCCAATGAGACAGATGTCTTTTTATATAATTTCCTTATCGAAGATGATAACTGTTTTCGTCTGATAAAAATAATCGTCGAATAATCTGCTTTCTATTGAAGTGTTTGAATGCTTCTATACTGCCTGATCTATTAGTTATAATCGGGTCCTATGGCTCAGCGGTTAGCGTTATGGGCTTCCGTGTTGGATCTCACGGGCTTGAGTCCCACTACGAACATCATTTTTTCAATCTAAAAATTCCCTCCCACCCTTTCCGATCCTTTAATAACTGGGCGTAGCGAAAGTGATTATTTAACCACTAGTCCTGCCCTAGCCTCATCCTTCTTAGTTGAGCGATTGATCACAGTTATTGTAAAAGAAATCTGTTGAGATATCTCCACATTGGGAGCGGACAATGGACATGGATAAAAAAATAGTTATATCACAAACATAACAAATTTTCTGAAAAAATTTTACTCTAAAACCGTGCATAGAACTAAATTTTTTTTGCGCCGCAGTGACTGCGAAAAATTCAAACATATTTGAATTTAAATAGTTTAAGCCAATGTAGACTATATTTTCACAATCCATTTTAATTTGATTTCATTATGATTTATTGCCTGCATTACTAAATTATTGAGATTCTTCGTCGAAATTTAAATAATTACGAAGTGTTTCACCACAGGAAAAGTTTGGGAAGTCTTGCTTTAGATAATAATAAATGTATTAAGTATACCATATTATGCGTTGTTTTGTAGGTGGATTATAAAAATTGTCTATGATTAGCGATACCCGAGGACACGCTTTGCGGTTGCGCGGTATCATAGAAAATTTGCCAAAATATTTTCCCAATACGGCTGGCGGGAGTTAGTGCCGATCGATTAATACATACGTCTAAAACAGAATTCAAAAGATGTGGAGCCAGACTTGAATTTGTCGCGTAAGACAAGATCCAATATTCATGTTCATACGATAAACTGCTGTATTTTGTAGGATATTAACATGGGTCGAGGGAGGTAAGACATTTTCTGTATTAATAATTCATAATATTAAAATTGATAATGCTATTATTTAGGCCCTCTGTATTGTTTCTAAGAACGGGTGTGTCTGCGCACACAATACATGTGTGTTTTTATATAAATTTGAATGAATTCTGTCTCGTATTTATGATTAAAAACTGTACATTTGAAATTCATAATATACCAAGTGTCATTTTCAGTTTCGATTGCATACAAAATGGCGATAGCGTTATATGTTAATGTATTTAGTTCTCAGGAAATAAATAGTACATCTGGTTGTTTAAAAAAATTAAAACACTCTTTTCTACTATTACCGCTTTTATTAATATGATCAGGTCAGTTTTTGCTAGCATTATCAATTGATTATTATTGGCCGAGCTCTATTGACCGTATAAAATTCAAAGTGGAATCAATTTCAAAAGAAAGTTTTATTTTGTTTGAATGTAGTGCCTTTCCACCATGTATTGATAGTGAACTCCCTTAAGTGAACATTTGATTGTATCAAAACTGGAGAATAAATGCCTAATCAAAACTCTTCATTTCATTTATTATGGCATTTGTAAACACATTATTAAGTCCATAAGCCACCATTTTTGAGAATGTATATCAGGTATAATTTTGAATGTGAATCATTCCACATGATAAGTTTATATTATTCCCTAGGGACAGAGATCGTAGCCGAAGTAGAAGTCGAAGTGGGCGTCGCAGCAGAGACCGCGGTGGTGGTGGACGGATGGGTGGCGGAGGTGGAAGAGGAAGAGCAAGCAACGCCGGAGCCAAGCTGAGGAAACCGAAATGGGACTTGAGCCGATTAGAATCCTTTAAGAAAGAGTTTTACGTACCTCATAGAAATGTTACAGCGAGATCATCTTCTGAAGTTGAAGCATGGAGGAGTCAAAATGATATAACCCTCAAAGGTAAAGACGTCCCTGCTCCTGTTTTTGATTTTGAAGAAGCTGGATTCCCTGACTATGTGATGGATGAAATTGAAAAGATGGGATTTAAAGCGCCCACCCCTATCCAGGCTCAGGGTTGGCCCATTGCCCTTAGCGGCAGTGACATGGTTGGCATTGCTTCCACCGGCTCAGGAAAAACCCTATCGTACATCTTGCCTGCTATAGTTCACATCAACCACCAGCACCGTCTTCAGAGAGGCGACGGTCCTATTGCTTTGGTGCTGGCTCCCACACGAGAACTTGCCCAGCAGATCCAAGAAGTCGCTGACAAATTTGGAAATACTTCCAAAATCCGCAACACTTGCATATTCGGAGGCGCACCTAAAGGTCCTCAGGGTCAGGATCTCTCGGCAGGTGTTGAGATTGTAATTGCCACTCCTGGTCGTCTGCTGGACTTCTTGGAGTGCAATCGAACCAATTTGAAAAGATGCACTTACCTCGTTTTGGACGAAGCTGATCGGATGTTGGACATGGGCTTTGAACCGCAGATCCGGAAAATCATTGAGCAGATCAGGCCCGACCGGCAAACTCTCATGTGGTCGGCCACTTGGCCTCGTGAGGTTATGAATCTGGCCTCGGAGTTTCTTAGGGAGTATCAGCAGATCAATGTCGGGTCACTTCAACTGGCTGCTAATCATAATATTTTACAGATTATTGATGTATGTCAAGAGTATGAAAAGGAAACTAAACTTAGTACTCTATTGAAGGAGATAATGGCTGAGAGGGAGAATAAAACCATTATCTTCATTGAAACAAAAAGACGAGTCGACGACATAACTAGGAAAATGAAAAGAGACGGGTGAGCTATTTTGGAACTAAATGTTTTGTAACTGCCTTATTTTATTGGTTAAACACTTACCGTTGTTATATTTCTGTACAGTATTAAATCCTTATTTAGCATGTTCTCTTCGCCTCCTGTACTAGTTATTGTGTTTCAACATGAATTCGATAACAACTGCCTTCTTAAAATAAGTATGCATTAACTTAATATATTTGTTAATAACTTCATAAACCTTGATGATGCTAGTAATAAATTGGTTTATGATTCTTCTTTTGAAAACATTACTTTAAATCAGTGTTTCTTAACCATATTGAAAAAATCGCCCCCTTTAGCAGAAATAAATTATCTAATGCCCCCCAAAAAAAACGAAATTATAAAATTACTATTATTTCATAGAATGGATTTCCTACTATACTACTATGATAGGTATCTTTTAACCAATAAAAAAGTTGATTTTAATTTCAAAGCGCCATTAGAGCCACAAAAACGGCGCTATGTCATCCAAACACTATTATTATTATGAACACTTGACTTTATAATTTTTATTTTGACAGAACGAAAAAATGGCTGTGATGTACCAAGCCATCGGCAATTGCTGTGAATTATTTTTTTGTGATTGCGTAATCATAATTTTAATTTTTTTGGGATCGGTCCTTTGAATTTCGAATTAACGGACTTTTACTGTACAAATAAAACACATGATTTTATAATAATATGTTAATGTTCGTAAACATTATGTGTTTATTGCTATGTAAGTCATATTAAAATTATCTCAATGAATAAGTAAATGTATCTAAATGTATAAGTAAAACTTTATTAAATATAAAAAAAATCTCAATGAGATCCCTGAGTCTTGTGTGTGACTACAATTTCGGTAAAATTAGGTTCAATTTTTGTTAAATACTGTCTCAAATCTCTTTGGCTTATTTGTAATTGATTTCGGGATTTTTTTTCAATATATGCATGACTGCGCTTAAACCTTTTTCTACTAATTACGATGAAGGAAATGCTAAAATTGGTAATTTTACCTCCTTCCACACAAGGTTATTCCAAAGGGGGTATTATGGCAAAAACGGACCCATAAAATATAATCACATTGACTGAATAAACTGCTCTCTTAAATTTTGACTGACACTTTCCACATCTGATAAAAATGAATTAATTATCCAATCTGGTATTGCAAGTTCATGCAAGTCTTTGAATCATTTCATCATATCTTCGATAAAGGCATCATGGGGCCACGTTATGTTTCCAAATCAGAATCCTTGATCTTGTGTTCTCTTTTAACCTTTAACGCTCAAATTGTTTTTGTTTTTGTGCATACTGGCAACTCAACGGTTTTTGCATACAAAAATCATATTTGGACTTCGAAACATTTATATAGTAAAAAAAAAGTAAATATCAAAAAAAAAAAAAACATTATTTCTGGAAAATAGATTTATAATGAATAAAACGTACTTATTTTTATTTTATTTTATTTGTATTTCTTCATCGTGTTCTTCACATAGTCGGCAATATTCAATCCTGCCTTATTCACGCAGATCTCGCAGAATAGTCGTGTTTTCAATCTCCCACCTGATTTTTTTTCTATTTGAGCATACTGCACAGTCCTTAGCCCCAGAACCAAGGATATGTAACTTATCCATTTATAAAAATTATCGCTTAGCATTTACCATCAACCTGGCTGCCGTCACAAGATTCAGATAATAACTGTTGTTGAAATTATGCACTCTCGATTTTTTTGGCGACCTGTTTCTCAGATTAATGTAATAAACTATTATTATTCATTGTAATTTGATTGAAATCGCAATATGATAAAAGCTAAAAATGACTTATGGGTATGCCCGAGGCATATAGGCGTATAGGCAGCACTCGAGTAATACGACAAACTTCCAATGCCGCCAATATGACGGCACTCGAGTGGTATGGGTTAAATGTTGTGGAGAAGGAAAATGACTAAGTTCTCTACGACTAATATTATTTTTGTATAATTTTAATTGGTTAACAAAACCCAATACAATTCCCTTGGCTTTAATGAGGTTGATATTATTTTCTTGCAGCTTCGAGAGATTTTCATTCAACTTTTCATATATATCAGAAAAATACGCCACATCATTTCATATCAATTTCAATTTGATACATATATTTTCTTTGTTTTAATCTAAAAATTCCACAATTGTATCAAATAGTGCATACAATATTTTTAAACAATTTACTTTCGATAGCCATGTTACTTCTCTATGTAAGATAAGTGGTTCAAATTCTTCATCATTTTCTTTACACAGTTGGCGGAATTAAGGGATGGTACTTTATTTTATTGATAACATTTATAACAATACTCATCAATTTTTGAAGTCTTTTCATTAAGCTGCTTTGCGACTTAATGTTGACGGTGAATGATGCAGTCAATTGCTAGAACATTTGGTGCAACGTTCTTCAACCTGGATATAAAACCGCGATGCCGACCAAGCATAGCTGGTGCTCCGTCAGTAGCACAGGCAATAACATAAATAAAGGAAATATTTTTTCAGTGAGAAAGTTTTCAAGGGCTTCAAATACTGACAAACCTTCAGTTTCATTAGAAGTAGTAGTTAGTAATTTTGCAAACAACATCTCGATAATTTTTTCTCCCTTTATAAATCGTACATAAGCCATAAGAAGAGATTCACTATCACGCAGAGTACTCTCATCCAATTGTAATGAAAATTCATTGGACTGCATGCAGTTCATCACATAGTTGAATTTCGACATAATTTTCCATCTCATCAATTCTTTTTGGAGCTGTATGCTCAATGGGAGTGAAAAAAGCGTTTCTTGCTGGTTTTTTCCAATCATATCATTAACCCCTTGCGGTCCTTAAAAAAAAAAAGGTCCAGTAGGTCCCCAAATGTTTCAAACATTTTTAACATAAATTGTTTTTTCTCAATTTTGAAATTATTATTTAATAAAAGACTATTATTTTTATATATATTTTACTAAAATAGTATACAGAGGCATTATATTATACATTTTATAATTGGATAATGTATGGTATCTCTCAACATTGGCTCAAGTGGAGACCGGGTTTTCTGGTACATGTCACACAAATATAGTTTGTCTCCTTCCTCCCACCTGGAATTTTCCTATTGGAACATACTAGACAATCTTTATGTTTCCCCTCCAGATTGGCATAAATGAAATGAGGCTTATTGTCTAGTCGTTGCTCCTTGTCTGTAGTGGATACTCGTCCAGGTTTTTTATTCGGGGCTCTAAAATCACCAATGAGGCTCAATAATAATTCCATACGAAACGTTTTCATCGGCTTCTTTCCTTCTTTTATGGCACATGTTTTGTGCAAAATGTAAGCGTTGGTTATGGATACCTTAAAACCCCAGAAAAATAGCTTTCTCCACCATTTCATGGTTTTTCGGATGAAACAATATGATGAAACGTACTGATCCGATATATCTACACCTCCCATGTGCTTGTTGTAATTTACTATTACACTAGCTTTCTTCACTTCTTCGTTTTTTCTTGTGGTAGCAAATGGTGTTGGACTCGACCTTATACCCCGTCTTACTGCTCGCCGTGTTACTCTTGGCCATCTAGTGACAGTTGTCCTGGATGAATTAGACCATGTACTTAGCATTGTGACTACTCTTTGGTCAAGCCATGCCAAAACAAGAATATTTTTTTTCGTAATGCAATTTGTTCTCCTTTGGCCAGTTTTGGTTTTTTTTATATTTTCTAGCAGCCCTCTCTTGTTCGTCATAATTGTCCCAGACAAATAACACTTGTTTCAGCAATTCCTTCGCAAGGATTAAATTTGTATAAAAACGGTCCGCAAATATGTGATACCCAGCAGCCTCAGGTACTGAGTGTTGTAGAACAATCCTGCTTGTAAATGATAAATCTGGTCGAACGAGACGAGTTTATGGAACAAACGAATATATGTAGCTCGTTTTGGAATCTGCCATGGCATATACTCGCAAACCCCATTTTGTGGGCTTCTTCGGGTTGTATGCGAGAAATGAAATCCTTCTCTTGAAACATACTGTGGATACATCAACCGATATGTTCATATCTGGGATAAAATGTTCTCTAAATTTACAGTCAAGATTTGTCAGATAATTGTTTACTTTCTGAATTCTGGTTCTTACAGTCTGACCAGATTGTGGGTTTGTCTCCAAATGCAAAGACCAGAAAATTTGCAAAAATCTTTGTGTAAATATTTTTCCGAAAAATGTAATTCTCGAACGGAATGCTCGAGACCTTTCGAGTCTTTCATATCAGCTACTTCTATAAGCCCCATATTTATAATGACTCCTAAAAAGGCCTTCATCTAAACTTCGGTAAAATCTGACCAATTTTTCCAAATGGATTCCTTCTGCAGTGCCTTCGTCGCTAAATGTCAGCTGCGTATTTATTTGTTTAGCTTGCCAGTTTTTTGATTAATTCTTCTGTGAAAGATAGCCAAAAATTTGTAATGGCGTACTACACGATAGTGGAATTTGAGGACCCGGGGACTTTTGGCCAACGGAAAAAATTATGTCTGGATCATAATTATCATTATTGGTAACATTTTTCCACGGTGGACTAATATTGACAATTGTAGGAGATGTTCTTGATCGAAAATCTGATTCATCGCTGCTGATGTATACCCTGAAGGTTTGTGGTGCTCAAACAGGATCACTAATTTCTTTATCTGAATCAGAATCTAAGATCAGAGCGCGATTTGATGGTCCGGGATCGGTGCTATAGTTCCTTTTCTTTTTTTTATTGGTTGTTTGCACCACACTATAATCATTCTCTTCACTTTCTTTACCTATTGCTAATTCTTGCAATTCAATATCCAGTCAACGCATATAATCAATGTCGTCACTGCTTTCAAACTCATTTATATCACTGTTTTTTTTACAATTTTTGGCATTTTGTATATCCGTGGGTTTCGCACAAAAACATTATGAATATTGTATGATTACGAAAAAAATATCGTAAGCATAATCAGAGGTGTTCGCGAGAGCGCGCGTCAAGAGTCACTGCCTTTGTTTAGGATTTTACCCGGCAACGGCGCCCACCCTTCTCCTTTGTGTCTCTAGCAGGTATACTTATAAAAGTGGGGATTAAGCCTTCATTTGCACGGTAAATATAATAGATGATTTCTAGTTTTATAAGATCTGTAGATTGATAAATTTAAACACAATTTTTTTTTTAATCTACAGTGATCAATACAGAAAAACAATTAATCTCAATGTTAGAAATTTTTCAATAATTTTTTTTTTCTATACAAGCATGATTTTTTTATTTCAGTTGGCCCACTGTCTGTATCCATGGGGATAAATCTCAGAATGAACGCGATTGGGTGCTGCAAGGTATTACTTCTCTCAATAATTTTTTAACACTGCACAGTCTGCACATTTTCGCTAAATATCTACCTCAAAATCTGACGATTTTTCATGAAAATCAACATATTTCGATAATAAAATTAAAAGTGATATAACTTTTGAACCTATGGATATATTTCTATGAATTTTTCAGAAAATACATTTAATATATCAATTCATCAAATTGCACCACATTTTAGTATTTTAATCAAATCATAAAAAAAATGACTCCGACTCTAGAGCCCTTGTCAAAACTAATAATTATAACATTGGTGGATATCAGTTCATATATAAGAGCAACCTGTCGTCAACCTGGTCTCTATCGCCAACTCATGGGCGGTAAAGGCTTCCGTGGTGGGCAATTTTTGCTTTACTCCAAAATCTTTCAAATTTTTTTTTCACCCATATACTGGATTGAAATATAGCTATGTTGGTGGGCGGTAAGGAAATTTTACCATGAAAAATAAGCAAAAGTGGGCGGTAGGCATAAAAAGGTTGACAACCCCTGTATAAGAGGGTTAATAATATGGTTCCATGAAAGAACAGAACATGAAAAAACAGAAATTGAAAAAACAGAACACGAAAAAACAGAACAAGAAAAAACAGAACATGATAAAACAGAACTATGACAAAACAGAATAGGGAACTTGCATAAACAGAACACGTAAAAACAGAACATGTCAAAACAGAACATAGATAAATGAGAACAAATATTAAATATTAGTAAGAATTTTGGTGAATTGTTGTTTATTTATTGCTTATGGTCAAGCTACATTGACAGTTCGCTCGTTTGTTTAGGATTTAATTGTATTTGATATTCTTATTTGTATACAGCGGAACCTCGATTCTACGTTTTTCAAGGGACCGTAATAAATGAACGAATAATGCGGGAAACCGATATTGCTGGAAATTATCAAATAATACCAAAAAAATGTTTAATTTTCAAAAACTTATTTATTTATAACTAAATGCGATGTAAAACTATTTGAAACAAAAAAATATATTCTAAAAACACGGTCAATCGTGATAATAATTAAAGTCCGCTTTAATTTATCATTTAACTTTTTATAATCTTCAAATATCTATTAATTTCAGTTTGAAAGTATTATTGTTATGGATAATTGTGTGTTAAAGCTAGTCATGGATTATTACGGCGAAAAATTTCACAAATTAACCTAAAAAAACGCCACGATTTAAAATATTTGTTTGAGGGCTTGATAATCGCGTTTAAATCACACATGAAGAACACTGAAAAATTATTCGAAATATGAAATATTTTTTCGTGACACCGTTTTTTGTGTGATTTTAACGCGATTATCAAACCTTCACAAAAAATGTAAAATCATTTTTTGGATCTAATACGATGTAGAGATTAATAATTGATTGTAAAACATATCAATACTAGAGTTTTCTAAAGATACCATACTGTCAGACGTTATGTTATTTATTGTCAGACTTGCAATGCCATAGAGTTCGCAAACTTGTTCTGAATTATCAATTTGTTCTGTTTTTTCATTGTTCTGTTTTGTCACGTTCTCTTTTTGCATGTTCTGTTTTATCGCGTTCTGTTTTATCATGTTCTGTTTTAGGATGTTCTGTTTTTTCGTGTTCTGTTATTTCATGTTCTGTTTCATCCGCTTACCTAATAATATATCTAAGTCACTGCAAAATAATCAAATGAGAAGCTATTTCTGTGTACGATAAATTAAGAACTCGAGACCGCCTTGAGAGAGGCAAAGGTTTTACTCTGAATAAAGTGACTATTAGAACATTTAAAAATGATGTAGATTTCGGAAAAACGGGTGAATTTTTTTATTGGGTTTTTATTATTACCCCTTTTTAATTTAGAAAACCAACCGTAATTTTTTCTTTTTAGGTTTTTTTACAAGGAGCTTTAGTGGAAGGGATATATCTACCTTGTAAAAAAAGTGTTGCATGTATATTGATTTACGTTAAGAATGCTTACATTTTTGTGAAGTATTTAATTTCTTTTCAGACTTCAGATCTGGAAAAGCTCCAATTTTAGTGGCAACAGATGTCGCTGCAAGGGGACTGGGTGAGTGATACATATTTAAAAAAAAAAAATAATATATTTGTTCACCGTGACCTCTTTAAATTATTATTATTTTTCAATGTTTCAACTCATTCCAATATGATATTGTTTAAATTGTATGTCATAACGTATTCGCATACAAAAAAATATTTGTGCAATCGATAAGGAATGTTGCCCAATGTCATAATGTTAAATTTTGAGAAATGCTACAAATCGATTTAATACGCGGGTGAGCCTCTGTCTTCCCATACTTCACATCGCTGTGACAGGATATCATAAACTTATCGAATTGCACATTTAAATTTCTCCTAATAATTTGAGTAATAAAATATGATTTCTGATTTTAACAAAATGTATCTGGAGTCACCTCTATAACAAATTTTCATTTAACAATTTATTGTAATGCCGAATCTGAATAATGCATATTGAATTAATTGTATACTGCCATGGCTTTAAAATATATAATGGTTACCAGATTTTTGAAGTCTGGTGGACGGGAGACTTGCACGATGAAGACGAACATGAACTCACGGTTTGGTGATTTCTTTTGCAGAGGCACAAAGCACATAGTAAAGGTTGTGCCTCTTGAGTGCGACGATGGCCACGGCCCCTAAGGGAGGTCTCGGGTCCGGAGGTCTCGTTCGAGAGGTGTCTAAGACCCTGACCACTCCATCTTACCACTCCTGGAGTGCGCTAGTGCAGCAGAGGCGCAGGCGGCACTCGGCCAGTTGGCAGTCAGGCGGTCGGGCAGTCTGGCAGATTGGCAGCGTTCCGTCGGCCAGTGCCACTGACCGCCGGTCACCGCCGCACGCTGCCACTCACTGCCCATGCCCGCTCGCCAAATGCCACTTGCCACTCGCCACTCGCCCTGCCCGCACTCGAGTGAGCTCGATAGCTCTTTTCGCCACAGTAAGACCTGAAATTTCGACTATTTACTGACAATAAACCTTCTAACTGCAGGATTTACCCTTTCAAAGTTTGCCGGGGCGATCCATCATTTTATTCAAATTTAAACCCTAACCTCTCAGGACAGGTTTATTTTATTAATTTGAGTATGATTTTGTGACCTGCAATTTTTTACCAACTGATACCAATTTCAATATTATTTTACTTTTTTAAAACAATGTAGCATCGAAACAAAAATAAATATTGAATGAAATCCAATCCATCACTTTATTGGAAGCCGTTATGCAAATGTAAATTTTTAATACTGAAGATATTTGGCTGGTTTTTTTTTGTGACCAATTTTGGAATTTTTTGTTTTCGGTAATGTTAAACAAAATTTTAACATTGAAAACAAAATAGATATACAACTCTGTGTAACCACAGCAAACAAGAAATTATTATTTAAGCTTTTTGTGTCACATAATATGCACTCGTGGATAAAATCATAATTTTTGTTCCACTGAAAAGCCAGTCAATTAAATTTCTGAGATCTGGCACAAGATAACATGTATCTACAATTCTACCTACAAACGTTTTTATATTTCAGAGCACACATAATTGATAAATAGTGGCTGCTGTGCTTTTTTTATAACTATGGTGTACCGATTAAAATAATGCTAATACGAAAGCTCTTTACTTGTATGTAGTTTGTGTATATTATATTTTAATAAAATATTTTTATTGTGGTATATTGGTGATAATGAAAATATCTTGTCCTTTAGCCTTTTGCATTAGAACTTTATAAAGGTTGTGGTAATGTAAAGAACTTGATTTTGGCATATTTATGCAATATATTTTGAATAGAGTATATTTTTGTTTCAGTTAGGTACTTCACCATTCAAATTTTCAATTCCTTACAATATACAAACAAGTTCTTTATATTGCTAGCTCCCCTTTCAGGCTTTAGCTTAATCATTTATTTACTGATAATAATCACTCTGCATTCTCTGAAAATTATTTTTAACATATGTCTAAGCCAGGGGTGTCTCAACTGGTAGATCGCGATCGACCGGTCGATCCCAAAGCAAAATTTGGCTGATCCCGAATGCTTCCATGAATTTTGAAAAAATATATAACAAAAATACTAAAATTGAATTATTTTGTAAGCACATACCTATCTAATGATATGTATTTCGCATTAGAAATAAACATTTCTATGTTTAAAGAAGGTAAAAAACCCTAAATAAAATTTCTTATGAGAATCATGCTAGAAATCGATTGCGAGAAAACTTAAGATTGAAAAGTCGATCCCAGAGCAAAAAAGGTTAGATACCACTGGTCTAAGCTATAAAAAAAAAAATGATTACGGTATCTTCAAACATACAGGGCTACACCAGTACTATATGATCAAATAGTGTTTGGGTTTAAAGTATCATTTCTTTTGACGTTCTGAAAAATAGTTGTTGAAAGTAATTTGTAACAAATTATTAGTTTATTTATTGACAGTAAATTGATATGCTCATCATTGAATCGAAACATTCATAAAATTTACCTAAACATCGTAAACGAATATCTGCAATGCTTGTTGATAACAACCTTTTTTGAATGAATTTTGAATGACCTTTGGCATTCTTGTTTAATTAAGTATTAATCTTTAATTTGTATTGACTTGTCATTGCATAAATTTATTTAAAGGTTGTGGTTTTGTAGTTTACCATACTGATCAATCATATTGGCATTATTGTTGGGCTACGCATTTTCAAATGTAGACATGGGTATGATGAATTCAAAGAGAAATTTCCTGTTGACATATTAGCGTAATCAATTAATCTTTTGAATCTGGCCGGAACACCTGGAATATTTACAGTTTTTTGGGAGGTAGTGGATACAAATTGGCACATTTTTAAGATCAATTTTGACTTTTGCAAAATCAGCGCAGAGTTTTCCTATCCGAGTAGATTAGATATCTGACAAAATTGAATAAATATTATTCATTTATTACAAACAAACATGATTAAAAATGTTTTTTCTAATGATAAGTAAAGATAAATAAATATTTAAATTGCAACAATTGATTTCTAGTTGATTTATGACTACTGTGCTACAAAATTTCTTTCTCTGTAACACTTTTATTTTAATTTTTGCAATTAATAAGTAGCAAAACAACACTAGTATTTCAAATAAATAAATGAAGTCACGTCTAGTTAAATATCTAGTTTACGATTCATTTCTTTGAAATTGTAACATTACAATATTAAACTTTTCAACATGCTGTCGATACTGTAAGATAATTTTGTATTCCTCTCCTGATGCTCCAGCATGACAGACTTGCTGTGATTCTTTTCAGACGTGGACGATGTAAAGTTTGTTATAAACTTTGACTACCCGAGCAATTCTGAAGATTATGTTCATCGCATTGGCCGAACGGGAAGACGTGACAAGACAGGGACGGCATACACTTTTTTTACACCGGCAAATGCAGCCAAAGCTGCCGACCTTGTTGCCGTTCTCCGGGAGGCCAAACAGGTGGTCAATCCGAAGCTGCAAGATCTGGCCGAACGAGGGAATGTCGGGGCAAGGCGTAAGTTCTAGCATTTTATAAATTAACTTATTAAATATATGTATAGGTCATTCTGAGTTTGGCCCTAACTCCTTCAATTTGTTACTGAAATTTATGTCTTTTTAGAGTGAATTTATACTTTCAGTTTGTTAAATATTAGCCCTTGCCTTTCTCACCAGACTGAGAAAATATTTTTTCATATCAGTAGTAACAAAGCTTTCTGTTTATTCAAAACATAAAATACTTAAATTTGAATCGTTCAAATTATGTACATTCACACAGATTTTGTCACTAACCACCCGGGTTTAGCTTTTCTGAATCTTCAGGTGTTCAAGTGCACGGATGAACTTGAACTGACGCTTAGCAAATGAATGTTTCGTGTTTATATAAGAAATAAATGCATTACTGAGTTTAAAGCTATTGCTGGCGAAAAGGATAAGGCCATGGGAATGCCCACAGATTTGAGTACACAGCGTTGTCCTCTAAGAACAATTTTCTGGATAAGATTACAAAGCTTGTATCACGTACTCGCGGCTTTACCAGCCACCCCCATGCATTGGGTCTCTTAGACCTCAATTACTTGATACCTGCTACGCGAGAATTTTGTGAAATAGCAGGTTTGGCATGGTATGCAAAGAAAAGTCTGTCTTTGGAATCTACCAAAGATGTGTTACTTTTTCAGTAACTTTTACCGTGGTTGTTCTCATTCGTATAATGAGAAGCTTACGTTTTTGAAAATCGATGCTACTCTAGAGCAGTGTTCCGCAAAGCGTGTGCCACGGCACACTGGTGTACCGTGGTCATCGGTTGGTGCGCCGCGGAAAAAAGTCAAGGTTTTGTTAAGATAATACACATAAAAATAGCTGAGAGCTATAAGAGTAACTAAAATTTACCGAAGTAGAGGTAGCACATTTTTGGCTGCATATAAAAAATGAGTATCCACTGCTTTCAAAGCGTGCTGTTGCAGTTATATTACCATTTGCCACAACCTACTTATGCGAATTGGGATTTTCAACTCTCACTACTATTAAATCGAAAAAAAGAGAACAGCCTTATCAACGATTGCTCCAAATTTTGATCGCCTGTTAAACAGGCTCACATTTCTCACTAAACATCTTTTCATATTAGGTATATTGATTTTAGTAATAAATAAATATTAAATAAACATTGCTTTTTCTTTGGTGTACCTCTAAAATTTTTTGATTTAATAGGTGTACATTGAACACAAAAAGTTTGCGGAACGGTAACTAACCAGTTTTTAGAGGATGATAACTAGTTTTTTTTATTTAGAGCTTTTGACGTTGTCCCAAGCTATAAGATCTATGAAAACGCCTCCTTTGATGTTTCTTCTATACCCGCATGACTATTTGCACTCGCGTTTGGTAAGGATCCTCTGCATAGGTAAAAACTGTTGCAGTCATGCGAAGAAAAGAAATGGAAAAAAGATCATCAAATAAAATTTTCCACAGCATAGGTCCAAAAATATAGCCTTGTGGAGTCCATTGTGATGTTCCCTTTTGAAATCGGTTGTACATCTTTTTTCCAAGTATTCATTTTCAGAAGGAAAATTGGTCAAAAATCATTTTCAAATGCTCCAGCAATATCCAAAAATATCCCCAGATTCCGAAGTGAAAAGTACAATGAGAATTGCATCTTCACTAGACTTTTGAGAACTAGAGTTGGTTTTTAGATAATGTTATTATCTCAGCCATACTGGAGCAGATGGGTCGAGTTGTTCCAACACTTTTTCAGTGGTCGGCAGAAGTTTAAGAGGTCGATAATCTTTGGGGTCTGACGAAGGCTGGCTGCCAGTTTTTGGGATGACTATAAGTATCCCTGTATACTATCAGTTAGCGAAACTACCACTAGTGAAGCATTGAAATAACAGTTTTGCTATTTTCGAAACAGTTAGAGCTCAGGATCTTACTGATTTCCTGTTCAAAAAGAAAAGGCGAAAAGACAGTATCAAGACCGGACAAAGCGCAAGCTTGTGTAAGGTGCTCATCTTCTAAGAATGAATTATCTTTGGGAATGACTGCGTCTTGTAACATTTTTACTGTTTCTGATTAGGACCTGGTAAAACCATTTTGAAGAAATCTTTCAATACCATAAACAATTTTATTTGTTTTACAACTATGTAGGACCCTTAGGACACCAGCCACTCAGATACAAAGCTTTGCCAATGATCAGTTTTGGTCTCTAGTATTGCACTGATTTATGCGTAGCTTCCAAAAGATCAATATTGGCGGGTGATTTGGCGGACCAACGATAATTTCAAAGAGAAGAGATTAAGACCAAAGCGATACATTTTTTTCTGCAACTTGTATATTGTCTCCTGAACACCCTCTACAGATTTGTTATAATAAATATGACCGTCGTCGTCATTCTTTAGATCATAAAAAACGATTGCATCGCAGTCAGATAGAATTTACTTAGAATGAAATTGGGATTATAAGGAAGAGGTACAGAGCTGTGACAGCCCTATCTGACCCCGGTTGATATCCCAAATCATTCCGTAGTTAAGTCACTGACTAATGTGCAGCATTCACTGCACTCATGCAGGCTATTGATGATGGTAGAAATATTAATTAGAAGTCTATACAATTTATACATATTTCATAGGGAAGGCCGGTGCGGACTATCAAAGAGATTCTCGTAATTCACAAAGTAACACGAAAGCAAGCTGTTAATTGCACTTCTGAAGAAAAAATATAAATAGATTCTATATAAATAATGTGGGATGTTTTTAGGAACGCAATATACCTATACTAAATCTTCATCATTTGCTTCATGTATTTTTCGAAAAAGACATTCTTGAAGTGAATGGGATTTTATGAAGTTTACTGCTTATATTAAAATATCAAAGGGTTTTACGAAAAGGTCCCAATTTTGACAATGAATCGCGCAGGAAATGCAAAAAAATAAAATAAAATAAAAGTAAAACTTTCAACTATTGCAGGATATCATTTATTCTTAAAAAATCTTAATCTCTTGTTAACTTTTTGAAGGCTGCAGATTTTTCGAAATGTTTTCTTTCATTGTACTGTAATAAATAGATTGGTTAAAAATAATCGGTTTGGTTTGTATTGATGTATTGAATGAAAATGTCAACATTCTAAGAAAACAATAAAGCAGTGTATTTTTGATGTTATCACTTAAACAAAAACATCCCATACAAATATGTTATGACATCACCTTTGACACTAGCTGCCATTGTTTGACAAATTGAAACATCTGGCTGCAATCACAGACTTCAGTGCATTGCAGTAATTCAGTTAGTCATAACGTGCAATTTTAATCTTGGATTATTCAAAGACATTCGGTTAAGAAAGTGATAAGGTTTTAACTGTTTTTTTTTTATATTTGGAAGCATCTGTATATTATTGTATTCTGTATTTTTCTAATTTTAAAGAAAAATTGATGTAACCCTGCCGAAATGGATATAAGATTTTTTTTATTAAAAAATATCCAAAAGGATGAAAGTGGAGCAGGATCCAGCAAAGATGTAAACAACAGTGGTGCGAATGCTTCGAAAATACTAGTTCCAGAGAAACGAAGTCGTACTTTTCAGGAAGAGAAGAGAAAGTTTCATAAAGAATGGGAAGACATGTATTTGATTGTGTACAATGAAAATGTACAAGACAATATAGTTGCCGTGTGAGTAATTTGTAAAATTGAAATACATCAATTAAATCATATGCTATGGAATGGTATTATAAAACTCATGAAGATGAAGTACTAAAAAAATGGTCCACCCCAAAATTGCGCCAAAATTTAGTAGAAAAATTTAAAATTGAACTTTCTTCACAAAAAAAAGTATTGAGTAAATTTCTATCACAAAATGATGATTTATATCTGGGATCTCTCAAAAATAGTTATTTAATTGGAAAACATCGAAAACAATTCACAGAAGGTGAATTTATAAAATCTGTAGTTTTGGGCCTCAAAATAAACTTTTTCGTAATTTGCCACTAAGTAATGATACAATTCAACGATGAATAAATGAAATAGGAAAGTTCATATGACTTGAAATAAGCAGATCCCTCAATAAAAGCCCATTTTATAGTTTATGTTTGGACGAAAACGAAAGTAACAAAAACTAATCAAATTTTAGTATTTGCAAGATATTTTGATGTTGACAAAAGTGAATTTATTGAAAAATTATTGTTATCACATTTGGTGCGGCCATGAGACATTTCCACAGGACCGACGATGTCTATAATGCGGCCACAATGAAATTTCATGTGAGAACCACTGATCTAGACCATAGGTTCCCAACCTTTTTCGGGTGGCGACCCCTTTTTATAAAAGCCATGTGACTAGGCGACCCCCCGAGGAATTTGAAATCCTCGATTTGTTCAAATCCAAAATCAAAAAAAGTTGGCGACCCCCCAGAAAACCTTTGCGACCCCCAGGTTGGGAGCCCGTGATTTAGACATTTAGCCAAAGCCTAACCCAAAACCGTAGACATTTGTCAGTAACAGTGTGAATAATTGCTGCCAACTCAAATATATTATGGCAAAACACATTTCTCTGCCATAAAAATGCACACAATAGTTTGTTTATAAGGCGATAAGGTAGCTATTGCGCATGCGCAGAATGATAGGTGAGCACTGCGCATGTGCAAGATATGCCCGCAATCTTTCAAATCGTTTCATAAAACATGGAACACGACAGATCGAAAGGGTTTGAAAAATCGATGTTTATAATACGTAGAACTAATTGTTTTGACAACAATAAAGAGGTAACACTAACAGGACAAATCAGGCTATATTTTAATAAAACAATCAGTCCTGTATGTAAAAGATTTCTTGCATTATTGTCAGTTGAAACTTCGTGTCACAGCATCTGTGACGTTAGCAGTGATCGAGTTAAATCGTTTCACCTTTAGTGTCTTCAGATTTCTGGCTAAGAGCACTGAATTATCTTCAAAAATATGACTCACCTTTTTAGGTTGGTCGATTTCCAAGGCAAAATATTCAATTAATTCTTTTTTCTGAATCATTGCCATCTCATACATACGCCTTTATACTGAACGGAATTGCTTAAAGGAATCACCTGAATAATTAAGTCACCCATTTCCAAAATTCACCTTGTCCATTTAAATTTTTTACATTTGCCTACAAAAGAACGTGCAGGGAACCGTTATATTGAAATAAAAGCCATATTTTCTAGAAACAAATTGAAGAACATATTATTTATTTCAATTAATTTCACTAAAATATGGTGAACAAAAGTGTTTCCAAAATTATGAAAATGTACAAGATTAATTTTGGAAATGGGCGACTCAATTGCATTTTCACTCTGATTCATAACTCTTGAAATATAAAGTGCTTTTCTAGCTTTTGCAATTAATTTGAACATTTCGTAGAAGCCAGAACTATACACCTACTGTATTCTATATGATTTTAATATAAATTTTAGTTCATTTTATTTCGGGTGGCCGTGGCCCCCCTTAAGACTGCTGTGGCTCCTCAAAACTGATATTTCTTTCTGTGGAACCTGATTGAGAAATGCTGATGTAGAAAACTTACTTATTCATCATTACGACTTTCCTTGCGTTACAAATTAACCATGTAACGAGACTGACATAGTTTTAAAAAAAATATATATTTCTGTTAATCAACAGGCGCCCGAGGTAGAGGAGGAGGAGGTGGTGGAGGTGGAGGAGGTCACCGTCGTATGCAGAGGTCAAGAACAAGATCAAGGAGCAGAAGTCGAAGACGCTCACCACCTCGCAGACGCTCACCTCGTTCTCCTCGGCGATCACGATCGCCGCGACGTCGTCGACGTTCTTCCACACGCAGTTCCTCAGGCTCCCGGCCACCAAGAGAACGATCAGGCAAGTCCGAAGACATCGCCGTGCACCCCAGCGATGCCCTTCTGCCGACGCCCGGACGGCTCCGCCGGCCGGCTGATATCCCTCGGAGGCCCCCTTCCGGATCCCTCCCCGAAACTGACTTCCGCCGCCTCCCGGAGGAAGTTCCGCGACTGCCTCCGACGCCTTGTGATCCTCCCCGTCTTCTAGAACTCTCACGTCCTATAGCTCCTCCTGAGCCACCTCCTCCATCAGATTTCCGTCACCCAAGACCACCGCCTGATGTTCGACATCTTGACCGCGAGGATCACTATCGTCGGCGAGATTCGCATGCTCCTCCAATTCCTCCTGAACCACCATCTCGCCCAC
The DNA here is from genome assembly GCA_031772345.1 of Himalopsyche anomala. Classification (NCBI taxonomy): domain Eukaryota; kingdom Metazoa; phylum Arthropoda; class Insecta; order Trichoptera; family Rhyacophilidae; genus Himalopsyche; species Himalopsyche anomala. Next base: position 16,155,848 of record CM062824.1, read on the forward strand.
CACCAGACGATATTCGTAACGCGCCGCCTCCGGTGACAAAGGTGCCCGATTTCCCTCCTATGGGCCCGGTTCCTGGGCATGCGGGCAACTTTGTCCCTCGAAATGGCTTTTTCCCTGATGGGAACGATCCACCTCCTTATTACCCATCAGGTATGGAATTTTCCATGTCAAATCCAAACATAGCCCCTCCTAACTTTGCTTTCCCCCCTTTTCCGGGATACCCCCCATCGGTGAATGGGCATGGAAGAGGGCCGGCGGCTAACTGGGCAGCTCCACCGCCACCACCCCCTCCACCCCCCCTTGGCTTCGCCCGTGCCGAGTGTGAGCGAAGTCGCCGCTAGGACGCCTCTCAGGTTTGTGGCGTCTGTTAGTCTCTTATATCCGAGGAACGCTCGCCTCGCGCCGGATCTGTCAGGGCGCGGGAGACGGGGTAATTTTTCTATCGGAATGTAATTAATTCCGGAACGCTTTGTTGTTGCAGGTAACGGATTCGTTATCGGAAATTCCTATTGGAGTTCTGGGAGGTATTAGGAGATATTATCAGATGAAATGTGGAGAAACGTGTTTATAATTTTGATAACATGACTTGGAGAACCTCAATGTTTATTTGATTTCTCTTTTTGAATAAAATATATATATGTATTATTAAGGATATTCATGAGTTTTATTTTTTTGCCCATTCCTTGCTTCGTAGTATAGAATAATGGCAAGTATCAACATATCTTGTTCAGCTTCATTACACTTCACCATTTTCCTGCCTAGTTGCCATAGGTTATTTCGTCTGTATACTAGCAGAAGGCGTTAAGTAAAAAACTGACTATTGAGTTATGCATGCAAAAAATAGATTTTAACACACTGCCTTCTAAACAAGTTTAACCATATTTTGTGTATTTTTACATACTTTTTTTTTACAAAATTTATTTTTTCCAAGAAACAGATCTTAACACAAAAGCGAAGTAATAGCTTCTAGAAAAATATTCAAAAGTAATAAAGAACTAGTTTACTTTACATTTTTAAAAACTATTTTACTATGAGTTTTATAATTGAAAAAAAATATTTACTTGAAATAATAACTAATATTCTTCCTAGATGGTCTGTATCCAAAAAAAAGGTTTTTATATTTTTGTGTGCGGCAATACTACAAATAATCAAAATATAAGAAAAAACCTAATAGTAAAAATTAGCTCACCGCTCAAAGGGATAAGAATCAATCTTCATTTAAAGCAGTGGTTCCTGTGGACGCCCAGGGGTCTGTGAGACCGTTGAGGGGGTCCGCGGAAGAATAAATATTTTAAAAAATTCTGACAGCGATTTTTTTGTCTTTTGTAAAATATAATTGTAGTACACAAAAAAACAAGTAATGACAATCATCCCCCGTGCAATCAAGCTGATTGTGGTTGTTTTAAATCAGGTTTACAGGAACGTCTTTCAGCGGCCAAACAAACAACAATTCAGTTCTGATTTGTACATCATGTGAAGTGCATTCCACAATTTTTTCCTGTTTTGAAAAAAAAGTAAAATCAATTCAAATAAGGTCCATGAATATGGTAAAATTGAAAATCTGTAGCGCTCTCCATTGACTAAGGTTTTAGCCGGCATAATTTTTGAAGACTGATTCCGTCAGCCCATAAATTCACCAAATATTGACTATTTGTGAGTGTTATGGCATCTCAATAATGAATTGTGAACCAAAAATGAGTTATCGCTGAAAAAAAATGTGAAACTAAAAAAAAACTTCAAAATAAATTAGCACGAATTTTTCATAAAATGGCAAACAACACAGTAAAAGTCACCAGTCAGCTGTAAAATTGCCTGTTAAAAAAGGTGTAGCTAATTTGAAAAACAAACCTCCAAAAATTATGTTTTTTTACTATTTCTTTACTTAGCATACTTGGTGAAGAAACTATATCAGCTGTACGTGAAGTTATACACACTGCTGTGACGAAATGGCTCAGTACTTTTTTTCTTCTGAGAATTGTTATTTGACAAATTTTTAAAAACTAATACGAATAGTTAAACAATATGTTAATGAATTGAAAAGATTTTTCGATGTAAAAACAATACCCTTAAGTAATATCCTCTCCGTTACTACTGACTGTGCTCCAGCAATGGTAAGACGACACCAAGGCTTTTTGACATACTTAAAACAAGCTATACCGTATGTATTATCAGCAGTGGCGGTTCCTGACCTAAAATCTTGGGTGGGCCAGAGAAAAGCATATTTCTACTTCATCTTATACATTAATCTACAAGCAAATTAAGAAATACTACGACACTACTGCAATGCATGAATTATTATATAATAAAATCAATGCTAATGTAACTAAGAAATAATAGAATACGGAATCCTTAAATTCGTTTCTTTCAAAGTGAAATAACAAGTACCTACTAAAAGCAATACAGAACTGTCACTTGCTGTCACTGAAAGTCAATACCTGTCACTTTCATACAATACAACGATATTGGTTTTGTGTTTCAATGCATAAGTATGCGTAATGGGCAGATTGTTTTTAGCCCCCAACGATCAACAGAAGCTTGACAGATTGAAACACAATCGTTTGTGATTGATGACGTTTCCGTACATACAAATACAAAAAAATCTAAACGTGCTTGATTGCGCCCCAGTGTAAAGAAATATTGTCTGTGGTTACGGGCTAAACATCGCTAGCCCTTGAGTGGTGTTGCCAGAGTGACGTGACGTTGCCTGTTCTCTATGAAGTATTTATAGGGTTATTGTTTTTTTTATGCCGGCTCAGTTTAAAATTGTAATACAAAACACAATCGAGAATATGATTGTAGGTAGACATAACATTGTCTTATATCGACAGAGGAAAATTAAAACAAAGATATTATATTCATTTGGGAAAGGTTAGTTATGCTTATAAATGTATTTATTTTGTTCAGCGACCGAATTGCTGTTTATTTTTATTCAGCCATCTAAAGTTTTGGGTGAAAAATGCAGGTCGGGCATAGCCCACCTAGCCCAGTACCTAGACCCGCCACTGATTATCAGTATAATTTGTCATTCATCGACACCATTTACTCGCCAAAAATCTTAGTGAACGCTTGCATAGCTCACTAGGTTATGTTATTTGAGCAGTTAATAAAATCAAAATGAATTCTCTAAATGAGAGATTAATTGTTTGCTTTTGATCTTTGGAAAATGATGGAAGACTTTAATAGTTTACTATTTAACACTGAAGTTCGTTGGTTGTCTAAAAATGCATGTATGGATTGGATGTACTGATTTAGTTTGGAATTCCGAACAAGTATTGGTAAAACGGAAAGAAATGATATTTTTTTGGTGCATCACTTCGAAATCAGTTTTGCCACCGGTTGCTGTTGAGTTAACACGTCGTGGTTGGTATCGTTGTAAAGCTCCATTAGTATTCTTTGTTTTACTATAATAGAAAAATGCAGAAGCCAGAAATTGAAGAGATACATAGGCGGGATTTTATGTTATTTGTGTTTGATCAACGATTAAAATTGAAAGAAGCTACACAGATTATCTGCGATATTTATGGAGACGTCTTGAAACGTGGGAAGTGCTCTGGATAATTTAGAAATTTCAAAAGTGGTAATAGGGAATTGAAGGACAAACCAAAAACAGAAAAACCTCTCAAAATCGACGATGACAACCTGAATTCACTGGTGGAATCTGATCCTTGCAAAACAGTCGAGCAATTGTCACAAGACCTTGATTGTCCCCCGACGGCAGTGTAAGATCATTAGAATAATATCAGGAAAAAAAATTAACAAGGAATTGGGGTGCTGCATGAATTGGGGTGTAACAGTAATTCTAGGAGAAAAAAACAATGGTTGTCACCAGTGTTTCCTCTAAGCTGTGTGCGTATGCGCGCACAAAAGTTACACCAGCTATATTATCACCAGAATAAATTAATTGTCATTATGTAGAGTTGTTAATTATTGTCACTATAAAAAATAACCATTTCGTTAAGAAGGTCTAAATACCGTTATGTAGCGCACAATTTTTTTAATTTCCTTTCAAAGTTGCACAGCTAATGTATTTTGCACACATAACCTTCGGAAAATTAGAGTAAACATTGGTTGCCAATCCTCGGCTAAACTTGATAAAGGTTTTTTTGTCTGTTTGGTCGGATGTTGTAGGAATAATTCACTACGAATTATTGAAATCCATTCAGATGGTTACTGCTCAGATGTATTGTGCCCAATTGGAAATACTAAAGAGCTGTTAATAACAAAACGACAATTTTATATTACGATAATACAAGACCATACACAGCTAGAATAATCCAAGACAAAATAAAAGAGCTGGTCTTGGAACTTCTGCAACACCCAACATGTTCATCTGATGTTGCACCTTCAGGTTATCACTTATTTAAGTCAACAGATCAGTAACTACGTGATAAAATTTCTGTTAACATTGAACAGGTAAAAAATCACCTGGATTCAAGTTTTAATAGTTAACCTGCAGATTTTTACGAAAAAGGTTTTTAAATACTGCATATTTTGTGGAGGAAAATCATAGATAATGACGGAATAAAATTGTAGGGTCTTTTTAAAATATTTTTTTTGTTGCATTAATATTTGTCATTTCTTTCCGTTTTACCTAATGATAATAATGTAAGGCCTAATTTATTGCAATTCAAAAAATGACGACTTAAATGACTATAATGTTTAAAACTAAATTTGAAACTACAAGGTGATCAACTAAATTTACTCGAAAAATTAACGAAAATTAGATTTGCTTGCTTATTGTTAACACTCAACGGCTATTCTTTCTGACCTAAGCTAAAGATTAAAAGTTATTATTCACTTGGTTATTTCAGATTGGGTATTCGACTCTTTTGCAATTAGGCAAACCACAAACTCAGATGATACCTTAATAATACGGGAGAAAAGTATTGAATAATCTATAAATGACGAGCTGAAACCAATGTTTGAACAAGGATATCACAAATTCTGATTACAAAAACAGATACCAGTTTTATATCCATCATTATGAGAAAATGTTGATTTATTTTTACGAACGTTACTCACAAACATAGAATCAAACATAAACAATCTAATATCATCCCATGAGGTTCACCCATATAAATAAAAAAAATGGGATTTTGCATTTTAAAACAAAATTTATAATTTTAATAAATACAACATTACTTAATGTCATTAAAAAAAAAACATCACCATTTACCATTCAACTGGGCATAGCGAGAGCGATTAGTTGACCACCAGTCCTGTCCTAGCCTTATCTTTATCCTATCCCTTCTACTCTCTGGAAAAGAAAGTTTGAGCGACTGACTAAAAAACAGTTCTCGCAGAAAAACATCTGTTAAGATACCGGTAAACAGACATGGATAAAAAAAATATCATTCAGGGCATTTACATTATTATTTCACTTGGGAGTCCACGGTCAAGTTTTTGCTTTGAAAGAAGTCCTTGAGCATAATAAGTTTGGGAATCACAGATTTAAAGCGGCAAACTATATTTGGCGTCTTAAATCACAGATTTAAGACGCCAAATATAGTTTGATTTAACATAATTATAATAAAAGGAAAATCGGCATTAACCATTAACAAAGTCGAGATTGGTTTGTATTTTAAGAGCTCAGTAATCGCGGTGTATAATAGTAACTTGCTTTTTACAGTAAGTTTACTCTTGTGGCCAATCATCGGATAGAGTCGACCAGTGATTTGCGAAACCTGGCGTTTTTTTCTCTGCAATATGTTTGCAGAAAGTTAATCACGAGTCTAGCGTGAGCCCGAGGTATTTAACCATGTGGGTCCACGGGATGTGGGTGTTATGCATCAGGATGCTTTTAATGTCCTTATTGTGTCTGTTAAGTCTACGAGTGAAAGTTATCACAGTGCTTTTCTCCAAGTGGATTTGGATCCTCCAGTCGGAGCACCAGGTGGATATGTCCATGCTTGCTTTTTGCACAGGCGCGGTGGCTCTGTTCCTGTTTAGCAATCTGGCTAGGATGGCTGTGTCGTCGGCATATTGTGCAACGATTGTTTCGTTGCTTTCGGGTATGTAGTCTGGTAACGGAATATCGTGAGTGTCAGTTTCAGCCAGGAATATCGTGAGTGAGTTTCAGCTTTTCTCTTATTGCGCCAGAAGATTGTTGCTCTGCAACTTTCTCCTCCTCCACTAACAAACTCTCCTCCATAACTTCTTGCTGTGAAAAACAATGCAACTCCATAAGCTTTTCGGTGGTCAGCTCTTGACTGTACTCTTTCACAAGTTCATTAATATCGTTGTTATCCAGTCTCATGCAATTGGCCGAAGATACAATCTTTTTGACTGTATACTCCACAGGTACTGTTTCAAACCCCTCAAAATCACATTCGACAACGCTCCTTGGCACAAGCTTCTTTCAAGCTGAAGTGAGGGTTCTCTTGGTAACCCCTTCCCACACCTTGTCAATCATCCTGAGGCAAGCAACGATGTGAAAGTGATCTTTCCAAAACTCTGCGTCAATCGTTATGTGAAATGTCGCTCGTTAAGGGAGCATTTTTTTCACATCTGTTTTACTCTTTATGCGAATTACTCATTATTAGAGGTGCTTGTTATGAAAGGTTCCACTGTATTTGAATTTTAAGTACAATTACGTTTTCAATTGTTTTTTGTGAAAACTGTCCTCAACTTTTATTTTTATGTGAAAGTTTATTAAATTAATAAAGTATTTTAGAGAAAAATTAATTGTAATGATAAAAGGGATGAGTTCAGTTCATCTTTTCCCATTATCCTCACTTGGCTTACTTTGCCGTATTTTAGTCTTGTTGACCCAATCTACCAAACTATTTGGCTTACTTTATTTTATTTTTGTCATGTTTACCATTATAGTAACCCTATTTATTAGTGTATTATTTGTCTCAGTTTGTGACTTTAAAGTAGGTATTTCCAGTGGTGGAAGGGGTCTTGACGCCCACAATATTTCCTCTTATTTTGTCTTTCAATCACTTACTACTTTTTATCTATGAATCAGGAGTTTTTACTACATGTGGCTTATTTTTTTTATGTATAAATTGTATTTATTATTGAAAATACCGCCCCCAAAAATGAGCCGCCTTGGGCGGTCCGCCCTTGCCGCACCCCCCTTGCTACGCCACTGGTTATTGCATCATAAATCAAAAAGTTTATTGATATTTTCAAATTCTTTATTTTCTATAAATAGGTTATGGGTACAGTTTTTAAAAAGCATGGTAAAAATAATCCAATTAAATGAATTGGGAATAAAAATGAATATATTCTAATATTGTTCACTATTTATATTTCTTCAATTACGGTTCCATCATTTTTTTAATTTGTCACACCTCCTGCAGGTGTATTTGAACTGAAAAATTTAGATCATTTTCATGACAAATTTGACGGTATGAATTTTGGACAGATTCCATTTTTTTTTACGAACAATCGATCGTCAGTTTGAAAATTGCATTATGCATTTTAGAATAAGTACATTTTCAAATGCTTAATATATATCGACAGTGGAAAGGAAAAAGAACGTAACCCACAGTTTTTTCAAAACAGATTTTTTTCGATAATTACAATGTATCAAACTTAACTTGCAAAAGGATGCAAGCTGCAAATGCCGAATTAGTATTGTAAAAAATTAAAACCAAGAAAAAAGACTGATATAAAGGTTTTTCCTATACAATTTCTTTAATTAATATTAGATTATGTCAATTAAACACCATTTTAGAAGTGTCCGTGCACTTCAAGGTTGTGTATAATTCATAATTTGCATATGGCCCAAAATTATCAAAACTCGTTTTTTGTGCCTCCTGTAAAATTTTATATGTGTGGGTTATGTCCTTTTTCCTTTCCACAGTCGATATGATCTATTTTTCTCCACTTTCACCAACCCGATGAAGCTCAAATAACAGACCGCTGGTCTGATAATCGAAAAGCCCGAGTTCGGTTCCACCCGGCGGCGGGTATTTTTTTAAATGTGAAATCAAAACCTATATTTATAAATACAGTGGAACCCCCAATTACTCTACCCCGAATTACACGCTTGCTTGAAATATTCGCCGCAAATCCCCCAATTGCGCTGTCGCATTCCATTGTCGTTGCTACGAGACGGTCGTCTGTGCGGCGCATACAGTCAAATGTTGGCAAGCGTCTGTGTATTCAACACGTGTCAGGCTATACACGTATAGCCGGGCGACTCTCTATGTGTTGGATTTTGGCGCGCTTAGCATTTTACCACTTTGTAACTAAATATTTCGTCCATATTTTTTTTTTTTGCAAAACTCAGGGAAATCTTAGTTTTGCATTTTTTGCGAAAAAAAACCAAATCCCTAATTTTGTATGAGATTCACTCCTCCAATTACACTTCCCCGAATTACACGCTCCCGACTTTAGTGTAAATAGGGGTTTTACTGTAATGAATAAATATGTATCATTGGGGAAAAAATGCCAACAGTCGTGATTTGAACAAAACATTAAATATCTAGCAATGTTCTACACCACACCATGCTTCAAATCTTTACACATATATGTCAGTGTAATGAAAAAATATATCTTAAGGAATAAAAAGACAACTAAAATGGCGAAAGCGGGGCGGACCATCTTTCTAGATGTCGTCAGTGAATAAATAATGAAAATAAAATATCCTCTGGAAAAAGAAGAAAAAAAAACAAAATGGCGTCTACGGCAGGACATACGAACTAAATTACGAAGTGAATATTTTATATAGATTCTATTTTTGTTATCAATAAAGAAATGTTAAAAACTAGTAATTGAATATAAGATCAAATGGATTATTAGAAAAAAGAGCAAGAATGGCTATTGACATTTTCAAACATTACATATATTAGTGTGGCGCGTTGAGTTTCCTCCCATCTGGATTTTTTAAACGCTTCATTAATTTTCTTTGTCAAGATTTGGGTAAAAGTATAGTATAGCGTGTCATGGATTATTACGGCGAAAACCTCACAAACTAAGCTAAAAACAACGCCACGATTTAAAATTATTTTGGTAAATTTGTCATACTTCACCACACGGACTATTACGGCGAAAAACTTCACAAACTAAGCTAAAAACAACGCCAGGATTTAAAATATTTATTGAAGCATTGATAAATCGCGTTAAAACCACATATTATTACGAAGAACACTGATAAATTATACATTATACGAAATATTTCGTATAATTTATCAGTGTTCTTCGTAATAATGTGTGGTTTTAACGCGATTTATCAATGCTTCAATAAATATTTTAAATCCTGGCGTTGTTTTTAGCATAGTTTGCCGCAATAGTCCATGTGTAAGTAAAGGATAATTTAAAAAATATAGCGGTGTATAGTGAGAATATGTCATATTTTAGATAATTTATTTATCAGTGTTCTTCATATTAATGTGTGATTTTAACGCGATTTATCAATGCTTCAATAAATATTTTAAATCGTGGCGTTGTTTTCAGCTTAGTTTGTGAAGTTTTTCGCCGCAATATTCCGTGTGGTTAAGTATGACAAATTTACCATTATTTTTTCAGGGCTTGATAATCGCGTTAAAATCACACATTAATACGAAGAACACTGATAAATTATGCGAAATACGAAATATTTTTCAGTACTTCGGGCTCTATTATCCATAATGGCGGCCGCGCGCGCGGCCGCTATACTTTTACCAAGATTTGTCACACTTACTAAAGAAACATGATTATAAGTAAAAACTACCAAATAATCAGCAAAATCACGGCCTTTCCCACGTATGTATGTATATTAACTATGTTTCCCACTAAACGTCGATACATGTTTTGACGTGTTTGCATACAGATCGACAAACCCGTTGTCTGATTGTTTTTTTTATGTAGAGAGGGTTTTGCAACTCGTCTCAATATTAATTTTGATTTTTTGTTGAAACGGATTTTTAACTTTAAATTGAATAAAAAAGTAACTTTTTTGATAGAGCACTGAGCTGCATTTATAACGCATTTTCTTCAAAAATCGCCCAGAGCGGGTATTGCAACGGTGATACATTTAATTACGCACCCCTTTGCTCTTATTAGAGCAGTTATTTATAAAAATGTTTATTTTTACGTAAATATATTAAAATAATTTTAGTAATAATGTATTGCAACAACGTTTTCATGGAAATTTGCTGAGTAAATTTTGTCTGCCTACATTATAGGTAGTAGTTCTTTTTTCAAATAATATTTTTTTTCTACTGTGATAGAAGTAGATTTCGTAAAATTGCTTAGGGCACTGGCCAGAATTTAATGTCAATTTTGTTAGTGGCCGTCTATAAAAATAATGCCCGAAATATATCAGAAATTGGTTATATCTTCAGTTGCCGGTAACGGGTAGCGCTGTAAAAAATGTGTTTGATATTTAAAATATTATATCCCTCGAAAACTCAAATACATTCCTTATAAAGATTTCATAATGCGTGATTTTACGTCTAAGACTTAAGCAAAAGTTGCTTTTATAAAATATCCGGTATTTTTGTTACTAAACTAGTCATATTTACTATTTATTTAAGAAATAATTCAAGACATCCTCTTATTTTAACACATGCAGCATATTTACATTATATCAATAAGCACATCATAGGCTTGCGGCTTGGCCGAATTTGTGCATAGTCTATGAAAAATACTTTGTCTACGGTACATTTGGACAGCTTGCCGCTTATTCGCAATAACAATATTTTTCTACGTTCAATAAAGTGATGATTTACTGATAGAATGAATTTTCCAGATGAAATAAGTAAAATATTCTTACTTAATATGTTATATTTTTTATATCCATGGCTTTTGTTTCCAAACTCTCGCTGTACTTGAGTTATTATAGATTTTTTGTACCGACAAGTAATTCTCACCATAGTTTCAGATCTCATGGATCAAACACCAGCCAATATGCCTTCGAAAACCCAAATGAAACAATCAAATATTACTCAAACTATGTAAGTCTTTAATGCCACATTTTAAAATGTAAAATATTTTAATGTTAATTGGTGATGCCGTGTATTTAACCAACAAATTCTTTCCCTACCATGTTTCTTATTATTCAGATCCTTCCCGATTAATGATGATAATAATAGCGCGGAAGTGATATCGCAAAACGTCATCGTTAACTCTGTTGGAGGAAAGCACAATCATGGAAGTTCGAAAATCAAACTCAAAAACATCGTCGATTACAACTGGGAACATCGACTTTACGCCGGTCAACTATTGGCGGTACATATGGATGGAAATTTTTTAGCGTATGGTATTAAAGGTTAGATAACATTTTTTACTAACCATCTCACATTCCTGATGCCAAGTAAGTGCCATCATGTGAACTGATTTTATATTCAAAAAACATCTATGTGCACTGGATTGTAATAAAATTGAATCCTTTCATATCCTACACTAGTATTTACACAAACATATACAACTGCGCCAAAATGGTAAATACATTTCTTGAAATTCAGATGTTTAATTAAGTGGTCAATGTCTTTGAGCTTTGGTCTGGTTATGAGGTTACAAGTTGTAATCCTAGTATCAATCAGTTCAGTATTCAATCGGTTTATGGATCTGTATTCAAAAAGTATTGACGCCTGAGATGTTTTTTTACCTACCCTCTACCGGATCCTGAAAACAGTGTATATGCTAAATTATGAGTCCATATGCTCCACATTGGGAGCAGGAATGATTTTTAAAAAATGCTTGGAATCCAACCATTTTTTTTAAAAATCATTTCTGCTAGTCTAGACCATGCGTGGGGAACCTGCAGCCTTTCGGTTACTCTGGTGCGGCCTAATGGCAAATTCTCTAATTCTGTAAATTTTTGTAATTTCGTAAATTCTTGGGATTTTCAATGTCAAAGAAAAGGTTCCCTACCCCTGGTCTAGACTAATGTATGTAAACAAAATTAATATTTCAATCCTAGACCTGGTTTGTAATGTTCCAAAATCCAAGCAAATAATTGAAATATTATTTGTTTTTAGTGCCTTCATCAGGTTCCAGTATATGGTGGGTTCGCGTGACTCATCCTTCGTCAGAAAATAGGGCTCTGATTAAAGGAATAAAAGGTCAAGTTCAGGATCTGTCATTCGCCTTCATCTCAACGCAGGTCATCTTGGGATGCATAGATGAAGAAGGAAATATTTTTATCCACAATATTGAGTTGGGAACTTCGGGTCTGGCGTGAGTCATGCTGGATGGCATTTTTTTTTACAGAATAAATATTTTGTTATCTGCTACTTTACTTGTTAAATCTTTCCTCAGTAACTATTGTAGAATCAGAGCGTACCAGGTAGCAGTGCCACTAATATCTCGGATGTGGGTTTATCACTTTTAGGGTGTTCAGTGTCAATACTTGGTGGAAAGGCATTATATTAATAAAAACACAATATTCCTTTGTACTTCATTCCACTTTATTTTATATGTCAGGACCGGTTGCGCTCATTACGAGCATCATCAACTGATAAGAAATATAATTTAACTATGCTATTTATACAAAAATGAACAGTTATAAACAACAATTGGCATTGAAAAGAAATTACCAATTACATTAAAAGTGATTCTAAAATAACACAAAATTAAAATGTTTAACACATCTAACATACAATTAAAAAGTCATCTCAGATTAATAAATTTTTTGGTAAAAATTTTACAAATATAAAACTACGTCTAAACTCCCAAACTAGGGAACGTACCAAGCGCTGTTACATCAATGGTCATAGAGAAATGTTGGAACTGGCTGGGTCGCATGCCTGTTCTTCCAATCAGTGTTATTCTGTCTTCTTGGACGACTGTCAAGCACTGCCCATAGGATATACTCAGCAGAACTGTAGGATGCTGGTATGTCAAGGGAGGAAGCAAAGTAATGGGCGAGTGACTGAGAATCATGTAGCCGGCGTGCGGTAGCCATATGCTCTACATAAGGAGCAAATATGATTAAAGAAAAAGATATCTTAACTGACTGAAAATAATAACATGTCAATGAAAAAATAATATTTCATGGTTTTATACGGAAAAAAATATCTTTCCAGATTGACAGTAAATCAAGTCAAATATATTATGCTGAACTGCTTGTTAGTTATTCTTGAATAGAGCGAGAAAGGTTGAGAATGTCATATTCACTTGCCTTCTCTCTGAATCTAGATATTGTTATTTATTTTATATTTACTCAAAGGTCCTGGCTAAGACTCGCGTTAACATAATATTTACACTAGTTGCTACACAGTGTAGGTAAAATACTAAACGTAAAACAAAATTCTCTTGACAAAAAGTGCATTCAAACAAAAAATATTTTCTCACTAGGTATGTTTTACTATAATTTGTATTTTGTTTTGTAATTAATAGTTGCAAATTGATGCTTCACATACCGGGCTCTAGTGAAGTTGGCATAGACCATCGTATTGTTTGGTGCCCTTACATCCCCGACGATGATGACACAGACCTAGGCCCTGATGAAGATTGTGCCAAATTACTCGTCACCACACATGGAAATAAAGGTTTCATTTTATTACATGCACTTAATAAATTATTTTTAGCTCACATTGCTTACAATTTATCATTTTTGTAGCATGCAATTGTATGTGATACTGTTATTAGTTTTAAATTGTATACTGATGGAAAATTTTCAGTTTCCATATGGAATATTGGCCGCATGACTGCTGAATACAGCGAGGGATTACATTTAGCGAATGCCAAACCGTGTATGGTAATCGAAGACCACGGCGAGTCAATAGTTGATGCTGCATTTTCTCCTGACGGATCGGCTCTTGCGACTGCATCGCGTGACGGACTTGTTATGTTTTTCCAGGTATATGAAATGATTTTATTTATTTATTGCAGTCAGCTAAAAATGTCAATTACTTATAATGACCCAATATGGGCACCGGGTTTACTTTTTTGCACTTGTGCCAGTTGTATCTTCTCATCATGAAGGTGCAGCTCTTATGAGAATATCCCTGCAAAGTAATCTTCAGAATGTTCATGGTGTATCATTGTTAACGTTTTTAAGAGGCCAGGTAATACGATGAGATTCATATACATTCCATGACCACTCATCTCGGCAGGACAGATGACCGCTGTGAAAATTTTAATGCTGACCAGTTTATGGAACGACAGTTCCTAGCTATTTAAATCCATTGTAACTCGCTTGCATGAAATTTGTTCTTCAATAGTGAAATATTAATGATATATTGTGAAATTATTATTGATAATTAATTAGATAATAAACTACTATTTTTGCTATATTTTTTTAGGCGAACTTTTTGCAGGTTTATAAACACAGTGACACACCGCGCTGCCTGCATACTTGGTCACCTCACGATGGAAAACCTCTATCGTGCTTGTTTTTCTTAGACAATCATAACAGCTACAACACTGAGTGAGTTGAATTATATTGCTTCATTATCACATTGTGACATGATGCCTTAAGCTTCTAGACACTTTTTCCCGCTTACGATATATATTGACAACTTTTCGTAAATAAATAAAACAAATAAAACTAGAATAAAAAACGAAATACCGATAGTTGAAAATGACAAAGAACTAGATGAGAAAACCCATGGCCTGACGAAACCTGAGTACTTAAGGTTGCTTGGCAGATTTGGACACTTAACTTATGTTATCTAAGTGTATCAACCCTTTTGTATATGTGATCAATTTCAATCTTTCTTGACAAAAATGAACTTTACTTGTGATTGTGAAATGATTCTCGACATCCACTCAAACTTGATTGCAGTAAACTTTGTAAGAGTAAAAAGTGTTGTGATACTTTTATATTTTGATCATATTAAATTTGAACATTTATTCTACTTTCAGGCAATTTTGGAAACATGCTGTGACAGGAACCGATAACAATTCAATTCTTAAAATATGGTCTTGTAAATCGTGGGTTTGCTTGCAAACCATCACTTTCACCTCCAATCCGGAATTTCCACTTAATGGATTCAAGGCTGGCTTGGATAAGAGTGCCAGCTATTTGCTCCTCTCAGATATTTATAGAAAGATCCTATTTATACTGCAATTAGATAATAGCTCTGATGATTCGGGACTTCTATGTAAAAGCATTTCAGAATTCTTCCTTCCGTATCCCATTCTGAGTTTTGGTGTTGCCGACGCAGGTAATTATTACCTCTTTATTTATTTTTTTAAACCGTATCAACAGTTGTAGATTGTAGTGATACTTATAAACATCTTAATTTTTAGGAATGCGTACCTTCAAGTGTCCCTCGAGTTGCTCTGATCCGTTCCATCAGCCTAATCAAGGGCAATCTCAGAGCAGCTCTCCAATAGACGATGACCACTCAAATGATGTAAGCATATATTTATTTCGAATACTTCTTTTATTTATTTCTCATCCCAATAATAATTACATTAATTATAAGATTAATATGTCATTCAACTAGTTCAATAGAAAGAAGGCTTTCTGTTGTCCATGCATGCTTGATGTTTTTCAGTATGAATCCATGTAGAGCTTGCTCTATCTATTCGATTCTCAGTAAGGTCAATGCAATTTTTTTTTTTCAATTTAAGTTTGAGACCTAAGACGTGGGTGCTTGTGATGTCAATTATTCTCCTCGATTTATATTTTATCGACAGGTGTTCTACCGCGCAGGGCAGAGAGTATAATCCTGTTTTCAGGCGCAAATGTTGTTTTGTAGATTATTTTTATATCCTGTTTTTATTGCATATTTGTAGGAAAATAACCAGGATAGTATGATGTCTGGCAATACCGAAGGCGTGCCAGGTATCGACGGCTGTAATGTCTGCGCTGTGATTCGTATATATCTCGTGCAACCGAAAAGTCTCCAAGAAGGTCTCATCACTTTTAGTCCGCCGCGAGGCAATACTTCTATTCGTCTCGCAGATCTGGATAGCGCCACATCAGGATACAAAGACAGTATAAATATTTTAATTACATCTCAAAAATATGATCACTATTCAAAATTTGTTAGTTATAGTTGAAATATTCCTTATAATTGATGCAAGTTTCATCTTTAGATTCTGCTGATGTATCACTGGACAAGGACCTGTCTTCTATCAGCATACCTCATGTAGAAAAATTCGCACTTGACAATGAGAACGGCAACGAAAGAAAGAGTTCAATCCCCACTCAACCCAACAACTCTATTTTGGCACAACAAAGTCAGCAGCTTAAGAATCTTCTGATGCACAATCAGGTAACATATCAACAAAACCGAGTCTCTTGCAAAGTTTTATTTCAAGTTTATGTATTCTATTCTTTCAACGACTAGGTGTTTTCTGTGAAACGAGTCCGTAACAGCTAAATAGTTCAACTAAAATATGTGTATTGGCTGAGTCGCAAAATTCAATCTCGAAGTAGCTTTTTTCATATGCGCAAGTTTTTATAACAGGCATAATCCTTTAAGATCGTTGAAGTCGTTGCACTCTCAGTGTAGTCATCAACAGCAATCTAAATCTCAAACACTTTGCCATGTCTGCAGTGTGAAAGGTTAAACTGAATAGTCTGTTGGAGGAGTATCCTCGACACGTTGAATTCTTTCTTAAAAATTTAGAAAAATTCTTGAGTTTACAGAAGACTGCTAAAATACATTCTTGATACTAACCTGTATTCCCTGGAATCTGAAAAATGATTTCTCAGTGTGTAATTTGTCAATTTTCTGGATCATTTCCAGTGTATCATGCCATGTTCCAATGTCACCTTTGTGGTTTGTTTCTATATACACATTTGTATGAGAATGCTTATTCAAATCAAAAAATAGGCAAGAAAAGTTTAGAACAATTTACGGCTTTAAGCATTTTACCTAGTGACAAATATTATATTAATTTGTATTATTTTTTAATTTTGTAGTGAAAAAATTATTTCTAACTTGTTCACACCACTAATAGAAAGTTTAGGAAAACTGCGGGCGTCGCCGAGTTATTTAACGATTAATAAACTGACCAAATAGATTGGGAGCCTTTGGTAATGAGGCACTCTTAATTGAACTTGTAATCATGACTACTGATTATATTTTATGAGCTTAACAGAATTCATTTTTTTACCAACCTCTTCTACTTATAGGGTGTTCACTGTCAATGCTTCGTGGAAAGGCATTATATTAAAAAAATAAAATGCACATTTGTACTAATTCCCACTTTTATTTAATAAGATCAGTTTCGCTAATAACGAGCATTATCAACTGATAAAGGAATACAATGTTAGTGTTATTTATACAAACCAAAATGAAATCATTAAGGTGTAATAAACAATTGGTATTGAAAGGAATTTACAATTAAAAGTAAAAAATATAAGTGACACTAAATTGATTAAAATTATAATGTTTAATACTAAATGTAATTACAAAACTCATGAAAGAGCTAAAGCATAGATTAATGGTAAATGCTAACATAATTATAATCTCAGACATAATTATAATTTCAAAATATAATTATATAAGAAGCCGGCCCTGATCTTATTAAATAAAAGTGGGAATTAGTACATATGTGTATTTTATTTTTTTATTACAACCTCTACCAGCTGCAGAGAAAATTATAACAGTTTTACTCATGTTTATGTTGGTTGCTAAAACGTCTCGGGAGTAATTGCCCACTCCCCACAATTTGTTATGACAAGGGCATTGTGTCTAAAAATAATTCAATTCTTATTTCCAGCATCAGACAGCTAATATCAGGTCATTGAAATAAATTTAGTAGTCATTTCAATTTAATATTAAAGTTGTTTCTTTGCAAGTGGTAAAAAATAACATTTTTACTTACCATTACATCAGATAATCAAAAACTTACATATAGCCTACTCAATCTCTGTATAAAAGGTATTCATTTAAATATATGTTTCCTTCGAAGCCAACTAATGGCTGATGTCCAGTTAAACTGACCCCTTGCATTCTTCTCTCCTGTTTTTCATAGTGTTACATCTCTGAAGCATTTGAAAGCATGCTGAATTAATAGGCATACAATATACAGTCTGCGTAAAAATGTTTCGCGCACCTTGCCACTCAGTTTTGTATTTTAAATTGTTGTTTAAGAGTACAGATGAATTATATTTTTATAAATATCATTACAAGTTAGTCTAAGCATGTATCTTAAATATAAGTGTTTTTACTGTTGTTAACATTTGGAACAGCTAATAATGATAACCAGTTAATCATGATAACCAGGGTAGTAGAATTAACAATTCGTTGTATTCATTAAATATTTCTTAATTTAAATTTGCGATTATTTTTTTTACCAATTGTTAATTATTGATAACTTTTAACATCCAGGGAATCTTAAAATGAATTTTAAGAAATCCATATTTTCTTTAAAGATTTTTATTTCAATTAATATCTAATTTCCCACTAAGTTTTTATGAGGGTAGTTATTTATAAAAATAGATTTTTTTATCAGAGTCTCATGGTCAGAGTTTTTAGCGTTTCAATATAGCACCGATAAGATTAGTAATAACTTTAAATAAAAAAACTTGACAACCACTGTTTCAAAAATTATTGACCCAGAATGTCACCAAAAATGTATATCAGAACGAAAAACCTGTTTTTGCATCTATTTATTTGTTCATCTGCATTTATCAACTCAAAATCTATTTTAGGCATCAATGCCTGAAGGGTTAAAGGCAAAACAATGGTCATCAGTCATAACATAATTTTTCATAAAAAAATCATATATTTAACTTTTTTATTATTCCAACAGTCGCTGAGTATGTTAAAACCTGAAGTGATAGAAAAGTTGACGGTAGTAAATAATTTTAAAAAACCTCCATCACCTTCGTCACTCCTTCAAGCTACGGCAGTTTCAGTCTCTTCAACTCAGCCGCCTATCAACCTCATGACTCCAGATGCTTTCAGGTAATTACATTATTTGTCATATTTATTTTTAATAATGTGGGTTTCTAATGCTACCACATTATTTTAATTTTTATGAAGGATGGTTTGCTTAGTTTACTATGTCGAGGTGAAAAGATTCAGTATGTATAGTATATATTAAAAAACAATGAATAGATTTTTAGCTGACTAATTTTTATGTTTTCAGTTCTCCCGCAAAACGCGATGAAGAAGATCCTCCGATAGCTCATTCTCCCGATATTCGTTTGCCT
Organism: Himalopsyche anomala; assembly: GCA_031772345.1. NCBI lineage: Eukaryota > Metazoa > Arthropoda > Insecta > Trichoptera > Rhyacophilidae > Himalopsyche > Himalopsyche anomala. Next base: position 16,174,848 of record CM062824.1, read on the forward strand.
ACAGCGCCGTTACTGGATAATGATCTTAATCTTTTAAACACTCAAATGAATATTGATGCTCCTATCATTCTGAATCCCGATCCAGTTATTCCTCTGGCCAACAGTTCAAGAGGTAAGCGTTATCATTCACTCCGCAACTTAACCTTTTGCAATTTTCAGTTAATTTCATATGAACAATATTATTCAAATCAATGGGTACATTTTAATATATATATATATATATATATAAAATCTTATTTGTATAAATATAAGTACTTCTTATCAGCTTAACGACCGCGGACGCGTATTTGAGTCTTTGAAAAACAAAGGTTGCTGGCCGGCGGACTCATATATGCGTATAGGCGAAGTATCTGGAAGCTAAGAAAATTATATTTGGTAAAGATATCTCAATTTGTTTACAAATTATAGTGAATTTAGTAAAATTACAATTTTTGCGAATTTTTCGCAAAATTGCCCGGTCGCCAGGTGAAATTTTATAAAAAAACGTGCAGTCGTTAACCTGTTGAAAAATATTTTTTAAAGTTTTTTCATTGATGGTATTTTGGTATGACTTGAAAAAAATCTTTTTGTAATCTCGAAAACAACATGATTAAAAACAAATTAAGCTGATTGGCATACCATTGTATTTATGGAAGGTGACAGTGACTCAAATTTATGACCCAATTAAATATCAAATGACGAACACGTTTCATACTAAGTATTAGCTTAATATAGATGAATGCCTATATTATCTGCGCTAATAAAATTAAATGGAAGTTCAAAGATTTCAAATAAGCAATAAAGGAAGAAATGACTGAAGTTTTACGCCAGGACAGCAGCGGCACTCGAGTAATATGGAATACTTCAATACTCCATCGCTATGGTGACAATCGAGTGCAAAGAGTTAATACATTGCATATATTTACCAAAAGATATAGAATGATAGTGGTCACTTGAACTGTAAAAGAATACAAATTAATTAAGTAAACGAAAATATTATCATCCTAAATTAAACTACATGTGAGTAATTTCACAATTGAGTTTATTAGAAAGAAAAAAATAATACTATGAGATATCACAAGTACAACATATCCACTGGAAAATCACTATAGGCTGGTTAGAACCATGGTTGGTGTTATTTATACTAAGTAACAGATAACAGGTCTTTGTGAATTCTTGTCTCTTGATAATAATTGAATGAAAAACTGACACAGGAAAACAGTTTGAAACAAAACTTTGTGTCGGCAAGAAATCACACTTAGAGATGGTTCTCAACAGCCTGGGTGTCTTAAACCTGATTTAACCTGAATAAAACCTGGGACTGTGTCAGCACTAGTAGGTGACATATTCCTACTAGATTCACAAGCTGTTTTAAGAAGAAAAGCAACCACTATCACTTGAATTCACATATGTACACACTATTTTTCCATTAGCTTCTTTCTTTTTTATTATTAGGTGTACCCGAAAGTAATGTTATTTTAATAATGAAAATTTCAAATATTCGTATTTTACAGTTTTTTTTACAATATATATTTTCCTTTATTTTCTATGACCTTCCATCTTTCTGGGAAGGTTTTAATGCGTTTTTCGAAAAATGTTATGGGCTTTGATTCAAAATATTCATTTATTCCGTTTTTCACATCATAGAAAGCGTATTTTTTTCCTTTTAGAAATGTTGTATTGAACGAAACAGGTAGTAGTCAGAAGAAGCAATGTCCGGAGAGTATGGTAGATGTTTCAATCATCCATCCGAGACTATTGAAAAAAAAAAGTTATTTTCACCGAATTCTCTTCTTTTCACTTAGGTTTTTTTTTACTTAGTTCATGCGGTATCCATCTATCCTGTCTCCACACTTTGCCGACCTTTGCCGATTTAACACTCCGTTGAACGCTTGACCATGAATATCCGAGTGTGTTCGCAAGTTTTTTGATAGAATGAGTTGGATTGTTTTCAATTTCAGCAGCCAGAATAACGTCATCCACATTAGTGGGTCTTCCACATCTAGGGTTATTTTTCAAATCAAAATTTACAAAACCATCTCTGACACTAACGAACATCCTGAATATCCCCCTGAACATCACAAATGTTTTTATTGGCAACTGTTGCTGTCTCTTTCTTCAAAAAATGATATAACATCAAATTTCATACGAATTCTTCACTCGGTTCAAATTGATTCATTGAATTTTATGAACTAAAATCCACTCCTAGCAATTTTGCATATAAGGTTAACACAATACACCACCGACAGGTAGCGCGGTCGGAGAGCAACTGACCGTTGAAAATGGATGATGCAATGAGCGACATTAATTTTGGGTACACCTATTACAATTTCTACTTTTATTGTTTTATGAATGTATTTAATAAATTGTATTCAAGTAACATTATTAATTTTGAGTGTTATGTTAGGAACCACTGATGAAATGACCATAGTTTTTATTTGAGTGGTACTGTTGAAGTAGGTATAATCTCTTACGGATGCACCGGGAAACCTATAAAATTATTTTAAGCTCAATTGAACCTATATATGAGTGAATATATTGACAACTCGACATATTACATGTTACTAGATTATGTACAAGACAATGAATTAAATGAACAAATTAGTTTATCTCGACTTATAAATGTTTCACTCAAATGCACAGATATTTTCCACCAAACAGATTTTAAAACATCAATTACAGTAGAACCTTAATTTAACGGACAAAATATCTGATCGTCCGAAGGTGACGAAACAGGATTTTGTTTGTGTTTTAATAATTGCTTAACTTACATACAAATAAAGTGTATTTTTTTAAAATTTATTTCATTGCCTAAAATCTTTTCTATGTTATTGCACATAATATTTTCAATCCATTAATAGAAACACCTTACAATGTGTTGTTTATTTTCATATTAAAAAATGCATTTGGAAAATCGTCTTTTATATAGTGGTCTTTTTGCATTAGCGGACAGCACATAGGTTTGTTATATCGAGGTTCTACTGCTCTTTTTTTATGGATTGGGCAGTAACTTTGTAGATATTCATTTAAATATGAAATAAAAATTGGTGACTTTGTTATGCCAATGATTGTGGCACTGATCATCATGCATGTATTGCCTCATTGAGAAACATGTTTACTTAATAAATAAATAACCCTAGGATAGATTTTGTCTGAAGATGCTTCTCAAAGAGGCAAAACACGTTTACAATTAGTAACACAGGAATAACAAAGTTTTGAATTTCAAATTCACTTAATGTAATTATATGATTTACCTTGTAGCCCCACTCTGTACTCGTTCAAATAAAACGCTTGTTTTACGTGAAAGTTTATTGCTTAACTGTCCATTCAAATAATTCACAAGAGAATTCATAATTTATTTTTTAAATTTCATGTGTTAATAGTGTATTTGTAAAATTTTTAGTTTTCCCTTTGAATCCACCCCAGCCCGCCGTATGCGATGCAAAATTTGCATCTGGGGGCTCCAGTCCGAGCAGAGAAGTACAGGAGATTTTGTCTTTGAAAGGATCTGACTGTTTCTATGAGGACGATCTGGAGGAGGATCTCAATAGTCAGTCTCCTCGGATCGACGCGCACATCTCTCCGGGTGGAATTAATTTATGTCAGAGCAATCCTGATCAGAATTCGCAGGAGGGATTTCAATTGTATAATGCGCCCGACAAGAAAATGTATATCTCTCCCAGAATCGACCATCCTATTAAACTTAATTCGTCTAAGCGTTCAACCGGTATTTGATATTTTATAAAAATAGAATATTTGAAATTAATAAGTGCATTTAGCGATTAACTTCAGGCGGTGAACATCGGTGTGCTGCGTTGACTGACATTTGGCAGTGTCCGTGATGGTTCTCGGACGGATGACCATTTTTTGTTTCATTCTATGATAATGTCAATTATCGAATGATAAGTCTGGATGAGTACTCCATTGTTTCACTGCATACTGTTCTTTGGCTGTTGACAATTGAATACTCTACCGGCAGAGTGCTTCATAGTTGAACTGTGTCGTTCTTCAACCACACTTCAATCGTATGAAGATCATTATTTATCATGTTTTAATTTTACCTCTGAATCTGGTGAAGGAGTATTTAAATAAATCTGTGTTTATCCTGCTTGTTACACTACAATGGCTTGAATTATACTTTTATTTTGCTCATTGTGTTGTCAAACTCTTGGTCAATATATTATTGTTTTATTTCAGGTTCCGTCGAAGCGTCCCCTACACAATGGCCCAGTATTGATATGGCGAAAATAAATGAAGCCAACCAGCGTAAGGCTAACAGTGACAAATCCAGTATTCAAAGTAAAAGCAATAATAATTTAAATTTGTCCGCTACAATGGACATGTCAGAAAATGAAGATGATGCCGACGCATTATCCGTAGATGATGATGGCAAAGATCCAGTTGATGATAAGAAAGTTATCACTAAACAGAATGGGCAAATAAAATCTGTACTCAAACAGTTGAAAAAATTAGTCGGTGAGTGTGGCACGTCATTTAACACCATGTATGCTATTATTGTAGTGGTTGTGTCCATAATAATATCAATCTGTCATATTCAGTGACACAACTGAAAACTATTTTTCTTATTTTCAGATACTTTAAATGATCAACAAATTGAAATTTCCTTGCTGCGCGGAGAGGTTTCCGCCTTTAGAAGACAACAAAATAATATGACGGCTCCGCAAAATCCCGATGAAGCCACGTCTACAGCAAAATTAGTCGAGCAAGCACTGCAAAAGAATCAAATTCAATTGAAACAAATGATAGATTCAACTATTGCTAGCAGGTGGAGTGGGGTTCTTTCTTTTTGACGTGTCTTCTAGAACAGCGGAGAAATTCTGCGGCCCCAATCTGGGAAGCATTGTTCTAGAACAATGTTTTGCGGATCATCAATATTAGCTTTTAAAAATGGATACTAACTATTTTTGAACTGCACAAAATCTTTGTGGCCCACCCAAAAAGCTTCGCGGACCACCGGTTAAGAAACATTGTTCTAGAAGGAGCATACGGATAATGTTTTTCTATTATAAGCTGTCATTCGGTGAATGGGCTGTCACCTGAATGCAAAATATTGATCAAACTAATTTACCTTTTTATTGATTGAATTGGCATTTACTTGGTAGAACTCCATTGTAATTTAGTATTTAAAATTAATAGGCATAATGAAGCCAATAACATCCCATATGAACAAACAATTATAAATCCATCACCGCTATTAAAGCCCATAATGTAACTAATAATAAATATCACTTTAATTCAAACTAATTTACTTTGAATATATATACCATATTTCACTTTTAGGGTGTTCACTGTCAGTACTTGGTGGAAAGGCATTATATTAGTAAAAAAACAATAATCCTTTGTACTTCATTCCACTTTATTTAATATGTCAGTACCGGTTTCGTTCATAATGAGCGAAACCGGTCCTGACATATTAAATAAAGTGGAATGAAGTACAAAGGATTATTGTTTTTTTACCTATACCATATTTGTTATCATTCTTAGAGACACTAAAGTCTTATTTAATAAATGTAATACTATAATTTGTAATATAAATTAAGATGTTGAAGTGGATAACAGGATGTATTGTGTATCTCTTCTAAGCCAGTATATATAACTGAGTAAATGTAGGCTTAAGCATATTCCTGATGAAGGCCTATGCCGAAATAGCTATCAACTATATAAAAAAAAAATATTTGTAGAACTAAATATTTTGTTATTTTTCACCTTAATATCTTTTTATGCTCAACGAATAAAATTTCATTCAAAGCATAACCTTTCAAATGGACTATATCTGTTGTAGAAGCAATAATTTGTTTATTTAATTTTTTAGAATTGAATCGGATAGAGTAAACCGCGAAGCTTTGCTATCGGGGGTATCGCAAATGATGGGAGCGCAAATGGCTGAAAGACTTAGCGCTGTTGTGTCTCACGAGACGCGCACTTCGCTCGTTCCTTGCGTAGAGAGAGTTCTCGAACCGTTCGTCAGATCGTTCCAATTAGAATTGGCACGAAAGCTATCTGCCACTGACCATCTCCTGACTGAGAACATACAAAAACTGGTCAATAGCAAGGTACTTATTGATTTCTACCCCTTTAAAGTTTTTACGTTCATTCTATTTTGAAAAATTTCTATCGTCACTATTTTGTTTTCAGAGTGTAATAGACGGTATTTGTGCGGCCGTAGCCCAAACATTGAATATCTCTACGAAAGATGCCTTCAAAGATGTCATCAATACAACCCTCATTCCCAGTATGGAAAAAGCACACAACCAAATGTTTAAACAACTAAATAAATCTTTTAGTGTAGGAACCGAAGAATGTAAGTGAAGTTATTATCATCATTGCAAAGTTAAAATCTATCAGGGTCATGCATGGAATGTATGTTTTCACAATTTTTGTAGTATGCTCGTTATCGTCGTGTTAAGTATGAATACCTGCTAGGTTGAGGTCTGCACGGGCCAAAATTTTACAAAACTACCCGGTCCGAGCCCGAAAAACTCACGCCCGACCCGGCCCGGGCCCGAGTCTAATACCGCACTTGTTACCCGAACCCGACCCGAAGCTCCTTATTTTAGCTCGCCGAGGAATTTGAAATCCTCGATTTGCTATATTTTTTCCCAGATTATCTCTGAAAGTCCTTTTTTTATTTTTTAGCTCACCGAGGAATTTAAAATCCTCGATTTGCTATACTTTTCCCCAGATTATCTCCGAAAGTCCTTTTTTTTTTTTTAGCCCACCGAGGAATTTGAAATCCTCGATTTGCTATATTTTTCCCCAAATTTCTAAGCCCGGCCCGGCCCGAGCCCGTGCAGACCTCTACTGCTAGGTCTACATATAGATATTTCGCTGTAACTGAAAAAAAACTAATGAAATCTCATAAGATATGAGATTTCATAAGTTTTTTTTCACGAAAATACTTTATTTTTTACTTTGACAACAACTGTTGCCTTAAAATGGTTTTTCTCTATTTTTACTGTTCTATTTGATCAAACGTTTTAATTTTTTTCAATGAGCTTAGTAAATTATTGCTTGATTTAGGCATAATACAGCATGAGATCACTCATGCATTAAATGTTAATATTGAGTCCATCATTCAACATGTTTGAATTTAATTTTAGATTTGTCAGCATTTGAGGGCTGTACCAAACGGTCTTTAGAACGTGCCAATGTAATCAACGAGACGTGCAGTCAAGTAAACTCCGTATCCACACAGCTGCAGCATATTTTGGATCAACAGAGCAAACAGCACATTCTCAATACTCAGACTCAGCAAGCTGTAAAGCAGCTTAATAGCCTCACTAAGGAACTGCAATCAGTTATTTCTAAAACTCTTCAAGGGTTAGTATACACTTATTGTCCATTACGTAAATATCAATGTCACATTCACTCGTGGTTATATTCAGTCAGGCCGAATGCCCTTTATTCAATGCGTGCATTCTGACAATGCTGCTTTACAGGTGCCATTCATGGTACTTTATGAACTTTCAGAGTAACCATATACTAATTTTTGAAAACCCTTACTCTTACTATCACCAAAACAGGGCCAAATGTAGCGTTCATTCTATGTCATCCTCCCTTTTTTAACGTCAATATGAAAAAAAAATGGTTTAAAAGATGAATTTGCATTATTTTATATGTGATCCAGAACAAATACTTTCAAATCAATAAGGCCCAATATAACCAAAAGGTGAGGATACACATGATCTAAAAAAAAATATTGTGAAAAAAATGCACATGACAGTGAAAATCATCTAATTCGTTGTAAGAAAATGGCAAACGTTATAAACATAAATTAAATGGAACATAGCGCCTGTTATATTGACAACATGGGCATACACACCTCAATTTTATAAAGAACTGATAATAATTGTTGTTGATAATATTTAAATGTGTTTTTCTCACATTACAGAGCTTTCGAAAATCAAATGTCTCCTATACGAGAATGCATTCGAGATCAGATAAGTTCCGGAATGGCAGCGCACGCTGCTCAGTTAGAGGACAGTGTTCTTTTAGCAGTCAGATCTCAATCGCAGACACCCGCTCCTACAGTTATTGATATGCAGGTATGAATTACTTTTTCACCTTCATTATCCAATTCCATTCTTAATTTTACTATAGAAGATTTCAGTAAAAGATTCATTATTTTTAACATTGAAAAGACTCCAATTTTAAAGATGTTTGGGTATGTATTAGGTAATCCCGGAATTAATGTCGTTTTTTCAATACGCAACTTTGACTCAGTATGTTTGGGTCTGTTGACCAGTAAAGACGTGTGTTATTATTTTTCTCTTCTTCGTGGTTCCTTACCTTTCTTTAAAAAAAAAAAAAAAACAATTCTACCCCATCTAAAAAATGTCAGAGACGTGTCCTTAGGAAACACATTTAAGAAGCTGTATGCTGTTTTTGTTTCATTCAAAAAAAAAACTGCAACAGAAGCAACGGAATCCATTTGTGAGATTCACGGTGATATACTAGACATAAGAAAGTGCCATTTATGGTTCAGAAAATTTCGATCAGCCAATCTCGATTTGAAAGATGAGTCTCGAAGTGGACGGCACAGTCTAGTGGATGAAGCAGCCCTAATGGCGGAAATTGAAGCAGATCCGACGATGACCATTGATCAATTATCCAAAAAGCTGTATCATGATATTAAAAGAAAAAAACAATGGTTGAATCGTGGTCAAACACCAATTTCAACCCCAAAACCAGGACTACATCCTCGGAAAGCTCTATTGTGTGTGTGGTGGGATTTGAAAGGTGTGATTTATAATGAGATGTTAAAACAAGAACAAACTGTTACTGCAGCTCTCTATTGTGATCAAATGGACAAGTTGAATACAAAGTTACAAGAAATTAGACCTGCTCTTATGGAATGTTATTCTTCAAGACGACATTGCCCGTCCGCACGTTGCCGAAATTACACGAAAAAAGACCCAGGACCTTGACTGGGATGTTTTATTGCATCCACTCTATTCTCCGGACTTATCACCAAGTGACTATCACTTTTTTCGTTCTTTAGAAACGCAATTAAGGAACAAAAAAATCGACAATATTGAAGAACTTATATCAGGTCTCTCGGAGTTCTTCGAATCTAAACCAAAGACCTTTTATGAGAAAGGAATTTTAGATCTTGAAAATAGATGGCAAAGAGTCGTAGACAACACTGGTAATTACTTTGTTTTAAAAAAATAATAAATAATTTAACAAATCAAATTTGAGTTTTACTGTAAAAAACGACATTAATTCCGGGATTACCTAATATAATGCAGTATTTGTGGAAAAAACGTGCTAAGTGCAGAGTGATCTATGCTCTCGAGCATTTGTCTTATTTGTTTGGAGTGGGATTGTATCCCCAAACAGTCACCTTCATTGATTGATTTTCCAATAAATATTTAAGCTGTTCTTTCTATGTTAGTGATGAATCACTTGATATCACTTTCAAATTCTGTTTGCTTTTGAGGTGGCCACAGGACACTGACTGGGTCACGGTATCTGGTCCAAACCATAAATGTTGTTATAGTGTTAAATTTGATACATTTGTTATTCCACTTGCTGATTAATTAAGTTACCACCGAATCTATCAAAGATATTGTTAGTGTTTCATTTCAAAAATGTTAAATTATATCATTTCTTTTTTATATAAATATGTGTGTATTATATTCATGTTAACCCTTTGTTTTATTCAAATGGTATGCAAATCTACAATTTGACTCATAAGGAAGTGTTGAGTACAAAACTATTCCAAATTTGCCAATAAAAATTTAACTGTTAGTAAATGTTATGTTTTTTGTCTCGATTGTCGCAAATACGTCCCCGCCAATCATCTGCAAAAAAAATTCCATATGATAACTAACTCTTTAAATACCAAGTGCTCTACTTGTAGACTTCTAGATCAACTGAATTAATGAATCCAACACTACTTTTTCAAATTATCAAATAATTACGATTGATTCTCATTTAGACCCAGCAGAGTCAAATAGAGCAACTGATAAACACGGGACAGTTGAATACAGCATTCCAACAGGCATTGAGCGCCTCTGACTTGAGACTGGTGGTCCACGCTTGCGCTTATGCTGAACCGCGGCAAGTTTTTTCTCACCCGTGTCCTCTTCAGCAGAATGTGCTACTTTCATTAATTCAACAACTAGGTGCTGACATGAACAGTGACACCCTTTTAAAGCACAGGTAAATATTCTAAAAGCTCAATTGTATTATTCCTGTAAATTTAAAATTAATCACTTTCAGTGGTACTTATAACATGATATTAAATCTTTCACAGGTATCTAGAAGAAGCAGTAATGAATCTTGACCAAAAGAATCCGGTAACACGGGAGCACATGCCGGCGGTTCTTAAAGAATTAAAGAAACATTTATCCGTTTTCATTTCTGTTAATCCGTACAACGAAGCTACTCATAATCTTAAAGTACTCATCTTAATGACCGATGGATTAATAAAATCTGGAGGGATAAATGAACTCTCGAACGGATGAATCAAAATATTGTTTTTAATTTTCATATTAATGTGCTACTCAATCATATCAAAACAGTTTACTTCAGAAATAATAAAGCTCAAAGTTTCTACTGATTTTTTCTATCGCCTATGAATGTGAATAATTTTGAAACTAAATCTTGTTTAATTGAATTAAAGTCTCTTTACAAAATTAGATGTTATCACTCCATTTTATACAGTAATAATATCTATATGCAATAAAAAAAAAATGAATATATTTCTTTTTCAAATTATATATTAGATTCCTTCCCATATATCGCATCCCACGTGAAATAAAGTTGTAAGCCTGAATTCATCATTTTGCACGAGAGCAATATTTGAAGCTTTTAAAAATTGGCTGTTAACACAAGAAAAAATTATCTATTATGCAGTGTACTTTTGGTTTTTCTTTTAAAAACAATAACATCAATTTGAATGTTTTTGAACGTTATCAGATTAATTACATTTGGGTTTGAAAGTGTTTTTTCTCAGATAATGAGATTTTGTATTGTTTTTTTTTAATTAGAGCAAAAAACCACTAATCCTGCCATATCAAAAATAACGATATCAGACTTTATTTTATGCCCTGCGTAAGTAAAGAATGATAAATCTGATGAATAAAAATTCCTTTAACTGCAGTGAAACCCATAGGGTATAAAAAAAAACCAATATCCTTATATATATAACTAGCTGGCCCGACGAACTTCGTACCGCCTCAGAATCAATAAATGTTGTGTTAACTTATTGGATGAGTTAAATTCAGTTTGAATGAATACTCAAAATGAATTAAGTTCAATAAATGTGCAAAATTAAAAATGAAAAGTATTTTAATTACATTGAAATGATGTTATTCACGTGGCACAGTCGATAGATTTAAAGGAATGCAGTGGACCAACGATTTGATTTTGAATTGTGAAGTTGAAATGATCCACATCTTTGTTATTTGCTGCAAGAATTGCTC
>CM062824.1:16191379-16345587 GCA_031772345.1 Himalopsyche anomala
TTCTTCGATATAGCGTTCCAAGTGTAATAAAGTGTCATCTCAGAGCAAAGCAACGTTTGTGCAAAATATTGTTGTCAAAAATTTATCATACCTAATTATTAACATAACCTTATTTCAATATTATCCGATTTTCTTTCGTTTTCATTTCATATCATCGATTTCTTTTATTCTAATCCATATTCTAAATTTAAAATTATTTATAAGCCAATCGTATGCAAAAGAAGCAAAAACAAACAAATATAGAAAACAGTGCGATCTGGTGGATTTTTCTGAAACCAGCTTACGACATTTTATCGTTTGATGAAGCTATTCGTCATTTGAAAATTTTATTCTGTATGAAGATATTAATTTTCTTTATAATTTCTTTTCCGTGATATTTTTCCGATGTTTTAATGCTTATTCTGCTATTCTAGGTAAATAAGAATTTTATAAATCAAATATCATTGAAATCCTTGGAGTAATTCTCGAGATATACGTGGTGTAAATAACCCGACTTTGTTTTATATATATAATAGTGGTCCGCAAAAAATTTTCTGCAGTTCAAAAATAGTTAACAGCTTACCGACCGCACATTTTTTTTATAGAATTTCACCTGGCAGCCGGGCAATTTGTAATTTTACTAAATTCACTATAATTTGTAAACCAATTGAGATATCTTTACCAAATTTAATTTTCTTAGCTTCCAGATACTTCACCTATACAGTCAGCAACCTTTGTTTTTCAAAGACTCAAATACGCGTCCGCTGTCGTTGAGCTGTTAATATCAATTTATAAAAGCTTATATTGGTGGTCCGCAAAACATTTTTTCATTTTTTGGTAGTCCGCGGATGTAAAAAGGTTAAGAAACATTGGTCTATACCAGGACCCTACCTGAGAGTCATAGTGCTCTCTAACGTCCATTTGGTACAACCAAAACTTTTTATCGTAAAGAACAGTGCGCTTAACCTATGGGGAAAATTTTTTTTTTCAATCCTTGTGTTTATAATCATAGTGTTGACCGATACAAAATATATTTTTTTTATAGACAAATAAAGTTCAAAAAAAGATTATGACCTTATAATAAAACTAAAAACAATTTAGTTAATCTCCTAGTTCAAAAAGAAAATTTGAAGGGGGCAACAGTTACCACAGAAACCATTTTGAGAAATACACTGCAGCCCATTTAGATTTTATGTGTGGCCAAATCAGTCACCAGATATTTTTTTTAAATTTCTGGTATTGTTTGCAAAACTTCATGTAAATGAATGAATATTTTGTGTACTTACATTTATGTTGTAGTGACAACATAAATGTAAGTACAAATAAGTAAGTACAATGTAGTGACATTATATGGTTTATTTACATATAATTATGCTGCGGTTCATGTAATGTAGCAAAAACTGGCATGCGGCCCGGATGAAAAAAAGGTTGAGTATCACTGGATTAAGCACAAACGAAGATGTTAAGTTGCAGCTAAGAAAGGGATATCAGCAGGTTTGGATTCAGAAAGATATTCCTGCTACTTATCTGCATTGAGTGCTATCGCAAGAAAGTTTTTGATAACTTTTCCATTTTCATACCTCACGTCTTTCCCCTTTGGGTTTTAGTGTGGTTGTCAATATTCCTATGGAAAAAAGAAATCAGTTCCAAATCACGGAATGTGGATATTTTAAACTATATCTCTCTTATTTGAAGCTAAATATTGCTAATTGAACATCATTAAAATAAAATCATTAGTTAAGTTAATCCATGTCACTATCAATAGCTTTTAACTTAGTGATACATTTATTTCTTATATTAGGGCGACCAAAAAGATTTTTTTTTTTTTAACATGAACATTTGATTTATTTTTAACAAATTATTTAATATGTTATGTTATAACTTATACATCAATTTTATTCTGGTGAGTCCTATCTTGAATGTCATTTGACATTTTTTTGTCATTGTGAATGGGTGTACTTACATCTCTAGTATGTATCTACGTGTCTTAACAATAAAGGTATAAGTAAAAATTATACATGATTTTTTTTATTAACAATTTTCCACTCTAAGAAAAACCCTATCAAAGTGAGCAGCTGTGACACAATGTCAGCTATCACAAATGCATTTGATGTTAATAAATATAAAAAAATTCAATATTAGGCAGGCAAGAGGTCTATGAAACCAAAAAAAGTTTGGCAACCAATATGATCTTAACATAAAATTCATTATTGGTGTTGGGTAGAAACAGTGACCTGGCAAGGTAGCATTTTCAAATAGAAATTTTCGGACATAAAAAAATTTGTTTTGTGTACAGAATAATATATTTCCTTCACCATGCTTTCTTCCAAATCATCTGTGCTTTGTTACTATGAAATATATTTTTTCTGTATTAATTTCTTCTAATTCCCAACAATAATGGGAAGGCATGGCCTCGGTGAAGTCAACGACAACGGTGAGAGGCTCATTGAGTTTGCTACCATGAATGAACTCACCGGTACAGTATTCCCCCACAGAGACATCCACGAATATACGTGGACTCTCCTGAATATTGCACAAAGGCGCAAATCGACCATTTCCTTACCGAAGGGAACTTCTCGATGTTCGAACTTACAGGGGTGCTGATATATACAGCGATCATGAGCTGCTGGTAGGCAAAATCCGGCTCAGACTCAGGCGCCCAGTTAGGCCCCAACTTCGACGAGGATTGACATTGAGAAGCTTCAATTTCCTCGAACTCGGTTGAATTTCGACATTGCTGTGAAGAAAAACCTCGTCAATTGTGTCCATGATCGGCAAAATCCACGATGCGAGTCAATTGAATTAGAATGGACCACTATCAAGAATGCAGTCACGTCTGCCGCTCATGAGGTGCTAGGAATCAGGAAGAGTGAACAGCCAAAATGGATACCCAACGATAAGCGGAGGAGTATTGGAGAGCGAGCCAAGCGTAAAACACTGAGGGACAGCAAGACAGACTCAGATTGGACCAAAGATCGCAGGACTATCAAAACCAGGATAAGATGGTCAAAAAATCTGTGCGCCTCGATAAACGTCGATTCCTGGACTGGCGAATTGAAGCAGCAAAGACGGCGTTGTACAGAAATGACACAAGAAAACTATTCGAGATCATTCGCGAAATTTGCGGCAGACGACCGTAGTCCCAGCGGAGTGATCGAATCGAACGCAGAGCGTGTGAAAAAGATTTGGAGAGATTATTTCAGCAAGGTGCTAAACCGTCCACCCCCCTCAAACTCTTTTGACATAGCCAAAGAAGCCTCACTAACTGACATTCCCCGAACCTTTAACATCTCCGACCATGTACCGACGCTGACTGTGATCACATCAGCTGTGCAGCGTTTGAAAAATGGGAAGGCGCCAGGCGTGGGTGGTATCCAACCGGAATTTATGAAATGTAGTCTGGAGATGCTTCTGCACTCTTTGCACACTTTTCAGTAAGGTGTGGGAGCAGGAACGCTGTCTGTGGGATTGGGTCAACGGTGAGGTGGTTACGATTCACAAAAAAGGTGACCCACTATGCTGTGATAACTATTGATGCATCACACTGCTCAGTGTGCCTGGCAAGGTCTTGGCGAGAATAAGGATTCCAGTCATGAGTATTTTCAGGAAAAATCAGGCTGAGTTCCTACCTGGACGATCCTGTGCGGACTAAATACACAACCTTAGATGTCTTCTTCAGCAAAGCAGTGAATTCAACAGCTCGCTGGCATGTTGCTTTGTGGATTACGAGAAGGCCTTTGATAGTCCGCACCGGTCTTCCCTGTGGGAAATATTACAACTTTACGGAATCCCATCCGAGATCGTTGCCATTATTAAATGCCTGCACGAGGGTAGTGAGTACTGCACACGAGTCAGCGATATTACAACCGAATGTTTTGGGGTCTCAACCGTGGTCCGACAGGGCTGCGTCTTAGCTCCATTCCTCTTCATCATAATCTTTGACTTTATTCTGAGAAAGTCAATTCCCCTTGACCAAGGTGTAGCTGTTGCCTCCAACCTGAGGCTATGCGACCTTTAGTATGCCGATGACGCTGTTATATTTGATAAATCTGTAGAGGGTATTCAGGTGACAATGGACAGATTACAGAGCAACTCACACTGCATTGCTCTGCACATTGGCCGCAATGAATAATGGAGGCGAAGTACTGAAAAATATTTCATATTTCGCATAATTTATCAGTGTTCTTCGTATTAATGTGTGATTTTAACGCGATTATTAAAGCTTCAATAAAACATTTTAAATCGTGGAGTTGTTTTTAGCTTAGTTTGTGAAGATTTTCGCCGTAATAATCCATGACTAGCTATTTAACACTTTTACCTTTATATTTTTAAAGGCCTCGATTCGATCCAGCTATAGAGTTTATCGCACATGAGTAGTTTTGAGTAACAGTTTTATATGGGTACTTCGCGTCACTTAACGATGATGTAACATAAATTTTAAAACTCAAAAGAAATGATAAAATATCTTTGAGATTTTATGGTTTTTGGGTTATCATAAACACTAGTCTGAAACCTGTAAAAAAATTGTAAATATTGTACATACCTAAGAATCGTAGTTGTCTCTAATAACCGTTAAATATACTCCAAAAATACTGCTGCCTGGGGAGCGAAACAAATTCCTAAACACGAATTCATCCAAATAGGACCCGAATAAAGCCCTACTTGTGCCGAATTGGCGTTAATGTGTGTACCAGGCAGTACAATGTCAAAGTATTTCTTGTTAATAACAATAATTATTGAGTGAGTTATGTTTTTGTATTGGCAGCACTGACACGGCGGCCATACTAAATTAACTGTCAGATGATGGTTTCAGACTAGTGTTAATTATTACCGGTTTTTGATTTATTTTCTGTAACGGAAGGCAATGCTTGAAGCACATATAGAATAAACTGCACTTGTGTTGTTTTTTATGGGACAGTTGATTTATTTAGTACGAGCTATATTATCTGTGGTACGAGCACTAGAGAACACATCTGTGCACTGTAAAAGTTCGGTTCAAAAAGAAAAAGTTAAGAAATATCAACTGAAAAAAAAGAGTATAATGCTACGATCATTAACAAAAAAAGACCTCTGCTGATGCTCAAAGGCGTTAGCAATGAAACACCAGAAGAAAAAATAATTGAAACCATTTTTAAACAAAATAAAGAAGTACAAGCCATTGGACCTGCAGATGAGGTTAAAAATCACCTTAAAATCATTACGATCAACAAAAACAAGCACGAGGGCCTCAGAAATGTAATTCTTCAAACCTCCCCAGAAACAAGGCATACTATGCTAAAAAAAGAGCAAATAAACATTGACTTCTTGAGGGTGCATGTAGAAGACCAGACACCGCTTTTTCAATGTTTCAAATGTTTAGGTTTTGGGTACACAACATCAAGATGCACCAGCACAGAAAACAGGTGCAAGAACTGCGCAAAACCACATAAATTCGCAGAATGCCCAACCAAAATACAAAAAGGTGTTTCAATTGCATAAAAACACAGAATATCATCAAAACAAAATGTCCTACTGACCACCGAGCGGACGCAAAAACCAACATAATATTCATAACCAAACAGATCACACGCGACCCCATCATAATATGGAAATCAGAACAAAAACAACTAGTACAATCATTCAAATCACTGGGCATGATTATCGACAAAAACTTGAACTGGGCCAAACACGTTGACTATGCCTGTAATAAAGCCACACAGATTGGCAAGTATTTTCAACGTGCTGTCAAAGCCACATGGGGATCATCACCAGAAGTTTTACACATCATATATAAAGTGGCAATTGAACCAACAATTACACCTTTTCAAAAATTGGGTAGACTGGACTGTAATACTCCACAGTAAATGTATCAAATGAAATATTAATTTGAAATTTAAAAAAATACATATTTGTATAGTGAATAATTTTTTGAAGCAAAAGTATATTAGACCGCGCTCCGGCTTGAAAAAAGTTACACCCCGACCCACTACACCAGTGGTTGTTAACCGGTGCACCGTGAATTTGTTGCAGCTACACTGCGGAAAAAATGGGAAAAGCTGAAAACATCCTTCACTTAACGAAAACACCGCAAAATTATTTCCACTATAACTATAAGAAAATATTGGATATTACTTTCCTTCCTTAAATATAGAAAATTATGACTGGATATGATTTTTTTTGCTACGATTGATACACCAAGTTGTGAATTTGTTTACCAAGAAGAAGAGTAAATTGGTCACTTTTTCAAAGTAAAATTAAATTTTATTAAGTAATTACGAAAAATTTTGGATTTATGTCCAAGACAAATACCCAGCTCTCTGCATGAAGGCACTGAAAGTCTTTTTACAGTTTTATAATATTTGTGTGAGCTCGATTTCTCAACAACAACAAATATTTAATAATTTAGACAAAGAATTGAGGGTAGCCTCGATAACAAGTATTCGATCTAATATTTCTGAAATCTACAAAAGCCGATATGTTCAGGTTTCACATTAATTGATTTCACATCAAATAATCTCCATTGTATTAAGGGTAATTTCATTTCATTTTCCATATATATATATACACTACCTATATCGTTTCTTCAATTATTTTTTGCTGTATAATTTATGTGATTGTCTTTTGTGTATTTAAAAACTAAATAAGGTATATTTTATAAAAAATGAATACATTCATGCACATTAGTATTGAAATATTTTTTATTCTATTAAGCTCATAACACCCCCAAATTACTTAAATCGTAAATTTCTACTCAGTTGGTTTAAAATATGTTATTGTTTTTGCCTCTTATCTACGGTGATAATATATTTTCGTAGTTCTGAAAAGAAAGCTCTAATAATTCAAATAGTAATAAACATTGGAGTTTGTCCTTCACCAAACTGCACAATTATTACGGTAAAGGAAAAAACGTGTGCATGTAAGGAAATATACAAGACGAATACGAACAAAGCAAAACATCTGGACACCATATAATATCAAACATCTTTGCTTGACCATTGTGAAACAATAGACAAAAAACGGTTAGATCTTTTTTATGACGCACCCGAAACAAATGTATTTTACGAGGAATTTTAAAAGGCAACGTTTTATATTTCAGAATGCAGTGAAACCATCAATAAACATTGCAATTCTGTACTCATTTGATTTGAGAATTTTAACAAGGAGCTCGCCGGCCGCAGCCAAATTTAAAAAGGGGCTCGCACGAGCCCCCTCCTGATAATATGTAACAAATATAATATCTTAACAGCTTAACGCCCGCTCGTTTTTTATAGAATTTCACCTGGTGGCCGGGCAATTTTGCGAAAAATTCGCAAACAATTGTAATTTTACTAAATTCACTATAATTTGTAAATCAATTGATCTATCTTTACCAAATTTAATTTTCTAGCTTCCAGATACTTTGCCGCATAAATTAATGCCATTTGAGCAGTGGTTCTTCATCTGTATATTGCATACTTATGTTGTGTACTGGAAAAACCTAAATCTACTAAAAGATCTTCTTTTAAAATATGCAAAACCTACTTTTTCACATTGTTTACGGGTACACACTATAGCAAATTTATATTTTCAAATAATATTACTATAAATTTACATTATATAGCAAATTTATATTTGCTATAGTAATGTAACATAAAAGAATATATTTCAAAGGAATATTTTTTAATTTATTTCGTAAACATAAGTTGAGAACCCCTGTCACTAAGTTTGAATAGGTCATAATATTATCAACCACTCGTTTAAAAATTCAAAAATTGTTTTCGGCCGTCATAAAAATGCAGCATCGCACGCCCAAGCAATAAATCAATAAACAATTCGTACCTCTAAGGGCCCCGCCCCACAAATGCATCTGGACGACAGGATACCCTGCTAATATTAGGTATGTATATCGTCGCTAATCGGGGAAACAAACACGACTCGATTTATAAAAAAAATATTTAAACATAACGTAAAATAATATTATGAAAAATCACATACGAAAAAAAAAAGTACCGTCTAGGGGTGTTTTTTCACGAAATAGTTTTGCATAAAAATAATTTATTTTTTGTCAAATAATGCGTCAATATGTATACTACCATCTCTCGTTAACATTTGAAATCAAACTCGATCCTAACCAAGTGATTTTTCAATATAATGGAATGTATGACGTAGGACGCGTATATGCATCCACGGTCCTCAACCATTGGATTTCAAAGACTTAAATACGCATCCACGGTCGTTAAGCTGTTCAACACAATGTACATATAATGAAATTATAAATGATGTATAACCGATGCCACACGAAGGTCTGAATTCTGCTTGTCTCTTCTACCAACCGGATGGATTCCGCCGCCTTGGAATTCAACTGATGACCATCTATAGGATGTACTCGGCGGAACTATGGGACACTGGAATGACATGGGAGGAAGCAAGAAGATTGGCAGGGGACAGAGAATCTTGGAGGAATCGTGTGGGGGCCATATGCTCCGACTAGGGAGCGGATATGGACAAAGAAATAAATAATAATTCAAATATTTTTTTATAGTAACAAGACAAGACCATTGACAAAAAGATTTTTGACATACTTTAAAATTATTAGCTTTATTTTTTAACACTCTAATAAGTAGGTATAATATTATACACAAAATAATTAACGTCACCTACAGCAAAAAATACCCTCAATCCATCACTATTGTAAATCATTTTTCAAAGAAAATTGACAGAGATGGAAAAATTAAGGTCACCCAGGAGGCAAAACCTCCTAAAACTAAAGTAGTGAAGAAAAATAATTTTATTGTAACATTTCACATGAAATAAACAGTTAGAAAGACAAAAAGACATGTAGTTTCAAATATTTTTTTATTTTTATCAATAGAACATTCAGTGTAACAAATACCAAAGAGGCTATTTAGATCCAGTATGGATAACTATGCAACATTTTATCATAGATATACGTAATTTTGAGGATAATTAACTGGCAGTTTTAATGATTTCCTTTATGTGCGCTGGTAACTTTACCCTTTTCCGTTTCTTAATTTTTCCTTCTGATTGTTTATTTGGTTTTTGTGAAGAATTACTTTTCTTTCTTTTCAAACAAGAAAGAGGATTAGGACCGCCTTTTTTTCTTTTCCTCTTCATTTTTAGAGAATCGGCTTCAATCCCCGATTGTTCTTTTAACGTTTTTAAAGTATCTCTTTGCACTGCATTCACCGCAAAAGTTTTTTCCGATTTCGATTGGGCCAGTTTACAACTCACATCAGATGGCTTCTCTAGCGTTGGCGCCTTCAAATGTAAATATATTAGTGGTACACCAGGAATTACTCGTAACGCATCTTGCAAAGAACGATCTTGCGTTGCAACAAAATAATGAGATTCGTTCTTCTTTCCTATCATGGATAGCAGACATTCTGCTGCACCTATAGCCTCTTTATGGTGACACTGATGAATACCAAACTGCTTTAATATAGTCAAGGCACCTAATGCCTTCTTTGCAATCTTTTCAGTTTCAATTACAACACATCTTGTGGTGAGCAATTTTACTTCTGCTACTAAATATTTCGGTATTTGCTCTTTGATATTAATTTGTTCCTTAAATTATAAAAATATGCGAAATAGTTAGTTGATAAAACATATATTATCATATGAACCTTATCAGATGTGCAATGTAAATATTAAAACAAAGACTAGGAGAGTAATTATTGGTATCTATGAATTGGGCAAATAAGACTGCTCTGCGAGAAAGTTCGGCACCACATCTTGCCACTTTTGACTTTGCTCTTTAAGTGTTAAATGAGAATCAGCACTGTCCGCTTCCGGATCGGGAAGTTCTTCAACAGGGACTAAAACATCGTCGAAAGGCAATTCATCTTCCCTCCATGCGTCATCGACTAGATCTATTAAGCGGCCATTTCGGATTAAAACGCTATCCATTGCTATAATTAAAAATTTACATTGATTTATGAACATTTTACCGCGGTTGTAACAAGTGCACATCTAAAAAGGCGTTAAGATTCACGTGTAAATCAAAGAATCTAACCTGCTTTGCAGAGAAACAGAATGTACCGTCAACAAGAACCTGGTAAGGTTTATGAAATCCAAAATTATTGTTATAAAAATTCAGGAATCTTTGCACCTTTTTGTACCGTGCAATTTTCATTTTGAAAAGGAATCAGATGTAAAATAAGTCACAAACCAATTTAGTGATTCAAAAGCGTGTTTACAGTTTTTACTCTGACGTTTATACGAATGAACACCATAGACTAGTATACTTAGTAAAACCATAGACTTTCGAATAATAATTTAAACCATTGATGCCAACTCCTGGTAGCAATAAATACTTGGTATACAAGGTACTATGAAATATTAATGTCGTCTTGATGGTAAACGTCAGTGGCGGTTCCTGACCTGAAATCTTGGGTGGGCTAGAGAAAAGCATATTTCCACTTCACCTTATACATTAATCTACAAGCAAATTAACAAATACTACGACACTACTGCAATGCATAAATTATTATATAATAAAATCAATGCTAATGTAACTAAGAAATAATAGAATAATAACACGGAATCCTTAAATTCGTCTCTTTCAAAGTGAAATAACAAGTACCTACTAAAAACAGTATAGAACTGTCACTTGCTGTCACTGAAAGTCAATACCTGTCACTTTCATACAATACAACGATATTAGTTTTGTGTTTCAATGCATAAGTATGCGTAATGGGCAGATTGTGTTTAGCCCCCAACGATCAACAGAAGCTTGACAGATTGAAACACAATCCTTTGTGTTTGATGACGTTTCCGTACATACAAATACAAAAAAAATCTAATCGTGCTTGATTGCGCCCCAGTGTAAAGAAATATTGCATGATATTGTCTGTGGTTACGGGCTAAATACAGAGATAACTATAGACGTAACATTGTCTTATATTGACAGAGGAAAATTAAAACAAAGATATTATATTCATTTGGGAAAGGTAAGTTACGCTTATAAATGTATTTATTTTGTTCAGCGGCCGAATTGCTGTTGATTTTTATTCAGCCATCTAATGTTTTGGGTGAAAAATGCAGGTCGGGCTTAGCCCACCTAGCCCAGTACCTAGAACCGCCACTGGTAAACGTACATAGAAATAACAGATATATGTATTGGCATTTGAAAATTAAAACTTTTACTTTTTAACGATAACTTTCTTGTGATACACGACAGTCTTTGCGCATCTGACAAAATGAACAACTCTTACTAAGTGAACGGAGATAAACAGGTCTAAGCTCTGTGGATCTCTTCACAAATGTATCAAAAGTTAGTTTACTTAGCAAATATTTAAAAAAAGTACATCACTCATAAAATTTAGTGTAGAATACGTAAGTTCACTAAAGCAATGAAATTACAAATTTATAAATTAAATTTTACTATATGCAGTTTAATCTCTCTATTGAGTACTCGTTGTTTATTAGGACACTACTAAAAGTTGTGATTATTGAAAAAGGTAAAACCTTCTATCTGCCCGCCAGGTGAGTAAAATGAATATTGTTGTAATTGAAAGATAGAAGTGTTTCATTATGTCATAGGATACAGATTCTGTAAACTGACAACTATCAATGATCTGAATTTCTATATATATCCAGTGGTGTGCTGCTAAAATTTTATCAACCGGCTCGCACCTTGGTCGATGATTTCGGGATTTTCAAACAATTTCAAAAACCCATGATGATGATCAGCGTGATTCGCTTTTCTTTTTTTTAGCTCTTCCAAAATATTATGGATCAAAAGTCATAAGAATTTACGGATATACTAATAACTGTGACAGGACTTCGAATTCTGAGACATGATTTAAGGAATGATAAATTATTTTAGTATTTTAGGAACCGGTTCTTTGAACCGAAATTATTTTAGAAACTAGCTTGGCAGAGCCGGTGCGAACTCATAGTAAGAACAGTGATGTTTCCGATCCTGATCTATGCGCCCGACAAACATCTGGGGTTTGCCAGTATTATATTTGGACGTCTTTAGTACTTTTTCTGAATACTGTCTCCATTCCAAAATTTGCTTGGATCATCTGCATTTGGATATATTTTGCCTTTTTCCACTTCAATCAAACTTTCATTTTATTATTTTTGATATTTAGTAAGCACTTTTCTAAAGACTTTCGAATCCAAACAATCAATGTGGGTCGTAAACCGGGACATTTGGGCGTCCCGAGAGGTCGGGAAACTGGGATAAGATACTCAAAACCGGTGACAGTAACGGTGGATCGGGACGCCTGGCAACCCTATATATACAGCATAGTTAATATACGGTATACAGTAGAGGTCTGCACGGGCCAAAATTTTTCAAAACTACCCGGTCCGAGCCCGAAAAACTCACGCCCGACCCGGCCTGGGCCCGAGTCTAATACCGCACTTGTTACCCGAACCCGACACGAAACTCTTTATTTCTCACAAAGAAATTTGAAATCTTCGATTTGCTATACTTTTTCCCAGATTATCTCCGAAAGTCCTTTTTTTTTTTTTAGCTCACCGAGGAATTTGAAATCTTCGATTTGCTATTTGATCGGCCCACAGGCCGGGTCGGGTAAGAGCCCATGGGCCAGGCCCGGGCCTGTGCAGACCTCTAGTATACAGACAACTAAATTTGACACCCAAATTCGATAACTATAATTTCTAGTATCTATAACATGGTATACCGAATCTGTGGCACATGGATGATTACAATTGACGCATTGCATCCTTGTGCCTACTTATTTTTTAAAAGTTGGCGCTATAACTGAATCCACATTCATATTCTCAACATCTTAGTTCAGTTCATAGAGCTTCTCAAACTGGCTTAAAAGTTAGCCACACATCCAACAACTGTGGTCTAGAGCAGTGCTTCCCAACCTTTATCGTTCCACGCCACCCTAAATCTAAAAAAAGTAATCCGCGGCCCTCAATTGTCTCCGTAACTCGTTTTTTTTTCTTAGCTCACCGACGAATTCGAAATTCTCGATTTGCTATACTTTTTCCCCGGAATCCAAATTTCTCAATCCCGCGGCGGACCCTAATATGGGAAGCACCGATTTGACAGACTTAAATACATATATAGATATTTGTACTTTCTACTGAATCTTACAGCCCCCAGGTTGGAAAGCATTGGTCTAGAGCAGCGGTCGGCAAACATTTTGGGCTCACGGACAACTAATTCACAATTTTAATTCAGCGAACCACTAACTGGACTTTTGTGTTAAATATTACATATTGAAATAAAAATGATCAAATGTGTCTAAAAATGCAATAAGCTCATAAAATAATGTCAGATTTCTCTGCAGACCACATTTTGACGACCTCTGGTCTAGAGCAATGTTTTTTAACCTTTTTACATCCGCGGACCACCAATATAAACTGTTTTTAAGCTGCAGAAAGTTTTTGCGACCCACCCAAAAATTTTCGCAGACCACAGGATAAGAAACATTGGTCGAGACCAGGCGTGGGGAACCTGCGGCTTTTTGGCTACTCTGGTGTGGTCTTCTGGCCAATTTTGTAATTCTGCAAATTTTTGTAAATTCATAAATTCCTGAAATTTTGGATTTGAAAATTTTTGGAAGAGCTAAAAAAAGTTGGTAATTTGGGCAAATCTGTAAATTCTTGGGATTTTGGATGTCTTAATTCTTGGAAGATATAAAAAAAAAGGTCCCACGCTGGCACTTTTGGGAAATCCTCAAATTTCTGGGCTTTACAAATCGGTATGAAATTGTTTCCGGCCAAAGATTTCCTAGTCAATGTTTACTGCAACCATGTTGAATCAGAAAAATGTATGCAGCCATCAGACAAAAGGTTCCCCACCCCGGGTCTAGAGTTTCCTTCACCAAACAAGACTCTTTGGAAGCTGTAGCACTATTAACAGGGTCCACAACAACAATCACCCTCCCGCCCAAGAGATCATTTCTGACTATTGTACATTGGTGCTCCAAGAGTGTTGTCATTTGAACTGGTGTAAAATTATAAATTTAATTACATGATTGAGTTATTCCTTTTTCTCGCCTAATGAAGCAGATCCTACCCCTGTCCCTATTTTCCAACCCCAACCGTGAATGTAAGAAGATAAAAAAGGTGCTCGAGTTGTATGGTAGATCTGAACTTGAAATTGGCTCTTTATTTATGCCGGCAATATAGGACTTAATATTCATGACTGTCGATACCAGTAAATGTTGTCAGATAAAAAATATCTCCAGTGAAAACCATCCATTACGCCGTGAGGCCACAAGTTGTTAAGTGAATTTAAATAAATGAGTAATAGGTTCCATTATATTATTTTGGCAGTGTTATTTCGAAAATAAATGATTAAGAGTACTTGCTTTTTAAAAAATCGTTTCATTGTGAAATATGTACGTTTCATTTATATGCAAGTTAATGCAATCTTGGTCTGTTAATTTTTAACTTTTTTTTTAAATTTGACTAATATTTGTAAGCCTATTTCTATGAACCAATTTATTCTCCTTTATTCAAGAAAAGCTTGCTTACATTTGATAAATAAATGTTTTATGTGAAAAAAAAAATGTTTGAGAAAAAGATTTAAGGTCTGTCACAAAATTCAAAATGGGCCGCGGTTTGTGCATCACCGACCTATTATTAGTTTAGTATGGTCACAATCGGCAGTTTTGCACACATTTGAATGCATATTATACACCTTTGGGCCAGTAAAGTAGCGTATTTGACATAAATATGTTTTAAATTGTGTTTCCCAACATTTTTACACTTGCAGCTTGCAAATGTTTTTATATACTGTCAGAAATTTTCAGTCATCGAAACCAGTCTGCAAACCATAGATTTAAATAATGCTTTCTTGAAAAGAAGTTCATGCAGCGACTGATTAAGCACTTGGAAGACTGCAGGCTGCTATAATTTGGAGGCCACCTTTGTCGAGTAACAGTTAACCCTTTTAAGAGATAGTATATAATATTTTTACCATTCTTTAAAATGTTAAATTTTCTTGAGGTTTTTTTTCTAAAAAAAATTTTGTAATAAAATATTGTCGGTTTGATAAATCAAAATTCATCAAGTTATTTTTCTTTTTTTTACCTTGTCCGCTCCCCATTGTGGAGCACTTAGACTTTTATTGGAGTGTATCTCAGTAAAAAAATCTACAAGATCTGCTTGTTATCCAGTTGCTCAAACTCTCTTTTTTTTTTCTTACAGAATATGGATAGAAAGATTGGGAAGAAAGACTTGGGTAGGACAAGTGGTTAGCTAACCTCGTTGTGCCTCAAGGATCGGATAGTTGGGAGGGAATGTTAAACATCACAAATAGCCATGCTTTTGAACAGAAATCCATTGATTGCTAAATGACACTGCCTGTACTGGGATTCGAAGCCAACAACGTTGACCACGCTTTCATAGATTCGATATAACAATTTTTCGTCTATAAAAGACTAAATTGATGGTAGTAGGAAGGTGAATATTATGACCTTTGTGATATAAGGATGAGCATTATCATTGTTTCATTGATAAAAAAAAGTTCTTCACACTGAGAACACATTCAGACAAATTCAGACACAGAAGAATTAATTAAGTGTGAAAAGCTAGATAGTAAAATTGGGAATGATGAAATAGGACAGGACTGGTGGAAAAGGGCTATTTGAAATGTTATGTCAAATTTTCATTAAATAATCTAGATTTCTGATGTATATTGATAAATAAAAAAGAGTAGGCAAATATGATGTATTACATATGCAGTCGAGTTCATATTGTAGTATTTGGCCGATTGCGCCAAGTGTTTGAAGTTATCAAAGTCGGGTGCGAAAAAGAAACCACCGACTCGAGTGAAGATTAAAACAAAATAACACGGTATAAATTGTGATTATAGAAATGTATTGTAATGCTTAGCTATTAAATAAAATATTATTTCACAACTGAACTTTATATTGTGTTGGATAAAGTTACATATATGAAAAAAATAAACAAATTTACAGCGTCCACTGAACCCATGAACCCATGACATTGACTAT
Source organism: Himalopsyche anomala (assembly GCA_031772345.1). Lineage (NCBI taxonomy): Eukaryota > Metazoa > Arthropoda > Insecta > Trichoptera > Rhyacophilidae > Himalopsyche > Himalopsyche anomala. The sequence goes on from CM062824.1 coordinate 16,207,291, forward strand.
ATTAGGTTTAACACTAATTAATTACTGAGGTACATTCCAAACAAAAACAAAACGATACTTTGACAGATCGAATTCGAAAGATAGGACATGAATAAAAATACACTTTGAAATCAAAAATAAAAAGATTTACGTAAAAGAATTAGTTTATTTTTGAAAATCTGCATCATTACAGTATATGTGTAGAGCGAAAGAGGAAAGCGCGAACTGTTCACAGTATTGATCAATGTTATGAGTATGCGCATTTTGGAATGTACCAAAGTATATTATTCTAAGTTCATTTTACTATTTATAGTAGTAACATAGACAATGATTCATAAATCTATTTGTATACATTTATATTATTTTATAAAATAGAATTGTGTAGCTTTAACACATAGGCTTCTCAATGTATCCGAATCGAGGTGAAAATACACTTCGACGATAAAGCATTAGTAGATACATAGGTATGTGTATATAATATATAATTAAATAAAAACTATCATACTCTTGAAGTTTCAAATTCATACAAAGTTAGTAGCTATGAAAAGATCAAAAATATTTACACGGTACATCTCGGATAAGTTACTGATAAGAGGGTCGCATTCAATCGATAAATTTACATAATGTTAAACTAGCCAAATAATAAAATTGGCCAAAATATTACAAAGCCTATCGCTAGATCTAAAAGTATTGCAGGCTCACGACATTGAAAAGTTCAGGTAAATGAAAAAATCTCAATAGAGGAATACATATTTGTAACATGATTTAAATAAAACTCAAAACAAAAGGCACCTTGTAATAAACCGATTTAAATTTTTTACACTTTCAGTTGATTTTTCAACGCAGCCGCAGGATTAACCATCCGCGGCTGTAGATATTCTGTTTGACTGCTGAGGTTTCGACGCCCACTAATAATATTACCGTTTCATTTACGTGAATTCCGCTAGATGCGTTTTGCACAGTTTGACACCTCGACGTTCGCCAGACTCAGCCGTACCCTAAGCAGTATACGTGAACTTTATTGGAATGCGATAAAAAAAAATCGTTGACTTATTTGCTTCTTGTTATTATTACAATACTCTCTTCTACTTGCCGAAAGTATCACATTAAAAACATAATATATTTTTTTAAACTAAAACCGACATATCATTTATGTCACTAAAAATGAAATTTATCATTAATAAAAAGAATATAACACCTAAATGAAGCATTGTTTGATCATTTTCTTCCTCTATGTAAATAAATGTTTTTATTTCTTCAATGCGGCAACTTGAAAAGATAATTCAACCTGCCATCACTTGATGGTGAACCAGTCTTATACTATCTTTGCCACTGACACTCTGTGCCTCCTGAACCTTGAAAAAGAAAAACAAAATCAATTAGTAATGTTATATAAACATTCATAAAAACATAATTGATACAGACAGTTCTCAACTTTCATACAATTTACTACTTGGTACATTAAAAAAAAAATTGTAGAATTCTAATGAACTCACAAAACTGTGAGTGATAAATAAGCTAATCTAATTCATTCGGATCTCACTGAAGACCTTTCTGAACAAATAATTAACTTAAGTATTCAAAAACCTCAGCGTTAATATGAACTATTAATGGAGTTTATCTCAACAGAAATTTATCTGAGAACTCCTTTTTTCTTGGTTGTTAAACTTATCCTTTTCAAAGAGAGTAGGTATAAAAGGATAGGGTTGGGACAGGATTGGCGGAAACCTAATGGCTCTCACGTACGCCCCAGTTTTTAGGATCGAATGGGTAAGCGGTAACTTTTACAAAAATCTGTACGTCAATTATAAAAACAATTCATGGAACTGTCTGTATTGGTATTCAACACCCTGCAATGAAAACAAATTCAATGACTTTGACCACTGGACCGCAGGTTCAACCATTATTGAAGCACTTATTTGTAATTTAAATTATTATATTATGTTAGGTGTGTCAAATGTTTGACCTCCGACTCGGTGGCAATATTTTTAGTTATTACAAATACACAGATAATTCTGGCAGCAAATTTTTATTAGTTCATGTGAGGCAGATTTTAATACTTCATTACTTTGTACCACAGAAGGCCAAAATTTTGATTTTTTTGACACTGATATTGCATTTATTTTATCATTTTGTGAATAGATTTTCTATGCTAGTTTGGTTTTGAATGTTGATATTACTTTTAATTTAAACTTTATCATGTTTTGAGATATGAGCGTTTGAATATTTGACTGATCATATTTTGAAATTAAAAAGAAAAAATGCATTATGTTTATAAACATAATTATTTTGCTAATTTTAAGCAAAATTAATTTAATTCAAACCCTATATATCTGGAGATAATCAGTGTTTAAAACTGTAATAAGAACCTTTTTGCTCTGAACTGCCAACATTAATTGAGTTTTAAAAGTTTGTAACGTCCAGTTGAACTTTCTACACTAGGTCTGTAGTATGCGACAGTTGCCACCTACCGATCGATTGTCTAAGCCAGTGATGCATAATCCGCGGTCAGCGGCCCCTTTTGAATTTTGTGGCAGCCCTTAAATATTTTTTTCCAACATATTTTTTCACGTAAAACATTTTTATAATAAATATAAGCAAGCTTTATCTTCAATGAAGGAGTATAAATCGGTTCATAGAAACAGGTTTACAAATATTATGTCAAATTAAAAAAAAATAGTTAAAAATTAACAAAGACCAAGACGCATTAACTTATGAACTGCATATAAATGAAACGATTTTTAGTAAGCAAATACTATAAATATAGTCAAAATAATATAATGGAACCTATTACTCATTTATCTAAATTCACTTAATCTTTTTTACACGATTTTAAGGCTGTTTTACATAGGTCGCTGTCGCCCGCTATAGTTTAGTTGGTTAGAGCTTGCTCTACCGATCAGGGGGGTCTGGGTTCGATTCCCGGTAAGGTCACAATGTCAAATTGGATTTTTAAAATTTTTCAATTGAGATCTAAGACATGGGTGTTTGTGACGTCAATTATCCTTGAGTTAATCTCATGTGACTTACAAAAATTCTCATCGAGTGTATCTCGTATGATCTTTCAACTTTAAAACTTTAAAATTATTTGACGCATTGGCGTAAGCTGTAATGTCAAATATTTTTTTTTAATTTAAATTATTATAAGAATGTACATATGTTCTGTATTAAAAAGGATTGAGCGTACTTTAAATCATTTTTTTCTTTGCGGCCCGAACCCACAATAATTTGTTTTATGCGGCCCGCTAGTAGGTAAAAGTTGTGCATCACTGGTCTAAGCTGAACGTTATTGGAACTTCGTTCAAGAGATTTAAGTTTTATAATAATATACAGAGTTGTAATACTGTAAGACGAATATTGTTCATAAATCGATTATAAAAAGTCCTATTGTTTCTTAGATGCTTGTAAAATTACTATACGAAAAAAAGTGGGTAGATATAACTCTGGAATCCTGCTAACTTTTTATTTAAAAATGTATGACTCTGAAATTAATATACATGTTAGATTGTGACAAATACAACATTTCCCGACCAAAAGGTCATTTTAGGCCAAAATGTCAGTTAGAACCCTTTCAAAGTAAGGTAACGAATTGTCATTCATCTTGAACTGATCAATATTGCAAAATATTGTAAAATTATTTATTTTCGATAGCAACACATACCTCCTACTAGATGGATTTAGAAAGCAATGTAAAAAAAAAATGTGCTGCGAATATAAATCAATGCAACAAAAATACTACTGCAAGAGGTTAAGAATTTTTTTCGAAAGTAAATTTATTTACTCAACAGCAAAACAATGCCAAGTGGACTAATTATTACACAATTTGTTAATACTGATGTTTCTTGTGTTGCGAGATATGGTATGCTGAAAATTGCAGCGGGTGCATATATTTGATATTTGAATTCAGTAGTATGTAACTATAGTGAAAAATATTATTTTTAAGACTAGGAATCTTAAAGTACAAAATCATTATGCAGTACTGTTCGAGTTGAGAATATTCTTCACGCAATTTGGGATTTTTTTTCTGTAGTTCTGAATCTTCTTTCAATTATTCCACTATTTCAAGGCATACAACTTTGCATTCAGTAATATGTGTAAATTTTTCAACATTTACCGAAGAATAATTAATAGAGAGGGATGATTTTGATCAGGCTTCAATATGAAGAACTGCAGATTTTGAATACGGAAAATACCAATTAATTAAAAGCTTAAAAATCAAATATACTCAACTTATAACAATTAATGACAAAGATATGTTCGCAAATATGCGACAAACAATATTGTGATTTGAAAATTTTAGCTGCCGAAAAAACGAAGACTGGTTCCGTTCAAACATTCAACGATTTTTTAAACTTTAGGCTCAGTTATCAAAATCAATTAATTAATATTTCAGTTTTACTGGATATTTGTGAAATCTTTTAGGCATTGAGCGCTGAATGTGAATGAGGATTTAGTCTGATGAACTCAATTAAATCAAAATCAAGAAACAGAATAAAAGTTAATAGGGTAAAAATATCAACGTATTTCAGTTCGACAGTTTTTTTTATATTTTATGCGTTGATAGCTATTTCGGCTTTCGCCACCGTCAGAACTATAAAAAAAACTGTAGAACTGAAATATGTTGATATTTTTACCCTATTAAAATGGAGTTCTACCAAGTAATGCCAAATCAATAAATAAAAGAATAAAAGTTCATCATTTAGAATGTTTATTGCAAATAAAGTCAATCATTTCATCCAGTGTTGATTTAAATGTAGTGTACAAATATTGGGTAGATAGAATAGATAGGAGAGAAAAAATGATTATATTGTAGAAAAAAAACCTCAATTTAAATGTTAACTGTGTAAATATTTCGTTATTTCTGTGTCACTATAAATAGCATATAAGTTATATTTTAATTTCATTAGCCATATTAAAGTTATATTTGTGACGGTACAGACCTAAATTATCAGTAATATTTTTGTCGCCAAGACAAATAAATATTTTGGGTAATGTGTTTTAAATAAATATGTGAATAATCGGTTAACTGACTGGACTCTCATGGGATCAAGAACCAAGTTATCGGATAAGATTTTTATACAATTTTCATAAAATTCATTGCTTACTAGTTTTTTTCATTAGCTCAGGGGCAACGTTCCTTCTAATTTTTCTATCGTGTGTGCGGACCATCAACTTCTATGAGCAGTAAATTTTCAGCAAAATAAAAAAATGTGTGCAAATATGTAAGAATATACTCACTGACCTACTCACTGATGGCTAGATGTGGAAGATTTGGTGAGCTTAGTAAAAGCGTTTTACAATATTTCTATATGCAGCCTGTGCCCATTTTGGGAAGTGTGCGCGCGCACACCTTAGCGGGAAGATTGCTCAGGGGTCAATAAACTTTTTGAGAAACGGGCCGGATGAATTTTTCAAAAATGTTGGGGGGTAGGATGAAAAATGTTATTGATGGAATCCTAGTAGAATTCTCAAAACATCAATATTTCGTACGTGTAAAATATGTATATATTGAAAATCAGGGGCTGGATTGAAATCTTTGGAGGGCCGTAGTTTAGTGACCGCTGCTATGGCTGCATGGTATTGAAAATTTATTTTTTAGTGTCAGTGAGTACTTCCCTATGTAAACATTTTTTATTTTTCTGAAAATTGTCCGCACACACAAGTTGATGGTCCTCACACACAATAGAAAAATTAAAGGGAACGTTAGTGCCAACACTCAAACAGTGGAAAGGATGTGGGGATCTGTCGAGTGGTGTAATAAAAGGCGGAGCACAAACAGAAATTTCAACGCAGCTTGCAGTTATGACCATATTCATAGCAGTCTTTAAGTTCCAAGCCGTGCTGTAGAAAAGCAGCAAATTCTGAGCTGCCGTTGAAATCCTGCCTTACTATCAAATTGTATGTCGGTTATACGTACTTAACTCTAATTCCATTTGTGAGCTTATTTTTCGTTAAATGTTAACATGTATGTTTGAATGAATGCATTTCTCGTTATGGATATTCTGTGATTCGTTGGTGTTATTACTTTACTATTTACGATAGATCGTAAGGGCCATTTATGAAATTTAAGTAATGATTGTAAGAAATATAGCGAAATGGCAAGATATGGCGATGTATCGGTAAAATCAATAAAATAACTTCCAATATTAAGGTATCAAAATATATAGATATAAATTATAAATTACTTAAACGACGGTACAAGCGGATTCATATATATTATATAAGATTTTGACGCCTATTGTGATTTTTATGAATATCATTCTGCGTATTTTTCTATAATGGATGGCCATATTCCTAGTTAAATGACGAGTTAATCAATAACAATTATAAAAAAAATAATGAAGTGAATTGTGCTTTCTGGTTTGACTTACTGATTTTTTTCATTACTATAATGACTGAGAAAATTTTATGGAAAGATTGAGTGACCGAACTGTGTTGCACAAATAATTCGAGATTAATATTAATTGATTAAAAATCCATAATGACGTGGGTTTTTTTGAATGAACTATCCACTCATATTCTGTATTGAATATTGTAAAAAAATAATTTAAATAAAATGATTTGGCATCTTTTTTGATTTTGTTCTCAGAGCTTTTTATTAAAAAAACCTTAGAAATTATGTTTTTTTCTTATTTAATAAATGATTTAATTGAAAATGATATATAAATTTACAATTTATTTATGTATTTTGCTTCAATATAATAGTAATAAATGGATTTCATAATGACGTGATATTACTTTGAAAAATTTGACGCGGCCCGCTCATCTGAAAAATGTACTGTTTTCTACTCAATAGCATGCTTTGAATATAGGGGCTTTGCCTTATTCCATCCACTTACATTATACAAGGCAAATAATTTTTATTATTTTTAAAATTGTGTTTACAACATTAAATTCTCTGTTTTATTTAATAAAAACTGAGAATATTTTGAATGATGTTTGACAGCTACAATACATGATTTGAAAAGCACGCCCTTATGTGTTGAATTGTTTCGGTTGCAGCTATATAACTGACCTTAAAATAATCTCTTTCTTTATCTTAACCACTCACATGTAAATTTAACTATTTTCACAGTTAGTACATAAAGTATAACTGAGACAATATTGTATAAGCATCCCTAATTTATTTAGAAAAGGAAACTTTCTATTTAGAGAAAATTGTCCACAAGTTTGGAGCACTCTGAACTAGTATATAATAAATGTCGTTGTTCATAGCTTATTATGGAACAGAATGGTGTATGATGTTATAAAGCATCAGCTATTTATTGACAAAGAAATGTTGATAATTCACAAAAATTAAAATTTGTAGAAAAGATTGTCCATCCATCCATGACTGGATTGAGTAAAATATTGATGAGAATTACCTGGGATTGTATATATCACTTGCAGCAGTTTCCGACTTGTTTTGGCGACTCTCCTTCCGCAAGGCGGCGGCCTTGACCGCTTCCGCCCGCACCGCTCGGTTGCTCGTTCTTTGGTAATTTCTTTGCTGTGAATGCATAAAAAAAATCATATTACAAACGATACTATTATAAAATTAGAATCGTTCAAATAATGTACATTTATACAAGTTTTGTCACTAACGACCCGGGTTTCGCCTTTCGGCATCTTCTATAATATTATGATACTATTATAAGTGATAAAACTAAGTGAGGTGTCAAAATATTAATTTACAAAAAAGCCACGTTAAATTGATTAAAACAAGTCATTAATTAATTAAAACTAATTTAAAAGATCAGAAATATTCAATCATTAGATGTTTCTCACATTATTGTATTTAACCCTTCGGGTAGTGAGTCATTTTTTTTAAAATAAAATTAGGCTTTTTTGAAAATTTTGATTATTTATGCTGTTACTATAAAAAAATGTAAAACTTTTTTTGTTGTTATAGGTCTAAGGGTTAAAGGTCAAATGTGAGATGATTAAATTTATTAAACAAATATTAGCAAGATAATGTAGTGGGACTCAACAGTGGGAAATGTACATTACAACCATATACCTACAATAATACCAATATTGCTTCATTTAGTGAGACGAGTATTAATATATAGATATCTAGAACTGTGCTCGAATGTATTACAATATTCCACACAAAATCCTAAAACATCTCATGTGTGTCATACAGCCCCAATAAATCACCATAACTATTGGCATATATATGAATTACAAGAAATATAATATAATAACATTTTACTCAAGGTACCACTGATATTGTCTTTAGCTTGCTATTTATGCAAAATTCAACTATTATATTCATTTTAAAATAACTATTCCCAGTATTTTAAGGAATTTAAATGATAGTTTTATTATTCTCCTGACGTTTTAATCACGTATGACACGTGCAATTTCAAAGAGGGGAAATACTCGTACAGGTAGTAATACAACCAGCAGAATAACCAAGATATTAATTATAATTTACATGAATTACCAAAAAGTTACCATCAAATCAATCAACAAAAAAATGGTAGGCTTCTTGTTATTTTTTTTTACTTCTTTTTGAATAAGAAACAGAGGAGTCCCTTTTAGAAAGGGATTTTCAGGAATATTTGTAGAGCAATTTTCATAAAAGTAGCTAAAAGAAGAACACCACAAGTCTCATCATTTTAGTCATTATGAATAACACGACTTTTTTTTTTTTCTCATTATTCCCAAAAACATCTTTCAAAATCATGTGGAATTTACCGATATAATTGACAGGAAACTGTGAAAACCTGATTGTATTGTATTATTCATTGTTCTGCGAATTTGTTATAAAAAAAAATAATCAATTTATGTTTTCATAATGTGTGAAGTGACACAGTTATCAAACAACTTTTTATCAGTGAAATACTATCAATCAGTCACCCAATACAGTCCATTATAAGTATGGGGTTCTCACCGATAGCTAAAAATATCTCATTGACGTTCATGGCCGTTTTGGCGCTGGTTTCCATGAAGAGTAGCGCATTCTCATCCGCGTAGGCTTGCGCCTCTTCAAACTCCACCATCCTCTTGTTCGCCTGATCTGTTTTGTTTCCTGCGAGAGCTATTACGATGGTGGGCGAAGCTTGTCGGTGTAACTCTTTCACCCACGTCTTGGCTCGGCTGAATGTGTCCTGAAATAGAAAATATCGACCTATCAGTGAAATGACCACACTTATTTTAAAATACGGGTCACAGCAATGCATTGAATCAGGATCTGTATCAAGAGATTTTGCTGTTCAACTTCTTTAATCCAGAATACATCATAAAAAGATTTTTGTAAGATTTAAACAATATATCAACATTGACAAGTGAATAATCAAAATTTAAGTGACTAGATATTAGCTATTGCAGAAAGAGAGAACTACCCGAAAAGACCCTACCGAATTATGATAAAGCTAAGTGCTATGAAATTGGCCACCATCATATGATATTGTTATCACTATAAGCAAAATATTAGTGTGACCTTATCAACAAATATTTAAGGTAAAAAGAAATATTCAATAATTATATTACACTGCTAGTTGAAAAATTCGATATTTGTAACATAATTAATTACTTATACTTCATATCTTATAAAATCTATGTAAACTCAAGTCAGGTCTGGAGCGCAGAGGCCAACGTAGTTGGCTTGGTTTAAGTGCCAGTGTGAACAGCAATTTCTGTTCGAAGGAAGGGTGTTTGTGATATCTAAATATTTTTTCTCAACCATCCAATCCTTAAATAACGGCGTGTAGCAAGAGCGATCAGTGAACCGCTAGTCCCATTCTAAACTCTATCTTTCTATCTCTACTAATCTTTTCGAAAGAGAGGTTGAACAATCGAGTAACAGAGAGTTCTCATAGAAAAACTTATGTTGAGAAAACACCGTTAGAAGGCCATATGCTCCACTAGGTAGCAGACGCGGATTAAAAAAATAAAATTGATTGCAATTTTTTTTGTTTGAAATTTGAAAGTTTACTACTAAAGTTTATGTATTAATCAAAAATCAAGTTAAAAAATTAGCATACAATTCTGTTACAATTGATTAGCTTTTAAAATTTTTGTTTGCAAAACTGATATATCTATTATAGGGAATTGAAAATAACTAATATGCTGATGTATGTTTGTGCTAAAAATAAAAATAACAATAAAGTTAATATCTATAAAGATGGTGGAAAAATATTAAAATTACATGTTTCCAACAATCATTTCAGTGTGAAAAAGAAAGCGTGCAAATTAATCTTTTTTAATATTTCATCATCGATAACGTTGGTGACCTATTGATTGGTACATGAGAAAATTTTGGTGGCTTTCAAAGTTTTTGCAGTGTAATTACAGCCAAGAAACCATACATATTTCAAACACGCAGTAACAAATACTGCGATTATTAATTTATAATACTTAAATAATAAATGAATAACTTACTTGGTTTGTAATATCGTAAACTACTATAGCTGCCTGCGCACCTCTGTAATACATGGGTGCTAAACTGTGATACCTGTAACAGAAGAAACCATATAAATGATAGATCGCGAACAAAACATCCAACATTTTAAATGTCAAATGCGTGAACGTGACATTTTATGACTCAAGAATCCTATTTGATATATTTTTTGTTTAATCTTTAACAAATTTAATTGGCATTCTATTTATGCCACAATCGCGCAATTCAAGTGACATTGATTCGATGAATCATAACAGTATAAAACAATGGAATAATACACAGGAAGACTAAATAATAAAATTGCAAGGGTCACAGAAAATAAATATACAATCAGGGCTTCCAAGGAAATGTTCAATATGAGCCGTTACTGTTAAGTTTAACCAAATGTATCATGCCAAATATATATTTATTCATAGATGATCTGATAAAAATAGTAGAAGTTCCCATTTGAAGACTTTTAGTAGCATCGTAATTTTAACAACAGCTTTGTGTGTAACAAAAATCTATTTGAGCCTTTCATAATAAATACTAGCAAATTTGAATTTGATTCACTAAATTATGGACTTAGCCAAAACTGATAAAATAAAACAAAGAAGTTAGCAGATCACTAGAACAGTGTTTCAAACTAAATTTAAATGGGAACTTATTGGTATTTTACAAAACAAATTGAGCGCCTTAAATATAAGTGCAGAGAAAAAAAGTCATTTTAATATAAATACTGACCATATTGGCATAAAATTGATGATGTGAAGTTAGGCAATCAATCACTATATTACGGATGCAGTTATTGGGTTCCTAATATAAATAATATGCATTACAACAAAAACAAAATTACCAAAATTAAATAAACAGTCAATGTCATGTAATCATACATATATTTTGTTATCAAAGTTGTCAGTCGAAAATTTTCAGAAATCAATAGTTCAAAGATTTGTTTATTTATAGATTTAATGAAGAGAGAAAGAAAATATTTGTGCATTACAAGGAAAATAGTTTGCAGCAGAATCTAGTCTATCAAGCATTTAAAAAAAATGGGTACTGAAGTAAGCAACATACCTTTCTTGGCCGGCAGTATCCCATATTTCAAATTTAACATTTGTATCATCCAAACAGACAGTCTGAGTAAGAAATGCTGCGCCTATAGTACTCTCCTGATACTCATGAAACTGTCCTTTGACGAACCTCAGCACGAGGGAAGACTTGCCGACAGCCGACTCCCCCAGTAAAACCAGTTTAAATTGGCAGACTTTACCTTGCGGAGCCCCATTGGGCCTCTGAGCACTTCCTCCTCTATTGGCCATTGCTGGAAAGGCGAAATTTATAATAAAATTTGAAAGGTTTGGTTTTAAAATGCACAAATTATTTTCAACCATACTAATTACGAGCACAGAAAAGTCGTGTATAAACCTCATTTCTTTAAAATAATTTAATTGAGCTACCAAAGATGTTTTCAAACCATCATTGTAATGACATCGAATTATTTGTCATTTTTCGTCCATATCAAAAGAATACTTAGCATTGAAGTGAAATTCGATATGAAAATCTTATAGATGTCCATTGAAATAACAAAATAAATCCAAACAGTTCATTTAAATGAGCCATTGGTGCATAAACAATGAGAATTCTAATGCGCTCGTACGCGTAGTCTATCTAGTATTGCAAAAATAATAGATAAGGATGTCACAAAAGATAAATAAATATGGGGACTTTTACCACACAAATACCGTTTGATCAGCTGAGATATTTGACAGATTATACGTCCGTTTTTACGGATGTACGATTTGATCAGTGCACATTTCAGACTATCACTGTTTAAAAGTTAAATAAATAACTTAGAAGATTAATCAACCTATTATGACGCATTTACACGATTACCAGCAATAATAAAAGGAGGGTATAACCTACCTATTAAAACTAGAGCTGACCACTTATATCAGCTTAAAATAATGAAAAAAATCTCCAATCAGCTTTATTCCGAACAATAATACCTTAAATAACCAAATATTGTGGGTTCACAAATGACACGACCAGAAACGAACACCGCAAATATGGGAAAATAAGAGAGAATGAACATGGAAGTGTTCGAATGACTATCGTCACGGCTAAAGTAGCAGGCGTCAGTCAAATTTGTCTATTGTCACGGAAGCCACATCACAGTGAGGTCGCTGAACAAAATTAAATTTCATTGGTCCAATGAGCGCGTTATTTGAAATGAGGATAAGATTACTTATTATAAAGTTTCTAAAAAAAGCATTTTTTTTTGGCGGAACAAAACTTGATCACAAAAATAGGCAAAGATATATTATGATCAATTATTTGTATTTTATTATGTTATGCATTTGATAATCAGTGGACAAATCAAACAATCTTTTTAATTAATCTTTAGTGCTATTTCCGAGTGCACAGCACTTATTTTGAACAGTTTAGAATACCCAACACAATCACGTTTTGAGTAATTTAAACAGTCATGATTTTTATGCTTGCGGGAATAGCACTAATGGGTTAAGAAAATAAACGTGATTCTACAATATTTTAATCATCAATCCAAACATAAATTGTAAATGCTTCAGGTGATTTTGAATAGAATATAATTATATTGAGAATTATGTCGTGGTCCTTGATGCGAGTCATGTGAGTAATATATTATTTTGCTTAAGAATTATTTCCATGTTTACAAAAGATCTGTTCTTATGCGCAAACATAAACTTGTGCGTAAACGTCAAAATCAACCGAATTCCGCCAAAATCAGTTTGCACTTGTAAAAAGAACAATCAAATATCGTTTCGAAACATTGCGCATAATATTTACAACTAGATATGTACGTATGTATATAATTAATTTCATTGAAATTGAAAAGCTATTATTTGAATTAAAAGATTAAGTATTTTTTCTAAATTGTAATTGATCTAAAAAAAATTGTACATTAAATAATATATAGATAAACAAACCATTTTTTTTCACTTTTTATTTGAAATTTTTTAGTTGATTATATAATATATATGTAATATAAATTATTTAACTATAGTTATTATCTGCAGTTTCAAATATTAGTATTAAATTTATACCTACATTGCCATTTTTATTATACTATAGGATTTTTAAAAAATATACATACAACGGCACCCCTGTTATCAATTTGACCAACGCTATAAATATAAATTGGTCTTTAAGGTTAGGTTCTCGATTCAAATCTAGGCTGACGTTTGACATGTGCTGAGAGAGTGTCAAGTATTATGTTTTTTTAGAAGAATAATCAGGTAAGCCAATGAACTTAGTAACAATCGAATCAAAACAAAACTATAACTCCAATAATGAATGAATGACTTATATCATTATTTCATTCACGTAAAGGCAACACGTTCTTAAATTATAATTATTTTTAGCATCCAAGAAAATGACGACATCCCTAGCCCAGCAGCTGAAAAAGCTTGCGGTACCGGAATCGTCAATTTATAGACAAGATAAGAAAAAAACATCACTTTTGTTCGATCCTAAGGAAGCTGCCTCTATAGACAGGGAAACATTTTATGAGATAGGATTGAGTGGGTTAGAAGAACTGAAAAGTATCAACGAAATATTTTCTAAGTATGAAAGTACTCTGTTTAGCATTTCATCTAAAGACTTTGAGAGAGCTGTACAAACTAAGGATGCGAACAAAAGAGTAAACAAAGCTATCAAGAATTTTTTGCTTCATCTATCACCATACTTTCTACTTCAGTCCAGTCATAAAGCGCTAGAATGGTTGATAAATCGGTTTCAGATTCATAAATACAATAAAGATGACATTATGAGGTTGATCTTGCCATATCATGAAACGAAAATTTTTGTCCGGTGTCTGCAGATAATAAAAGTGGAAGATGCCACTGATAGGTGGAATTGGTTAGAACCTTTACAAAAACCAGGCATATCTCTTGCTAAATCTGTTCTATTTAATCACTGCGCGTCTAATGCTTCTATGCTGGAATTCATTTCTGATATGACCATGAAAGCTGTAAAAGAATTTGGAGACAAGGCCCATTTGCTGACGACACTTTTTGCCTTTTACTGTTCGACTGTTGTAGGTGCATTAGAGCACGCTAAATTAATCAACGAATCTCACATTTCTAACATTCTTCCTGGATTACTGACGAGTATTTTATCCCCCCTGGAAGACTTGAGAGCGGCAGCTTATATGATAACCGGCCAGCTTATCTCCAAAGCTCAGTTGAAGAAGAAAATTGTTGAACATATTGTGGATAAATTATTATCGTTTCATTCAAGCTTGACTTATGAAGCGGTTCTGCTTTTGCAATTAGTGTATCAAACTCAAGATCGCTTTGTACCTATATCAGAAAAGTCACTTTCAAATCTATCTCCAGCTAATATAAAAATGATCTGCTTAAATCTAAACCTGGTGGTCAACGGTGGCGCTGAGATATCACGACTCGTGCGAGCTTTCATGACTGGAGCTCTGCCTCTAATTCAGCAGAATACTGAAAATTTTAAGAGATTTTCAAAATTACCAGAATTGATTGCATCAGAAATCAGTCTGGATACTTCTTCCGCAGAAGTAATGATAAAGTAAGTTTGAAATGAATACTTTATTTACCTACAGTATAAATAATTAGATCATATCTGAATAATCTATTCCATAGAGTTAGAGCACTAATGTTAGTAACTAACACAATGATGTTATAGACGTATCAAAATCTATTTTAGGTATAAGTGCCTAAAGGGCTAAACCTTGCAATTAATCGCTTTCTTGTCATTTTTATTGCTGCCCGATAATTGCAAAAAGTTCACTGTGTTAATTACATCAGATCACATATACAACCAAAAATATATTTTCCTTATATCAAAGAGAGTCTCAACTTCTTTTAGTCAAATATACACAATTCATCACAAACTTGCATTTCAATGTTATGCTTTGGTATTCTGATTATTTCTCTACCCTTTAAAATAATAAATCTAACATACAAAACATTTTATAAAATTAATAATCTGCAGTTAACTATTTGTAATTTTTTGACTCTCAAGTCAAGTTTCAAAATATATTAGTTGAAATTATAATAATTACATTGAAACAATTAACATTCTAATATTTTATGTACATACTTATAAAGGAAAATGTTTGTTTCATATTTCAGGTGTGTCATTGACTGCTACTCAGTGCAGACGAAACCGAAAGAGATGGAAGATTCCGACATGGAAATTATTGAAGAAGATGAAGAGGACGAAGAGGACAATACTAAAATACAAACTTGGTATTCATCGTTTTTGAAAACACTCGAACAAAAGTACCCTCGAGAATTCGACGCTGTTTTAAAACAAGAATTGAAACATAATAAGTCTTTATCTGAAAAGAGACGCTTGTCTTTGAATGCTGTGTTAGGATTCGCACCCAAATTGCTAAAAAAGTTGGGGGATTCCTTTTTATTCGAAAAACTTTACCATCAAAACTCTACAATTAGAATCGAAGCCGTCAAGTATCTCGTATCAGAATTTAACAATTTGAAGAAGTCTGACGAAAACTTTTTGAAAGAATCGATTATCGATCGCTTAAATGATGAAGACCCCGATGTTGTGATGGTAATTTTATCATTGAAAACTACTAATATATTAAATTTTATAACTGAAGAGGTTCTAACTCGATTGTTAAAATCGATTCTTCAAAAGGGTCTTAAAGACACTGCGTGGTGGGAACCTTCATGCATCGCTCTGGATTGCCTGTGCTCATTTGAAGCTGTTGAACCGGATCCTGCGACTTGTCTCGCCGTCTTACCATATCTATTCCCAACCAGTGTGGAAGGAATCAGAGCGGTAAAGAGTATAGTAAAATCGTCTTTGGGTCAAGTCCTTCTGTCCGGTGGAGATGTTTCTAAAGTTATGACTAAGAGTAATCCGTCTTTAGTATGTGAAACTATTTTTAAGATACTCGAAAAGGGATCGTGGCTTCCAAATACAGACAGTCTTATGAAAATGATGAATTCGGCACTACTTGAAGGCGATTACCAATCGAAAATGTTTGCAATTATTTTGCTGTCTTTCAGCTTACAACACAAAACATCACCTCAGTGCGGTCTCGACATACTCAATGAGTTTATGAAATTTGTTGATAACATTAATTTGACATACGTTAAGGAGTCATCCAGTTTGTCCGATACTACAATTACTCTTTATATTGCTACATGTAATACTAATAAACTCCCGGTTCAGTGTTTGACATTCTTTCTTGAAAGGTTAGTAAAAGCTACCGATTGTAACAATGTTTCCAATTCGTGGATAGATTTTACAGAAAGTAATTTTACCGAATGTTTTCTCATTCGAATGTATGAGGTATTGATTGACGGGTGTAGTAAAAAATATGAAAAGGCATACAGCCCCTTACTCTACAAATTACTGAATACTAACTATCCCACGTCAAAACTCAAAATGCAATTTATTGCAAATTTTATTTACTGTGAAAGAACATTGAACACATCGCAACAGATTGATCCAAGTGTTGTTCAAATAAGGTCAATTAGAATCCTACATTTGCTGTTCCTTAAAATTGCAGAAGATATATCTTGGGTATTCAGTTCTGATCCCATAGTTTTCTCGCTTCTTTTATGCCTTAACTCTGAAGAGTCGGTCGTGAGAGCGGTAGCATTGGACATAATTGATGTTGTGCTTGAAAAAACTGAGAGTTCTGCTAATTATTATTTAGTATTTTTCCAAGAGCTACTGTCGAGGCGTGAAGAAATACAATTGGATCATGAGCAGTTGCCATTGATACTGTATACTTTACTCTCACCCGAAATGCGGAATGCAAAGAAGTCTACACAGACAGCTATGAAAAGTACCTTACAAGCTCTACTGACCGGCGTAGTGAATGCAAGTAGTCCTTATAATATAAAAAGTAAAATGACTTCCCTTCTTTCACATGTCAACTCGGGTGATATTTTGTCGACACTTTCTGCTGTTGCGTTAGACAAGCTTGACAGATTAAATGGCAACACTTGTGTCACAAATATCTACTATTCACAATATATTTGTAACGTATTCTCTAGAATTGACTCGGTGACCGTATTGAAATGTATAGATGATGATAAAGTTTGGAAATTAATAATAAATTCAATGCTGCAGTTGACAAGAACTCTTACGCTCGCAGACGGCAGTACAGTTTATTTATGTACCCTTATGATGCAACGAATTGATCAGGAGCTATTTGCCGCTTTACCCATAAGTAAGGCGCAATCGATTGTGTCTGCTATTATTGAAGCCGGAACATTTGGCATGGACTCGAGTATTATATCCGCAGCATCGAAAGCGATGAAAAGAATTGAACTGAATCCTGATCAATTTACTACTGATTTGATGGCACTTATCACTGTTTGTGACAAAAATAAGGCTATGCTTCCTAAAAAACTGAAAACAGTCGCACCGCCGCTTCAAACTTTGGATACGAAAGAGTGGAAAAGAGGCGTCACTCTGATTGAGTACCTTCAAGATAAAAAGAAATTGACGGGTCTCGATAGTGTTCTTCCTATTTTCTTTAATATACTTAAGAAATGCTTAGAATTTGAAGAGCAATCGCCGGTTGAGTATACCAAACAATTGCTGCTGACTTGCATCTTAAATTGTTGCCAAAAATTATGTCCCATGGAAAATGGCGAATCCAATAAATTATCAAAAGGCCTATTGGACATCGAACTCATCGTTATGTGCATAAGAGGAACTCAAAATCCTCAGACTCACAATCACGCACTGATGCTTCTGTCCCATGCTGCTTTCATGCTGCCAGACAAAGTGCTGCATCACATGATGGCCATATTTACATTCATCGGATCGTCGGTACTGAGGCACGATGACGCGTACAGCTTCCAAATTATTACAAGAATCATCGAAACGGTTATTCCGATTTTGGTGAAGTTTGGCGACATAAATGCTATTGATGAAAGAGAACTTGATGAGTTAGAAAAGCGTGTCATCCCGGTTCTTAGAATTTTTGTGGATGTCGTTCTAGATGTTCCGGAACATCGTAGATTGCCACTATTTAAAAAGCTCATATTGACATTGAGCTCTCAACATTTTCTGTGGACATTTTTGGGATTAATATTTGAAGGACACATTATGCATGGCTCTGATGAAAAAGTCAATATTAACACTCACCATAAAAAAGTTGCCGATATCGAGCAACCTGTCAAGCGTGTTGATTTTGCAATGTCTCTGGTCCTGGAGTTTCCTCCCGAGGTCATCATGCAAAGTTGTATTAAACTGATAACGTATTTGAAGACTTTACCTGTAGACAAACAGGAGTCAGATAAAGACAACGATAAACATGTTAAAGTAGATTCGTCCGCAATATTTTCCATCTCTTCGCACTCTGCCAAACATCTGCGGCATTTCAAATACACTATTATAACTTTCATAAACAGCATTCTGTCATCTCCAATTTTAGTTCAAAAAATTCAATCAATTACAGATAAATCAATAATGGAACCATTGTATAAGGTGTTAATTGTTAATATTCTCACATATATACAGGTTGTATCAAAAACAGCCGACCAAAATGTCGGGAAGCCTCAAGCCAAATATTGGAAAGTGATGCTTCATCACAGTTATGAAATATTAGACAACGTTAATATTCTTCTTTCTGTTGAGATGTTCACCATGGTTATACGTGGATTGATGGCACATAACTTATCAACCGTCAGAAGAAAGTCAATGGAGATATTAAATACTAAACTGCAGCACCAACCTACATATTTCGCCGAATGTGATAAGGAAATCATATATGGTTTATTGCATCCCCTCGTTAGTACTATTTCAGAGATAAACCAAGACGACGTCCCTGAAGGGTACACAAAACAGGAGATAGAGCTAAATCAGCAGACCGCTCTTTTGTCCATGAAGTTGATAGTGAGGCTACTTGCCGCAGATGATCCGTCAAAATTCCAGCCAATCTTAGAATTGATCACCAACCTGACCAAGTCTCCTTTGACTGGTAATCTGATGGCATCGGTTGTATTATGCTTAGCTGAACTCTGCAGTCAACTGAAGGCACATGCCATCGCTTACTTGCCGAAGTTCATGCCGGCTCTTATTAAAATTCTGAAATCCCAAACGAAAGCTGACACGCCAGAGTTGGTGTTGTTGAGTGTGATAACGGCAGTTTATAAAATTGTCGAAACCATTCCGCTCTTCCTAAGCCCATATTTGGAAAAGCTACTTGTAGAATTCTCGATTTTGTCAGCCAAGTGGGATAAAACAGATAATGTCAATAAGAATTCTCCGATAGTCTCTAAATTGGTTTTAATTAAAAACAAAATATCCACAACAATAGCGCCGCGAGTGTTAATACCCGTCATAAAACAGTGTTACACCCTGCTGCTCAAGAAAGGAAAGTTCGATGCTATCGGTTCGGCCATGAACATATTGGCTGAAAGTTTTGTTGGTGTCACGAGTGCTGAATTCACATCACTGCAGCAAGATCTGACTACATTCTTTCTGCTGGCTCTGCAGTTCAGGAGTGATCTCACAGACGAATTTGAAGTCTCGCCGCGACAGATAGATGCCATTGAAGGACACGTTATAAAGGCTCTCGTCGCTCTAGTATTGAAATTATCAGAATCATCATTCAGACCTCTTTACTTTAAAATATTTGATTGGGCAGTCAGAACGCCGAATACTGACAATCGAGAGAGAGCCATCACCTTCTACAGGTAATTTTTGTATTATACTTATTTTTTTGTTTTGTATACCATAAAATTGAAAGCCACAATTTAAATATCATATGATCTAATGGTAAATCTCAAATAAATATCAAAGACAATGTGTTCGCATTTGCAGTAATTAAACCAATAGCTATACTTTTTGTTTTTTCTAAAAAGTCAAATGAAAACTATTATTGTGCGTATTAATAACTAAGAATATTTGAGAATAATGATATGTCAGCTCAATCATAATATTTTAATTTCTATAGTTTGATTTATTGTAAGTGTAAAAGAATGATTTTATGATTAACGGGGATTGATAATTTCTTTTTCACTTGTCAGTCGATCAGAAAAGGACTGACCGAGAATGGAATGATATTTAAATCATTCATAATATATTAAACTCAGTATCATCATGATTTCTTTATTTATAATTTCAAAAGCCTGTCAATTTGCCAGTAATTCACACATTTCAACTATCATTATAACCTCAGGTTCTTTAGAATTTTTTATCAACATAATGCAGTTTATCGAACAATATATTATTAAAATCATACAATGATAATCCACCCTAAGATAATCCAGAGTTTTACTTTATTAATATTTTTATACATTGGTTAAATTACAATTAGAGTACAGTAACGATAAAATAATTAACGAATTGATAAACACCTTGCTAAGGTTATATGTTTAAATTCAAGAGTCATCGCTTGTACACAAAATTCTGCTTATTCGTGTATTTGACGTAGGCCAAGCTGGATCAAGCCGATCCGAATCTCATACATCGTTTCTTTAAATAACAATACTTTTGATATATTTATTGACAATTCGCTAGTCGTGTCGATAAAATAATAGGGGTACCCAAAATTAATATTGCTTATTGCGTCATCCATTATCAACGGTCAGTTGCTCTCCGACCGCGCTACCTGTCAGTAGTTTATTGTGTTAACCTTATACGCAAACTTGCTAGGAGTGGATTTTAGTTCATAAAATTCAAATTCCATAACCCAATTTGAAATGAATCAATTTGAACCAAGTGAAGAATTCTTACAAAATTTGATGCTACATCATTTTTTGAAGAAAGAGACAACAACAGTTGCCAATAAAAACATTTGTGATGTTCTGGGGGATATTCTGCACGTTCGTTAGTGTCAGAGATAGTTTTGTAAATTTCGATTGGGAGATTTCGATTTGAAAAATAACCCTAGATGTGGAAGACCCACTAAAGTAGATGACGCCATACTAGCTGCTGAAATTGAAAACAATCCAACTCATTCTATCGAAAAACTTGTGAACACACTCAGATTCACGGTCAAGCGTTCAACGGAGTGTTAAAAAATCAGCAAAGTGTGGAGACAGGGTAGATGTATACCGAATGAGCTAAATAATAAAAAAACCTAAGTGAAAAGAAGAGAATACGGCGAGAATTGCAAAAAAAAATAATAATCTCAGATGAAAAATTGTTAGACATCCACCATACTCTCCGGACATTGCTCCTTCTAACTACCACCTGTTTCGTTCAATGCTACATTTCTTGGAAAGAAAAAATTACGCTAACTATGATGGTGTGAAAAATGGAATAAATGAATATTTTGAATCAAAACACATTTTTCGAAAAAGGCATTAAAACCTTACCAGAAAGATGGAAGAAGGTCATAGAGAATGAAGGAAAATATATATTGTAAAAAAACTTGTAACATAAATAAAATACGAATATTTGAAAGTTTCATTTTTTAAACGACATTCATTTCGGGTACACCTTATATATTATGCATTTTTTTACTTAAATATATCCACGGAAAATTCACTTTATTATATAACGATCTTACAGCGTATCGTACACCCCCTCAAGGTTTAACTGTATTTTGAGATATTTGAACATTTTTTTTCAGTTTAAGCAGTTGCATGGCAGAAAACCTCAAAGGCCTGTTTGTTTTATTTGCTGGACATTTTGTGAAAAATTCAGCTGAGTTGCTCGACGCTTGCAACAAAACTAAAACAAAAAATCTAGTATTTGAATCGGAAGAAAAATGTTGCATTCTTGTGGAAAATATATTGAAAACTCTGCACGCTGTATTTTTGTATGACAGTCAGAATTTTGTCAATAAAGAACGATTTGAGACAATAATGCAACCTCTGGTCGATCAATTGGATAATGACATTGGAGGAATGGACCAACTGAAGATTAGAGCAAAGAATTTGATATCGCCGTGCATATCACAATTTGCAGTTGCAACCGCTGATGACTCTTTATGGAAACCGTTGAATTATCAAATATTGTTGAAGACGAGACATAACGATGCAGACATAAGGTAAACCTTGTTGAATTAATCTATTTTTATTAACACTACGCCGTCATTGGAATGCCACATTTTTAAATAAACACATTAAAATTGTATTCTGAGATCAATGTTTTTTTGTTGACGCAGTGACAAACAAATCATAACCAGTTTCAAAAACTCACTGTTTTCATTTCATACAGTGAAACTTAGTTATTTATTGATGTTTTGAAATTTTAGATTGATAATTGGTAGATTATAGATGAATATAATTCAAACCATTCATTGAAAGATTGATGTATCTCACTTCGCTAATAGTTAATCATGAAATAATATTAGGATAACCAATACGCATAATTAATATGTGTTCTATAAGACTTAAATTACTTATCGAATTGAAATTTGTCTAAATCAAAATTAACATCTCTGCCATATTTTAATACTATGATATTTTGTTTTTACGAATTTTACTGATGAGGCAGGGCCATTTTTAGCTTTAAGTGTTTTATTAACAATTAATTGATTTGAATTTTTTTAACAGGTTACTTGGAGTAGAATGCATGAGTGAGATGGCGACTAAACTGGGAGACAGCTGGTTACCGTTACTCCCAGAGAGTGTTCCATTCCTTGCGGAGTTGCTAGAAGATGAAGTTCCATCTGTCGAAGCTGCAACTCAAAAATCTGTTCAAACACTCGAAGCTGTTCTTGGAGAACCCTTACAAAAATATTTCTAAGGCTATTGTTTCACATTTGGCTATTTGTAACTATTTTTACATCAATTAAACAGTTTTAAATATTCTTTGAAGATTTTTTTATTTATTTATATACACTAAAATTATGTAAATTTACGAATCTTAATTAATGTAAATGGATTGACTTTTGAATATCATTAACACATAATATGCAATATGGAGACATGAATCTGTTTTCACATTTTTTTAAATATGAACTTGTCATGATTTCTAATAAAATGATAGAGTATAGACAATTTTCTTCGAAAAGTAAATTCCATTTTAATTAAGTGAAAAAAATGTGCAAAACACAGCTATATATGATGGATGTGTCTAGTATCCCATATATAAAGAAATAACAATAATATCATCTCAATAACAAGCTATCAACTAATAAATATGTAAAAACTGTAGAACTAAATACGTTGCTATTTTTACCCTATTATAATGGAGTTCTACCAAGTAAATGCCAAGTCAATCGAGAAATAACAATAATTCGGTATAACATGAGAATATCAATAGATGACAAAATACTTTGTCGTACCAGTGCAGTGATAATCATCAAAGGGTTAAGTGGAATTGAAAATGTTTGTTCGGGGATTCAACTCTGTGGACACTGGAACTAAAGAGAAGGGGTACCTAAAGGATTATTAAAATAACCTGCTGCCTATTCTCATGAATTGTTTTGACGATTTTCGGCCATATGCAAATATTTTTTTTCTTGGTTTTAATTTTATACAAGCCCATCTTTTTTCAAACTTAGATACTAATTTGGCATTTGCAGCTTGAATCCTTTTGATAGAACGTGTATCGAGCTTTTTTGGAAAAACTGTGAGTTATATCCTTTTTCCTTTCCACAGTCAATATCATACTTACTTCCTCAGTTTTTCTTATAAAAACAATATTCATGACAATCATAGGCTTAGGTTTGACAGTTGCAAGCTCTAGATTGACTATTTTAGTTCTGACCTGCCGGCAGCTAAGATACAAAAGTAGATCAATAGCAGTGAACATATGTTAACCAGTGGATTTAATAAAACAGCATAATTATTTTCAAAAAAATATTCTTACATTTTATTTATGTAGGTTTACAAATAATGTAGTTACATAATTAAATATCATTAAAAATAAACCTCATTCGATGCGAGGAAAATTGACATTGCAGTGAAATTTTAAAATGTCGTGACTTTGGGTTCTTACACATAAAATAATTCAGTTTGATGATCATTGATGAAGCAGTCATGGTATTTTTATTATTTATTAATAATATGTACAAAGGGCGGTGGGTGAATGGCATTGAGTTGTACCAAAATGAAATGAAAATTATGAGCACATCACAACTTTAATTTTATATTTATTAAAAGTCACTAGAAAATGAGTAAAAATAATGGTAATAAAAAAGAATATCTATCGTGCAACACTTCCATGTTCAAACAGAATTTGCTGCATTATCATCGATTTCCAAAGATGTTCTCCCATTCTTATATGTCACCTCTCTGGCTGCTCCGCTGAGTTCTTGGATTTCATCCAATTCTTGATCCTTCCTGAAAATCAGAGAATGAACTTTAATTATAAACATTTTTTAAAAAAAACAGGGAGGCTAAAGGACTCCAAATAATAGATCCATATTCAAATATATAAAAAAAATATTCAATAATAAGGTTTATTGAACCTTCAAGTTTAGTGCAAAAGGGATTCTCACCAACATGTGATGACCAATGACCCCTGTGCTAGAATGATTTGATCCATGAGTTTTATGTTATTTCAATTATACAGTTTAATATATACTAAACATTTTAACAAACAAAATGTAATGAGGGTAGAGTCCATAGGTTCCCAAAGTTATTGACTCACTGCCCCAAGTATTTATTTTAAATAAATCTAATATATAAGATGGATGAACCTGTTTATTAATGTTTTGAAATTTTTTACTTGCAATAAAATTTTTCCAATTAAGCAATAAGTTAGGAAATGTTTTAAGTGGTGGGGAAGGGCGCATAATCTGTTTGAATGTGGCTGAAAACTGTGGTTTCTTAGATTGATTTTTGAGAGCCTGAAAATAAGATATTATCTTTATCTTTTTATAACTAGTAAGTTTTTTCAAGTGATCTTCCAATTTTGAAGGTTTAAAGTGGGCCTTTTTACTTTTCTCAGGGCCAACACGGCCTCCTTGGTTCCCTTCAGTACTACTTAAGGGGTCGATGGGCCCACTTTGAAAACCTATGGGCCAGAATAACTAGTGAAACGAAATTTTTATAACATTTTTATGAATTATTTGAAAAACAAATCAATTCATCAAACAGAGAGTCCTGACGCTTCGAATTTCCTCAAACTATGCCATTGCATTGAGAAATTTTGTCATCATCGTAAACATTAAATGGAAATAGGTTTTTACATTTTTAGGTGTGAGCTTTTAAATGAATTTTTAACATATCAATTGCCACTGAATGGGTGATTTTAAATTACAAACTAAGATAAAGCATTTAAGTTCTGAGTGCATTCATAGTGCTCAGTAGAGGAAGCATCAACTTACTTCACAAACAACACACAACGGAACCTTTTTATGAGGCATACCTTTTCCTGTACTTGAATATGATGAGTACTATCACTGCATTCCCAATGAAGAGAGCAGCTATCAAGATTGAAGGGATGATAACATCTGAAATAGTAAAAATAATAAAATTATTTTAGTTTGACATATATTTTTTCTCATGTCCGCTGATTCTGTAGAGCATATGGACTCCTAATAAAGCAACTCATCAGAAATTATAGTGAGTCAGTCAACCAAATACTTCAGTAAAGAGTAAAAGCAGTTCTAGTACTTTAATGACTCACCAAGTTTTTAGGTTCATATGGACCTAACTTCAACTGATGAAAAATTCACTCTAGTTGTAAGATAATTTTAGTAAATTCACTCTAGGGCAGTGATGCACAATCTTTACCTTCTAGCGGGCCGCATTAAACAAATTATCGTGGTTTCGGGCCGCATAGAAAAAAATGATTTAAAGTACGCTCAATCTTTTTTTATACATAACATATGTACGTTACATGTAAAACAGCCTTAAGATCGTGAAAAAAAGATCAAGTGAATAATAGGTTCCATTATATTATTTTGACCGTGTTATTTCGAAAATAAATAAGCCATGCAAAAAAAGGTTTATGAGTACGTGCTTATTAAAAATCGTTTCATTGTGAAATATTTGTTTCATTTATATTCAAATGCGTTCTTGGTCTTTGTTAATTTTTAACTATTTTTATTAATTTGACATAATATTTGTACAATCCTTCTGATCCTTTAATAACTGGGCGTAGAATAACGATTAGCCAACCACTAGTCCTGTTCTAGCCTTATCTTTCTTTCCCTACTCACTTTGAAAGAAGTGAGGTTGAGCGACTGAGTAACAAACAGTTCTCGTAGAAAAAATTCTGTTAAGATACCTCCATTAGGAGGCCATATGCTCCACATTGGGAGCGGACATGGATTAAAAAAAAAAAAAAAATATTTGTAAGCCTGTTCTATGAACCGATTTATTCTCCTTCATTGAAGAAAAAGTTTGCTTACATTTTTTTAATGAATGTTTTACGTGAAAAAAGTATGTTTGAGAAAGAGATTTAAGGGCCGCCACAAAATTCAAAAAGGGCCGCACGCGGCCCGCGGGCCGCGTTTGTGCATCACTGCTCTAGGGTAATTTTAGTATTGCAGGTGGATTTTTTTGACATAAATTATCGAGGCCCTCGAGGGGTGAAGTGGGCCAAGTAGTAAAATGCTAAAACGTTTTTCATGGACTCTTAAGTAGAATCATGTCTTTATTTGGTGTTTTGGTGGATTGCACTTTTATGATACTTTAAGACATATAGAATATTACAATGCATCTAACTTTTTTTTTCTAAAATACCAATTGGCTAGAGTGGCCAACAGGTCTCTTTTTAACACAATTCTTTTGTTCTTTCTCTTTTTTCTACTATAACCAAAATGTCCTAAATTTTGACCATAATTTCACACAAAATACGAAACTTTTGCAACAAATGAGCTCTGTAGATAAATAAAGCAACAGAGATGATGAAATTAAGAATGAGAATGAAGATGATTAAATTCAACAATTGATTTTTAAGTGCACTTTTCATGTTCCTAACTATTATTATGTAACATATATGTATAATATTTGCCAGTTATTATGAAAGTGGAATAAATCGTATGATATTTCGTTTGAGATAATTGGACATGGAATTGGAAATATTTTGATTTTACATATTAATATATGTATGCAAATAATGATTTCAGATATAATCTTTCCTGTACCTTGTAAGCTCATGTTTTTTTGGTAACCGGCACAGTTATAAAGAAAAAATGTACAAAATAAACTTTTTTTAAAATGTTCTCTTTTTTGTCCCTGACACTTGACAACCATGCACTTGGCTCACTTCACCTCTAATGGGCCCGTTTTGTAATGCACCTTTGGAGTTAACGTTTAACTATTTGCAGAGAGGGAGGGGGAGAATTATATTATGAAGAATGGTGAAAGCAGGAATGGGACAATACAAGTTAGGATTCTTTGGATAAGATATAAAAACATCACAGATGGATAGAAAGTCATTTACAGATTTAAAAATCAATCTATGAAAGTTTCCGCTCCAGGAATCAAACCCGTGACTCTGCAACTAATGGAGTAAGCATTGACAACTTGGGAATGGGACGGGTTGTTTGACAGATTTATTTATAGCAGCATAAAAAGAAGATTATTTAAAAAAAAAACTACTAAATCATAATGTATTTGTTTATAGTTTTCTTTAAATAACAATATAGAACATTCCAAAAACTGACACATACCTTTTTGGTTAATGCAAACGTTTCAGCATGCTAGATTCCAAATTCAAAGTTGGAGTTGGTGTCTTAATTTAAAGATAATTTTAATGACTGCCAGCTAGGGATTCCAACTCGGATATCCGGATATCCGATATCCGGATATATCCGGCCCTTTTTAATTATTCGATATCCGGATATTTGGGGAAATATCCGGATACTATTCGTTATAATTTTTAATGAAATATTTTACAAAATCGGCGAAAGATGATATGAATACTGGGGCATTTACTACCTGGGAGAAACCATTACTTAAGAGTAGTGTTTTTTTTACCTTCCCCAAGCTCGGGTATTATGAATAAATATCTCATCTTGTTATCTTAATACTTAAAAGTTCGACGAATCGGCTCGGACTCGAGGCAAAAAAAACCGTCGAAATTTCATTCATTGAAGAAATGCCGTTGCAGTAATCTAATGCAGCTGCAAATTTTCAATATTTTAATATGATAGAATAGTATTGAAATGTGTATTGTCTCTATCTTAGGCATTTCAGAAGTGGGAAATGATTTAGTGAGGATAATGATAAAGAACTTAGCAATAATAATGCAACGTTATTAACGGACGAGGGAGTTTATAAATTTGTATTCAATAAGTTGGAAAAAATTAGAAGTTCATTAAGTGAAGAATTTTTACATGCGATTAAAAAGAGAATGAACGAACGCCAACATAAAAAAATAATAACACTCGTGATATATCTACAAAGTGAAAATGTTCCCAGTTCTAATGAACATTTTCGATATTCAAATAAATATGAGGCCATTTCTTTAGCACAAAGTATTATTAAGAGAATTCACCCAAATCTGTTATCTAGTAATGATGAAATCTTTCAGGACTCTGATGTAGAAATAACACCTCTCTCTTTTTCGACTTCCGAATTGCAACATGAAATGCTTAATCCTATTTTATCTCTCGTGGAAACTGACGACAAAACAAATGACAATACAAATAATCTGAAAAAAGATTTTAAATAATTAGATCAATTTAAAAAAAAGGACGAAAAAGTTGGACGTGTTGCTTAAAACACTTCTAACAATAAAACCAACACCAATTGTAACGGAACGAGTATTTTCAACAGCAGGACAAGTTAAAACTAAATTAAGATCAAATTTAAAAAATGATACATTTCATGCTCTCTTATTTTTAAAATATAAATTGTTAAAATCTAAATAAATGACTTGTATTACAAATGAACTCGTTTTTAATGTATTATTTTAGTACATAAATTTATATATGTAGTAATGTTTTGTTATTTTCATACTTACTGAAACTATCCGGATATCCGGATATATCCGGATAGTTTCAGTTTTACTATTCGATATCCGGATAGTTGAAAATGACGAATAGTTGGAATCCCTACTGCCAGCTCTGAAAAATTCTCGTCGATTTTTTCATGTGATTTTTTTTCAAATATCCGATGCATTTGAAATTATCAGCTGTAACGCTGTATATTTTTATAAGTAGTATCGAAGATTACGAATAAATAATTCATTCTCTACATATGTCTTATTTATTTTGTATATATTTATATTTTAATTATCATAACATAACAATTAAAATTTTGTATTATAACATTCAGCCATATGAAAAATTATTCGCATACCTACCTTTATAAAATATTATTAAAGATTAAGTTTGAACAGTCAAGGACAGGATTGCTATCATCATAAGTTCGGTAGCTTAATGATTTATTAAAAATTATTGTGTTTGATTGTGAAAAAAAAAAATCAGAACACCTCTATTTTTTTTAAATTACTCATACCTAGGGTATCCAATCTCGGAGCCTTTTTCCAATCCCGGGATTTCGGGATTGATAAAATTTCATTCACGGGATCCCGGGATTGGGATTAGTTCACCGAGGAATTTGAAATCCTCGATTCCCTATAATTTTTTCTCAGATTATCTGTAAACCTTGTTTTGTTTTTTTTTTAGCTCACCGAGGAATTTGAAATCGCCAATTTGGTGTACTTTTTCCCAGGATTGTCACAAAACCTCATTTTTTTCTCCGAGGAATTTCATATCCACAATTTCGTCTCGCTTTTCGGGATTTACTCAAAATTTCTCAATCCCGAAATCCCGGGATCGCGACCATGTCAATCCCGGGATTTCGGGATCAGAAAATTGAACGGGATCCCGAGTCCCGGGATTGGATACCCTACTCATACCTGATAAATTAATGTCAACAACGTACAAATATGAATACACAATACAACATGTGTATGTGCTTAAAACTATACGTAAACCGAGTAGACGAAGTTATGTATTGTGATGAGAGAGAAACTTACCGACGAGCATTCTGGTGGATTGATCAGATTTCGGCGCGAAATCCCAGCTGTTATCGACCACGCGTGTTCCGTTTCCCGCAAAAATGTTGACAGACTGTTCTGAAATGAGCAAAAACACGCAATAATTAAAATCATGCTATATCACATATGCCCAAGGCTGCCAGAGGTCCCAGTATTCCGGGCTTTCCCAAAGCGTACTTTCGAGACAATAAAAAATCCCGATTCAAAGTTGAAAGAAAAATTTTCACTGTCCAGAACCACTAAGTTCTCGCAGTTTATATGTTGCGAAAATTCAAGAGCCCGCCCGAATATTATTAATCCTAAATGTATTTTTTTTATATGTCCGCTCCCAATGTGGAGCATATGAAGTTTACCTAATGAAGTTTATCTCAACAGAAGTGTTTCTACGAGAATTGCTTGTTACTCAGTTGCTCAACCTCTCTTTTTCCAAAGAGAGTAGGAATATAAGAATAGGGCTAGGACAGGACTAGTGGTTATCTAATCGCTCTCGATACGCCCCGTTCATAGGACAAGATGGGTGGGAGGAGGGAATTCAAGACATCACATACATCCATGCCTTCGAACAGAAATTCATAAATCGATTGAAAAATCAATTTTTAAGTGTAAATAATCTGCGAGTAAAATATATTAAAATATATTTCTGTAAGCAAATTATCGTAAATAATTTTGGATGGTGTATAAAGTGGCCATGGCGTTTTGTGCACACCGGTTCTCGTCCGATTGCCAAATGTAGGCCCAGGCTTTCGAGTCACTAAATAAAAAAAAAATCCCGGTTTAGATATCTGTCAAGAAATCTAGCAGCCCTGCATATGCCGCATGAGTAAAAATAACAGTATTTTTGAAATTATTAGTCAGCGTTAATCAGTTTTACCCAGGGTCAACTTGTGGCGTGTGCAAAGTGAACGGTGCGCACAGTCGCCGCACTAAGATTTTAGAACTATCGACACATTAAATTATATTTTTGAGGCGCTGAAATTCTCGCGACAGTCCGCGTTGTGAGTGATATTTTTTTACCATGTCACAAAAAATCACAGCCACAGAAATCTTCGAGCCGATCCTGGTTATGACTTATTTCATAGTATATATAATATGTAACCCATTGGGTCTTAAATTTACCAACCACTAACACTGAAAGATGATTTTTTGATATAATCTGTGGTATTAAACAGTGTACCGTACACACAAATGTAAACACATAATTTTATCGTAAAATCAAGTCTCCATCGCATTTTAAATTGAGACATTGGAAAAGTTACATTTAACGAATAGTAGGTAAATTGCTCTCAATGATGACGACCAGGACTGATTTGAGAGTGATAAGAACTCGACAAGATGTATAGTCCTTTACTAGTCCACGTCGGTCAACGAATATAAGACAAACATAAAAAGAAAATGCGCATTACGATGTATCTGTTAAAAGCAGTGTCTCGAATCTCGACCAGAACAGTTTTGTCAGAAAAAAACATCTCTGTAGATTCTTTCATAATATTGAAAAGGGATCATTCTTTAAAAAAACATTGACCTATTGTTCGATATTTATTCATGATTTTGGTACATTCTGTATATTAACCCGTAACATGCCATCCTAAAAAATCACGTTCCCTGCCATGATGGCATCTCAGTTTCACTGTTTATTGGCAGTATTTAAACCTAAGTTAGCAGCTAAAAAATAATGTTAAAAATGTATATATGCTAGAATACCTAAAATAATAAATACTTATTGACAATATTAAGAGAAATATTGAATGTCTTAATGGCTCAACTATTTACGATTGCATGGAAGTGTTAACGAAGTAGGATGTCATAGAAGTATATTAAATTTAAATAAGAACATAAGCAAACACGGTTTAATTAATTTACTTAAACCATTTCACAGGCGTGTATTTATGATTAAATTTCTTAATAACATTTCTGGGAATGAGGCGGTAGTCAGTAAAAAAGGTTGGGCATTACAGATTTATAAAAAAACTTCTTTAAAGTTTTCACCAACGGTAATAATGTACAATTCGCCCGTTTGCGTGTGAATAAGTGCTTTTGTATTGAAGAAAACGAGCGAAATGTAAAAAAAAAACACTTGACAAACGCCACGACTTCGGGAGGCGGGAAATCGCCAAGACTTTGCTCAGAAGAATCATGAATATCAATTTAGCGCCCGGAAAAAGTTTGGGAAAATGTTATTCAAAATGCGTTATCTTTTTTTCTAGGCAGTCGTACAAACAGAACGAAACCACTAAACAATGATAAATATTTTCAAAGTTCTTTTTATCCGACTGCAAATGGTGTTTCTTTTTCGCCATAGGCAGACAAAGACGTCCTAAGTGTAGGTCCCTGAATGGTGTCCGCTGTCGCGCTACACAAAATTTCTCAACATTTCGCCAGCTGTCAAAATTACATCGCAATAGTTAGGATTAGGAATGGAAATCCTAGATCTCATAATGTTTTATTGTCTATAAATACTTAGGCGAAAAAATATTGGTTTGGTGTTCCTTCCTCTTCGTGAAATTTAAAAGGAATTATCAACCAAATACACCATAATATTATGTTATTATAATTCTTAAAAAGTGTATTGTAATACCTGCGAAATATCTGTAGCTCATTTTAAAAAGCGTCACATAATGTATTATTCAATAGAATTTTCCTTTTAAATACAAAATTATTATAAATAATTAATAGATCAGTCGATTCCGAAACGACTCAAAGTTCCTTTCCAACATACAAATAAGTATTATGTGCGTAAGTATAATGTTGTATGAACGAGGGCTTTTTACAGTCTTCAAATATTATATTTTATAAATATTTATAGTTTATAATATCGTGACTGAATTTCTACAATCCCAAGATACCAGAGACAAATAAATTGACTGGAATTGCAATCGTAAGACATGGTTCAAAGACATCCAAAAAAAACTCTTTTTTGATACTAAAACTTGATTAGTGGTAGATAGGACAATTTTCTGGCGGAATAATACGTTATTAAATGGAAACAAAAGTATGAAGCAAAAATGAAAATTACAAGAATCTATGCGTCCTAAAGATCACTTAAATAATTCGTT
The DNA here is from genome assembly GCA_031772345.1 of Himalopsyche anomala. Classification (NCBI taxonomy): domain Eukaryota; kingdom Metazoa; phylum Arthropoda; class Insecta; order Trichoptera; family Rhyacophilidae; genus Himalopsyche; species Himalopsyche anomala. The sequence continues at coordinate 16,240,558 of CM062824.1, forward strand.
TAATGTGAAAAATACAAAGTTACAATATTGAATTAAGTACACGTAAGATTTTATATTGAAAACGAATAAGGTAGATATATTTAATACTAGTATAGTGTCTACGTTGAAAAGCGCTGTTTGTCGAGAGCACGACATCATTCCGAAAGGTTTTTCTCCGAGAGCGTGACGTAATGTCCTCAACGGGAGGCGACCGACAGCATAGAATAACGACGGAAACTTGTTTTTTTTTTGTATTGTTTTGTTTCGTTTGTTTGTATGGCAACTGAAAATGTGGAAAACATTGCTCGCGATGTTTTTTGACGGTGCAGCGTATTGTGGAAAGTGCTCAGTCTGCCCACGTACTATGTCACGTCACCAGATTGCGAGGCTTGGAATATAAATTATTATTAATACGCGAGTATGGCAAATTAACGTAAAAATATAAAAATGGGTGCCTTTTTGAAAAACAAAACTCAACGTTTTTATGACACTGCCATCATATTATGTACAAAATAAATCTACGTCCTTGTAAATAACTGCTGAAATTTTTCTCATCAAGCCAAAACACAAATTGATGATTCAAATTGGTCGAAGAAAGTTGTTTGCGGATAACCGATTCGGAATTTATTTCCTATTAATTTTTTGTGATTTATTTATTTTTATTAACATTGCACAAGGTTGAAAAATTATAAATTTAAAACTTTTACAATTAAGAAAAAAAGTAGTATAATTTAATATTAAAAGCAGTAGAAAAAAATGGCAAGGAAGTCAACTGAGTAAGCTCCGACGAACTCTACTTTAGTACATAAAAAATAGTATTCGTCGGAACTCACCCACGTCCGAAGCAATATTGTTGAACACCGTTAAAGCTCCGTTATAGCTCTCCCCAGTGGTATCCCCATTGGCAGGCTGGTTCTGCATATTGGGAGAACAAACATTTCATGTCCACGATTTCTCAAAAAATAATCAGGAACATTTAGATTCACATTCTCAAGAATGATGAAATTCTCATTTTGGCCTCGTATAAGTTGAAAGAAATATATGGCCAGATACATTTCTCTTCGTGATAACTATATTTCCACGATAAAACTTTTTGTATCTATGAACTTTTCTCAATTTTGTGGCTATTACTTATTATACAGACTGTATTTATGTATATCTTTCCAGCTTGCATAATAACTAAGTACCGTCCTGCTAAAATTCTGCCAGGCGATGAATAAGGATAACAATAAACAAAACTCCTTTACATACTGATCGAGTGTTGGTAACTATTTTACAACGATTGATTTTCACATGTTATGTAAGGAAAAAAGACGTAACCCAAAGTTTTTTTTAAAACAGCTTTTTTTCAATAATCTGTGGGTTACGTCCTTTTTCCTTTCCACAGTCGATATACATTATGCAGGTAATGCAATAAAAGTAAGAAGTTACTATCGTAAAAATATCGCAAATTTTCAACGTTTCTAAATTTTGGCACAAATGAGTGGCAATCGGCCAACATCCGGTGAATTATGCCAAGTAATATTTGAATGCTAACTTCTGTAAATCGTTGGAAAAATATCAGTGGCAATTAGAATATCCCTCAATCAACTAACGACCACTTACATTGATTTTTGTGAGTGATTACACTACTATTCATGATTACCTGGAAATCTGCTCCAGGTGGAATTGTACTCTTATAGCACACTCGAAGGCCCTTTAAAGCAAGACGAGTAACGTTGATAATTTAATGCCATGTAGTTTTGGGATGGAAACATACAAAACAAGTGCTGTTCATCTAGTTAGATCAGCCATACTCAACCTTTTTTTCCTCCGGGCCGCAATCCGACTTTTGCTTCTCTACGTGGACCGCAACATATTTACAGTAAACGGTAAATATAACACATACTATACTGCACACATATGTATGTATTATGATGTCAAAATAAAACTATTTTATTGTATGTAAATATAAACATAACGTATGTATACATTTATGTATTCATGTATTTTTCATAGTAAAAAATAACAATGAACAACAAATAAAAAATACGTAAAAAGTACACAAATATACCAATGTAACCAAAATATCAAATCGTTTACTTAAATGTTAAACTTAGTGTGAATTTTGATATTGAGTCAAACTTTTAACTATCTTTTTAAAATATTTGGTGACTATAATTATTTTGGGCTACATGAGGCCCGCGGGCCGCAGGTTGAGTATGGCTGAGTTAAATAAAGCAGTTTATTAACTTTATTCCAAAATTTTAAAAAGCGTAGATGTATAAAAGCTGCTAACTTCGATCCGGAGAATTTTCTCAAAGCTAACCAAAAATGTAGATTTAATTTATCGTTTTCAGTAATGCTAATAACTGTTAATTTAAATTTGTAGAAGGGCTGTGAAATTGGTTTTTAGGGTTGATGAGCAGTGGCGGCCGGTCAATGTGGCATTGGATCAATGCACCCCTTGTATATGCAGGGGCGGTTATATTTCATGAAATAATATTCAAACATAACATTTATATCATTCACTTATTTTAAATTCTTCATGTATTTATTGTTTATAATAAATTTTAAAAATTGGCAGTGATAGGAACAAAAACATGATGCATTTGTATACAGCAGTGGATCTTAACCTTTTTAGTGACTCGCACCCCCTTGAATCTGAAAATATGTTCTCACACTCCCATTAAAATTGAATTACGTATTTGTGATATATTTAATATACATTTTTTAATATACATAGGAACTTTTCCCGCACCCCCGAAATGCACGCACCCCTGGTTAAGAATCACTGGTATACAGGAATACTATTACATGTAAGAATAGGGATCGATAGTATCTCACTACCACCTGTTGGTTATATGCAGCCAAAGTTTTTGGCCGCCCTTCACATTTATGGCCCTAGCAGAGCTGCACGGGTTTTGAACCATGCACACCAGTGTGCTTGACAATATCATCGATAGTGAACAGTGAATGTATCAAACTCAAATTAAATTTGAGGATGATACCAACGTTGATAAATGCATCATGTAGAGTTTTCCCGAGATTACCATTTTTGAAAATCTTTCACTAATTGATCAAGTATTTTTTATCCCACGGTTGCTCCTCATGTGAAGCATGTGAACTCTTCAAGAAATGTCTAAGCAGAAATCAACAAAAAGTGATGTACTATAGTAAGAAATGACTTTCCTTATTCAAAATTTTTCAAGACCGAATAGAGAGTGGGTGGGTGATATGAAAACATACAATTTTATAAATCGGTAAAATTTTCGGGTCTATGGCGCAGCGGTAAGCGTTGTTGTCTTCCGTACCTTATCTAAAGGGTTCGAGTACGAATTCGAACAGCATTTTTTCGATCGATTTCTGTTCGAAGGCATGGAAGTTTGTGATATCTAAAAATTCCCTCCCACCCTTTCGATCCTTCAATAACTGGGCGCAGCGAGAGCGATTAGTTAACCACTAGTCCTATCCTAGCCTTATCCTTCTATCCCTACTACTCTCTATGAATTTTTTTTTTGTTGAATTGGAGGTCGTTAGGAGCGGACATGAGTAAAAAAAAGAATGCTTCTTTTCGCTGATTCTAAATCTTTGCAAAAACTTAACGCATTCACTGTTCGGCCGCTATATTAGGAGATATATTTTACATTATGTAATCTCAGCTTATTAATGCAAGTAGCAAAATAAGTTTTACTTTAATCTAATTCACCTGAAAAACGAGTCATTTATGGAGTACGACAGCGGTGACATTTATCACGGCCCCTTTGTTACCGTGACACATTCATTGTATGTGTAACACTCTTTAGCCACTCCCCACCTTTGTGTATCAGAGATTTTGAACCGCGAACAGAAATAATTCATGTCGGGAATTTAAAAAGATAAAATAATAAAGAATCATATTATATAATCTGATATCTTTAATCCGGCATATTTTCGCGAATGAGATTATTCTGATGAAACTCTGGAAATTTTATATAATTCTAACAAATCCATGAAATTAACTCCCGATTTCGTTCACTGAGATGTGTATTGTATCAAAAATACGCATAAATACTACAATTTGCTGTTTCGAGACATTTTTATACAAACGAAATCTATTATCTATGTTAAAGCCAATAGTGTGAAAACCATATATAACTACGCTACATATTAATTTGAAAAATCTTGGCGCCTATTTATTTATAAAAAAACACATTCTTAAATGTTAAAAATAGTAAATGATGGAATAAAGATTTTTTCACTTTTGTGCCATCTTTGAATTACTACGCGCTCCTTGTTTGAAAGCCGCTGCGTTAAGTATTAACGGAACAATCACCGTCACAATACTGGAAAACAATTGGCAACCCTATTTTAAGGAAATGTTTTGTTTTATCACGTTCTAGGACTGTGAAAAAATGACGGAGGCCTCAAATCCAAAATAACTAAGCGTTGCTCATACAATGAAAGTATGTAGGTATGTCTTTTTCAGTGAATTTTAAACCGATTTTTTTTTATCTAGTGTTCAAAGCTACAAAATATTCCAACGAAGAACTTATACCTTTGTTGAAAAATGACAGTGTTCCAGTTTCGTGATCATCTATTGATTCATATGGCTTCACGGGAAAAAAATATTACCACCAATCGTCCAACGGTGTCTTCACAATTTTTCTATCAATACAAACAGTGAAATCCATAAAGATATAAGTTATATGTACATGCACGTTTATCATTTACCTGCGTAAGTAATTGGACATGTTCGAAAGGTAAAGCAGACATTATAACCAATAACTAAGTTATAATCCAACTATGAAAAGGTTATGGAGACCTTAACTCCAATAATCCCTTTCCAGATTGCCCCACTCCCAACAGATGCCCTAGTTATTAATTCAGAGCTCAACTTTGGATGTTGGCCTAATTGCTAATCGCAACGATTTACAACGTTTATTGGGGTTAAGGAGTTCATTTGACGAGTATTGGGTTGATTCCATTCGAAAGGTATAATCGTATTAAACCCGATATCGTTCCTATTACTAGATTGGAGTCAATATTTCATGTACATCGAATATTTTCCCTTTTAAAATAGACTGGGTTAATAAGACCTGGGTTACTGATAATTATCTCTATATTACATTATTTCAGGGATATATTAAATAAGATTCGGTATCTATCGTTTGTGAAAAGTAATTGATACATTATGTTGCAGGTTGCATTCGCAGCGTTCTGGGTAAAATTTAAGTTGTTATTTCAGTTTAAAATTAAAGCTGTAAGGGTGCCGGAAAAATTGACACCAAATGAGTTATTGATCGATAGAAGCGAAGAAAATGAACACTCGATGGAGGTATGAATTCCCTTATGATAAAACGACATAACGCAAACAGCGGTAGGGTATGTGTATGTGAATCTATGTCATAATTATCCTATCAATCTCTATAAATCACTTAGGTTGACAGTTTTGTGAAAAGCAGCAAACCTTGTTCATATACTGAAGCGGTATTTGAGACAATAGCCCAGCGATATTTTAGTCAGCTTAAAATTTTGACTATCAATTCGATAGGCAAAAGGTATCAACTTCAAGACGATAATAATACAGTGGGTCGTCTACTTACGCGGTTTCGTAATTACACGGTTGAGAATTTAAAAAAATATTATGTTCGTCTGTTTCATATATTATATATATGTTTCTATGGATTTTGTAACGAAAGAATTCTTTATTATGATATATAGAGAAATGCATGGCTTTGAAACACAGGATCCTGATGTCGATCGATTTACGAAATTGCCTGTTATAAATTTTATTTTTTATGAGGAAAAAGAGCTGTTGTGCAAACATCACTGGATGCATATTTCAATAATTTAAATAAAAAATACACTTTTATATCATCCGTAGTCTGAGGATATTGTAATCGAGTAGTATGTACATACGTAAAGAAAGTTAATTACATTCACTGTAGGCTTTATTATGTTTTTATTTAATTTTAATAAAATGTAATAACAAATTAGTTACGTAGAAAAATGTGAACTCTGAAAACTTAACTTCAAGGGCTTTAAGTATTCCTCGACTTACGCGGTTTTCGATTTATGCTGAATCCTTCGGAACACTTAAACCGCGTAAGTAGAATGCCCACAGTATCAATTTAATGTTGTGCCGATAAATAATTAAAAAATGTTGTTTTTTAAGATACCTATTTTTTAAGAAATGGGACCGTAGTTAATATAATTAAAAAGAGTTAATTTTTCGATAAAAATAATTATTCACGGGACAGTAAACAAAGACACAAAATCTTCCACATAAATGTGACCCTGTGAAAAACAGGTAAACATTATGCCAGTGTTACAAACTTTTCATTATGATAAGAGGAGTTTTATTTTGATGAAATAAATTGATTTACAATTTTGAGAATTCGATTGGGTAGATCGCAGTACGTTAATTTCAATACCAGAAAATATAATAAATAATTAATGACTAAATACAAAAAGGAATACAACCACTGCACCAACTGACTTAAATGTTTCAGAATAATGATCAATTTTGTGAAAGTTTCCGCGGATAGATTGGTTACATATTCAAGACTTAGTTATAAAAAAGTATAAAGTTTATATCGTTTTTTGAAATCAAATTCAAAATGTATACAGCAAATAATATGTACATTCTAAATTACACGCCTCTCTGTAACGATCGCTTTCCACGATAGTAAAAAAACGTGCGAAATTTGTGAATTGTGATAGTGGAAAAAAAATAAATTGCCGAAAAATAAGAAAGAATATTTGAAAATCATTCGAAATTTAAATGTTCGGTGACGTTTAAATGTCAAATTACAACAAATACGAAGACATTGCTGTAACAATATTTAAAGCAAATACGTTATGTATTCAGTTGAAAGCTAGGCTTATAATGTAAAATATTTTTTTGACAAATTTGATTTCAGAAAGACATTTTTGGACAAGTAAAGAATGCCATAAAACACGTCAAGAGGGCCACAGCGCGTACTTACCGGTATTCGAATAATCAACTGAAGAAGCTGACAGCGTCTGTTTTGTTCAACGCCGGTGCTGTCTCTCAAGTATTTTGATTTTTTACCACTCGTGTAGTACAGTTCGGACGCTTCTAATTTTAACTTTAACGAATTTTAATTCTATGTGAAGTAGTTCCTCGGAGTATTTTTATTTACGCCAGACAAAATATAGCTGCAGGGGTTTTACAGCCAAAAGCGGCTCGTCAGCCACCGGTTTAATAATGCTCAGTTAGAGCGTTGCCATTATGAATAATTTAATGTCGTTTAGTAGGCAACTTTAAAATTAAATTATGAATACAGCTTATACACGCTCCTATTTACGACATACTACATACAGCATCTAATTATTTTGAGGGTGTCGAGCCAAAAAGACGTAAGGTACATTTTAGCGAAAATGTGTTACATATTTCCCATTCCACATAGAGATCCTATTATTAGTCATGATAGTTTTTTGTAAGTGAACTACGATTAGTAAATTTGAATTTTAATTTCGTTTATTTTCGTAAAGACAGCGATATACAAAAACAAATTTAAACGAGGCAACAATTTTTTCCCAACTGTTGCGTGAAACGATCAGGCGTGGGGAACCTGCGGCCTTTTGGCTACTCTGGTGCGGCCTTCTGGGCAATTCTTTAATTCTGTAAATTTTAAAGACTTTATAAAAAAGGTCCCACGCTGGTAATTTTGGGAAATCCGCAAATTTCTGGGCCTAAATGTATTTTTAAAGAAATATCATTATTTAAGGGATTGCTTTTACTGGGAATCTGGAGTGGAGCAACAAGTTTTTGGCTTGAGCACGGAAATTTGTTGTGCTCCACTGCTCCGATATGTATATAAATATTATCATGTGGTATAGTTTTATTATTTATATTTAAAATGTATGTAGGCAGAAGGCATGTACATATTATTAATAATATACAAAAATAATTTATTATAATATATATTAAATATTTAAATATTGAATAAATTGCTATAAGTATTTTTTTTTGCTCGGAGCTTGAACAAATATCTAGGTGTCGGAGCGGAGCAACTCAAAGAAGTAGTTGCTCCAGATCCCTGGATTTTACTCAATAAATTATCGAAAATAATGGAATTTATAGGAAGTGGGGGAGGGGGGGGGGTCGGAGAGAGAGTATTGAAATAGAAGAATGCACTGCTTGCATTAATTTATTATATTTCTGATGGGAAGTGAAACATTTAGGCTCATTGTTTTTTTTAATATTTTTATTTATTGATTTGGGATTTACTTGGTAGAACTCCATTATAATAGGTTTCGAATAATAAAGTATTTAGTTCTACAGGTTTTTATATTTGTGAGTTGATCGGCTTTTGCCATCGTCAGAACTAAATATAAAAACCTGTAGAACTAAATACGTTGTTATTTTTACCCTATTACTCATTGTTTTTCATGACCTTTACTTTTTTTAATCTCTACTGAATGGCATTAAGGGACGTATAAAAGTGAAAGATTTAACAGATAATGAAAAAGTGTTTAAAACTTCGTATTAGGGTTATAACGTGACACTTTAAATCTTGCATTCGGTGAGAGAATGATAATAATCATGACATGATACTTCATTAAATGAATATCATGGAGAAATATTCTAATCTTCATAATTACTGGTGCTATTACGGAGATGTTTAAGGAGACATTTTACAATCCCTACAGATAATTAACGTGTCAGTTTGGGTCATAAAAATAGTAATGGCCTCTAATGTGTGGACGTAATGTTTCTGAAAATAAATAGTACTCAGTAAAGAAATATAAAAAAAGAAGTAAACTATTTTCATTAATCTTTTTCAGTATTCTCATATTTGCATAGTTTTATTAAAATTTAACTAGCGATAGTGGGAAAAGAAAACTTTATTTCGATAGTGGTATAATTTTTGACGGTATTTAAAGTTTATGAACCTTTGGCGGAGAGGCGTGAATGTGTTAAAATACCAGAACGTGTAACGGCAGAAAAAATGGAATATCAAAGAATTTTTAATTCATAAGAAACTGAACGGTAAAATCAAAAACTGATGTCCTAATTAGGGTTGTCAGATTTCTTGCAAGTCAAACCGGGACATTTGTCCAATTTGCCCAAAATATCAGCGTGACTCGTTTTTTTTAAAGCTCTTTTAAGACTTTTGAATCCAATATTCCAAGGTTTACCGATTTCTCCAAATAATCAACGTGAGTCGTAAATCGGGACATTTGGGTGTTCCGAGAGGTTGGTTCGGCACACCGGGACGCAAGACTCAAAACCGGTGACAGTCCCGATTAATCGGGACGTCTGACAAACCTAGACTTAATAGAACATGGTGAAGAGGCAGAAGAATCTTGCTCCGTTACACATAATTTAACAATATTCATATGAGGAAAATTACTTAATAAAAAATAGTTAATTGATACATTCACCCTTAATCACTAAGCAAAGTTATACTAACTCTGAACGGATGTGAATTGTTATGGTATATTAATCTCTCATTGTATAACACATGCTACAGCCAAACGGAATAAAAAACGATTCCATTAAAACTGTATCGCGCATTAAAAAAGTTAAAACATAACCGTACCAATAAATGAAAAGTTTTTATCTAAATGACCTACAATTTATTCACTAAAACAATAGAATTCGAATATAAAGCATTCACCACTACCCCACAAAGCTGTGTAAAATGTACGCGAAGTGTAATATAATGTTAAAAACAGATTGGCAAATTAACCAAATTAAAGCTTTTAAGTATTCATATCTCGTGAAATGGCGGTATTATTCGTTCCCTTGTTCTGAAATAATTCAGAAGTTTCAATGAATCATCCGCGAACAATGGCGAGGCTGTTGAACGAACGGAACCGTTTCTATATATATTTCCATCTCAATGGGCTGCTTTCTTATTAATATGAGCGAAATGTACTCAACATTGTGAACAATTGAGCGAAGTTTAATTATTATAACTAACTACCTGACATATAATATCAGCTTAAGTTTCAAAGGAAAGATGAGTTTTACAGTAATAAATGTACTGAGTATATGAAATGTAGAACATGATACTATTACATGAAGGTTACTGCTTATTAAAGATGGAATTAATTAATGTAAATTACAGAAAACATTCTCTCACACTATTTTTATTAAAATTATACTGTAATAAATTAATCAAAGACGGTTTTAAGTGTAAACATATATTAATTAAGGCGTGCAAAGGGTTACATATCATGTGCAATTCATGAAATAAACTATTAGCTAGAAAAATATAATATTGTTTTACCGAGAGATTTAGACATTGACTACATCTCGAAAACAAATTTGAAAGAAATAATCAATGTTTTTTTTAGTTTTTATCATTTTTCTTCGTCGTGTCAAATTACTATTTACCGTGGCTCAATAGATGGCGGTAATAAAATTATAATCTATCATCGGGGGATTTAAAAAAAAATAGAAGACAAATCAATGGGACAGAAAAAACAAAAAAATATATATGTATAAAAATATATATGAAAGCGGAATAACAATATATTTAAAATATGTTTTTAATATACAATCATGAAGTTAAGCTAAGCGTTATTTTTATTAGATGAACGAAAAAAATCTTTACGTTGTTTGGTATATAATAGTGCACGAATAAAAGTATGGTGATAGGTAATAGAAGTGTCCTATAAATTCGGAAACTGTTTTGAAATCGGTTCTAAATATAAATTCTAGATATTCATCTGTTCACAGATTTACCAAAGTAATCCATATGTCTTGCAGGAAGTAGTTAAAAATAACAATCCCGAGTATTTTAGTGTCAACGTCGTAGATATTTTACGAGCTGAAGCGCTTTTATTAGCTATTTTTTTCAATACAGAAGTCACTAACAATGATGTTAGTAGCTAATAGTATTTTTTATTGCCAATTTATAGACAACGAACATCACTACAGCAATGAATGTATTTATATTTATTTATAAGTGATTTCATTAAGAAATACAAAATTTACATATACCTAGTTCTTTTGTCTTTCAATAATTGTAAAATATTTTCGTATTTAAGACGACTGACGATATATAAATAAGTTGTTGCTTATAATGTTACGTTTTATCTAAAAGTTTTTTTATAATACAACCGAGGGTTCAAATCCCCGAATGGAGAGACGTATAGCAAAGTAGAAAGGGGTTTGGGAGGGTTAAAACTCCCCTGGTGACTGCAGTACATATGTTGACAGTAAAGACGATAATATTAAATATTTATCATTTGAAATTAAAATATATAATTGCTTTCAATAGCTACGAAACTATCCGAATGCATAATTTTCAATCGTATATGTAAATATCAGTGCCTTGGAGTCGGGCTGTTTTAACTGGAGTCGTGCTCGAAAAAAAACTAATAGTTCCAAATCCTTCTTAAAAAAATATGTATGCAAAGTGTCAAAAGTGGTGTCACTGCATGCTACTAAGCCTAAAAAATGGTTTGATTCGTGTTTTAAGCTATGGTCGTAGTCGTCTTATTTCTTAACGACTCCACACCCATGTGTGACGCTTTAATTTATTAATTTTCTACGCAATTCTGAAAGACGGCCGATCTAGAGCTTTAAGCTTATAATTAACTTATCCTAATCACAATTTCTAATCCAAACCTTGTCACAAAAGGGAGGATGAAAGACTAACTCACGACAGATGTCGATAAAAATATGCTGAGAAACAGTATGTATGTACATTGTATATATATTAGGATTTTATGTATGATCTATATTAGGAGCGAGATTGGAAAAATACAAAAAAAGATTATTTTCCTTAGAGTGGGTTTTAATACATACTTTTATTTGCGTTCTTTTTGTTTGTTAAAAGCGTATAATTGAAAGGTGGTTTGCAAATCTGTGAATAATTAAAACAGCGAGGATTTTCCATACTCTCACGCTTCATAAATGAGTGCAGAGAATGCGGAAAGCTTTCGCCGAAAAGTAAATATTCGCAGCATTTGAGAACGGAATTAAAAGTTTATGAAAGACTTGAATTATATTCGGGCGTGTGATTCATTTTGTTAGCGCATTATAAAATAACATGGACGAGAATTGTTCCAGATTCAACGCCATTGATAATGGAAATATGTATTCTCCATCAAAAGCGATAAGTATATGAAACTCTGGGTCACCGAAGTGCGGTCGCGTAATTTTAGTGTACTTTTGAAATATTAATTTATTCAAATGTTTATATATTGATAGAAACCATTTGAAAATATACGAGTCTTTTCTTATATACTGTAACAGTGAATGAGGCAAATTCATTGATTTCGAGCAAACGATGGAAAAATATCCTTTTAATAATGTCAATTTGTGTGAAACAATCGTATAAATACTAAAAAAGCCTTATATGTACGTGTTTTTTTTCACAATTGATTTCCTGATTGAATGCTTTCAGATTACCTCTACATTCAAATTATTTGTGGTACTTAAATTAAACATAGTCGAATTTATCCGGAAGGCTCAATTTTTCCGTTTGCTGTTTACCCTGAACTAACAATTTGTTACTTCTCAACAGTATCAGTATTATAATATATTTATGTAAGCGTATCCCACAGCTCAAAGGATCAATTACTCTTATGTGATTCATGAATCTATATTGGAACGATTTATTGAAGAAAAAATTGCCGTCAATATGTCAGATGAAGCAATTGTATTACTCTCATCAATCAACAATGAAACTTTATATCACCGATTATTAGGAGTAACGATTGTTACAAGTGCTGATTTTCAGGAGTCGCGTTCAGAATGGTTATCGCGCAATAGGAGGGCATCCAATCCCAGACCCTCTTTGTGATCCCGGGATTGACAATTTTCCAATCCCAGAATCTCGGGATTGAACATTCACCATAAAACCGTATAGAAATTCGGGATTGAGAAATTTTTGCTCTGCGATTTTGAAATCTTGCGAATTTACGGATTTCCTAAAACCTCCTTTTTAAGCTTTCGTTGGGATTTTTCAAAAAAAAAATACTCACTTTCCAAAACCCAAGAATTGCAAAAATTAAAAATTTGGGAAATAAAAATTGCTCATATATTATTTTATGCTTTCTTTTCGAGATAAAATAAATAGTTTCGAAAATTTCCTCTGGTTGCTTATTTTCAATAACTTTTCGAGAATTTTGCAGTTCTTGCCGTCAATACAGAAATCTCGGGATTAGTATTATCACAAGTCCGGGATTGGACGCCCTAATTGGGAGTGTCGATTACAGGATTATCGTTTATTAACGCATCACCTGCGAGTGATGGTATACATGACAGGCGTCAATCAGTTTTATCTTGGCGTCGATCAAGAGTTTTCAATTTTAATACAAGTAATGCTACCTGGAACGGAATATTCTCGATTCCTCTTTGGATCCCACGTGGAGTAGATTAATTCTTAGTATAAAGATACGCAGGATACTTAAAATCACAGAAACTAAATTGCTGAGCAAATCACATGTTGTTTTTTCTTTCTATATTTGTTTTTTTCAAGAACAATGGTGTATGGTTAAAAGATAAGTCCAGCTCTGTAACGGGCCAATAATACAGTGTAAATTATTTTCGTTATTGCGTTGTGGACGGCGGTCGTGAAACAACGGCTGAATAAATATAACGGATGGTTGTGCGATTAAAAAATCGAAAGAATCGTGAGTGATTTGTCTTGAGGTATAATTTGAGGTTAGATGTTTACCGTAGCCAATAAAAGTGTTCAAAACAAACACAATATTCCTTTGTACTACTTTCACTTTTATTTAACACGATAAGGACCGGTTTTGCTCACGAGCATTATCAACTGAATCAGTACAGTGGAATACTGTTTTTATTTTTTAAATATAATGCCTTTCCACCAAGTATTGACAGTGAACACCCTAAAAATGATCAATAAAAATGTTGATTTCAAATATATTTAAGAAAAATTTGCTTTGTATCTTATGCTGTTAAAGGATAATTTTAATATCATCAATCATTAAATTATTTCATAATGCGCTGTCATCACTCATAGCATGAGTATGTACCTTAAATATGCACACATCTTTTTACTATAAATAAGCCAGGTTGAAAATTTGATTAAAAAAAACTAACAATTCGGGAAAGGTCAAAGGACTCATAAGCCGTGCATGTGGGAGTTATAGCCGACGTAATATGAAGTCTCCACAGTAGAGTAGTCAATAGTCGACCTACTCCTTTTTTTATTATTTTATTATAAATTTAATTTTTGTAGATACATATCATTCAATCACTTTATTTTAGTGACTTTTCAAGTTTTCAGGAAAATACTGCTTAATTTTACGAAATATGCTTCCGCAAAAACTGTCACAGGATTTGTTTTATCGAAAATCTGACGTGTTTTTGTAATTTATGTCTTATCGTAATACAATCTCATCTCAACAAGACCGACATAAAATATTTTTTGCGGGAAGGATTTCTGTCTTCGATATTATAATACATAATTATATTCAGGGCTGTGGAGTCGGAGTCGTGAAAAATGAGTGGCTCGATTTTTTTTGAAAAATATATTTAATGATGGGTATTTAAACAAAATTTCATGCTTGGCTGACTAAAGATGATCTGATGGTATACATAAATATAAGTTAAAATGAAATTATTGAAAAATTTCCTCGGAGTCAGAGTCGTTAATTATTTTAAAGCTGGAGTCGGAGTCGTCTTTTTTTCACGCGACTCCACAGCCCTGCTTATAATATATTTAATGAAAATTAATAATATTAAACTAAAACTGCATGAACAGCAATCATTAGTGGCACAAATGAAAACGTTTTATATTATTTAGTTTGAGGATTTAAAGCATTCAGTGTTTTTTTTCCTTAATTCAACTAGTGAACTCGATAACAATCCTTAAGATAATCGCCAGACGTATTTTTTTGCCATTGATTATTTACCAACTCTGGCAAATGAATTAAAGCTTGGATGGTTTGGTAACATCACATTAAAAGCTCAAATTTTGATTGCTTTCGATTAAATTAATTTAATTGACCAACAATATAGTATATATATCTATACACAGTAATATTTGTTAGTAATTTAAGAGTATGTAATAATAGAGGAAGAGATATCTCGTATTAAATATATTTGTATTGTACATGTTGTCACGTAATACATACATAAGGTAAACCATTTTTTTTAAAACAGACTCAATGTGTACAGTAATTAAAGGTCCTAAAGTAATATCGAGTAAACATTTTTTTAAAGATAACTACAAAAAACAAAGCAATTAATATAAATTGAATAAAAAACTTATCTATAAAGGTTTTATACACAATAAAAACACTCACACGTGTGCCTGAATATTAAATACGATGAAAAAAATCGTTAATTCGTTGCTTAATTATATGTATTTAACGAAAGGACATCCTCGATTAATGTGTAAAAATAAATCTTCTCGGATATTCGCATTAACCGTACCTACGTATGTTTTATTGTATATGTTATACATAGCATGTATACGTTCTCGAGCCATGGCTTTAAATTGTGTCACATAGCATTATGCCGATGGTATCAATAAAGGCTATAATAGTCGTGAATTACGTTGGAATACATTTCCCAGAGGATACGTCGAAGGGGAAAACAAATAAAACATAAAACAGCCGTTAAAACTTCCAGAAAAACGATTTATAGATCATAAATAATTTAACCTTTCCCACGACGAAATATCGGCTCATGTGGGTAATTCCCAATACCGAACAATGAAGTGTACCTGCGAGAAACTTTTCAAATGATATTAGAAAAGTAAAAAATGAAGATGGACATGACAAGTTTACTTCTAGCGAAGAATACACTTCGGTACACCGGTTTGTATTTCTTATCTGAAGGAATTTTACGTATTAAAATACCTGTAAAATACAAATACTCTATATTTTTTTTTAACCATAAAAATAAATGTAATACATAATGAAAAACAGACAATTGATTTACAAATTATCAGATTTAGAGTTCACAATACTGGACGAATATATCAATGCCGGTATTACAAAAAGGGAAGAAAAAAACAGATCAATTTAGATCGCAATACCGGGCGAGTAAATATAAATAAAAATACTGCCATTACAAATACATCATAATCATAGACGGGTAATTTTCTTTAATAACTTACGGTTTCTTAAAATAATAATACATCATTGAAAGGCTAATAAATCTAGGAACTTGTTATTATTAATACAACACTTCATAAATTTAAATTCATCGCGAAAAAAAATATTAAAATTTATTAAATATTAGATTTTAGGTAATTTTCAATACCGATATTTACGTATCGAGAAAACACCGTGAATATCGGGTTTGCGGTTTCGGTAATACCGGTATTGCAATCCCTAAACAGATTCACATAACATCAATTCAGGACAAGACTCATGTGGCCATGTGCCTACATTTTTGAAACGGCAGCAGTATTTAATAATTTCTAGATCAATTAAAGATTGATGTATTCAATTAACCTTCTCAATAACCAAACTAATGTCAATACATCACCGTTACAGTAACTCAACTAATAACATATTGTTTATACATTTAATGGATTTGATTTAAAGTATTACGTATGTTTATTCTTACAACAATTTAAACGGAAGTTAACGAAATAAAACTTATGTGTAAGATTGTAAAACTAAATATGAACTTGTAGAAGTAAATATGTAATTATATTACCCTTATTAAGCAGTGGATATTGCATACTTAATTTAAGTTTGAATTACAGGTAAAACACTCTATTGTCAAAAGACGACGTCGCGTTGTAAGTCTTCTTCTTCTTAAATAGAATTACTGATAAAGTGATAAAATACGATTACCGCTTCACTTTAGTCTATGACAGAATGTATTACGAAAGAGGCGGGAAAATGGCACGAATTACTAAAACCTTTATCAACTTTACATAACGATTGAAAGCTCAGGAGGGAGACGTACGATGTGACCTACTTATAAAGTCATGTGTAGATATGTGCAGAATACAAATATACAACCAAAATTTGCTTTATACACCTATGCATCGCCCGTACACAAAGAGAGTACATATTATATATTTTGTAACAGCATATTATGCACAATTATTTATTATATCGTTAAAACAGATTGCAAAGCTTACAACACCAAAAAAACTCTTCAAATGAAACTAAAACGGGACCTTGAAGTACTTTTTTAATCACTGAATACATAAATATTTACTTAGAAGAGCTCCGATAAGGTGACGATAGCAAAGTATTTTGTTGCTTAAGAATTATACTACCAAATAGATAACTTTTCGCTTTCATGCCATCGTCAGAACGATCATATAAATGGCTTGTAATAACGTTTACACGGATATTGGTTTACATATATGTACTATCTATATATACCGGAGCTGTGGTCGAGTGCTCAACGTTATTGGCTTCAGTTACGGTGCTTTTGTGTACAAATCACAGTACGGGCAGTTTCATAAATTGATTGTTTAATCGGTTTATGGATTGTGTTCATGGTCTGTGATGTCTAAAATTACTTTTCAATCAATCCTAGAAACGAGAAATAGCGATAACTATTAGGTAACAAATAGTTATTTCATGTCCTTATCCTTGTTGTCAAAAAGGATGAGCAACTGAATAAAAAGCAGTTCTTGGGATATAAACCTTTTCTCGGTATAAGCACCATATTGGAAACGTACATGATTACAATAAATATCATAATACAACATTCTTAAATAATTCATTATATAAATAGTAAGAGTAAATATCCGAATAAAAAGTAATGAGCATATTAAAATATCATTTTTCAGTATTATTAAAAAAAATGTGTTTATGATAGGAATGAAGAGTCATACTGACGATTTATTGCATTTAAGTATTATCTTATATTATTTCATAGTGAAGAAAATGGTCGTTTCTTAACTCAAGCACCTTCTAAAATAGATAATTCACGGCTGCGAATTTTGTATAGATAGCGCGCTATAATTTGACTACAGAGAAAATTTTGCCGTCAATATTGAAAATATGTATTATTAAAAAAACACAATATAATATTAAGTAAAATCGAAAATACCCCACAATTAGAAATATACGATCTCCGAGGCGTTTATCATATTTCAAAGAAATAATAAGTGAAAAAATGAGCTACGAAAATTTCATATTTACGGAATAATTAATTATATTTACTTCAGTGAGGAAAAACACATTTTTTCTCACGACGAGACACGTGGCTTAAAAAGTAATTTAAAACAGCGAGTGCTTTTACGCTGCATTTACTTTTTACTCTTTCCAGACATCTTCCGGTGTTTCAACATTTATTTGAAAATTAATTAATTTTCATAAAATTTCATTAAGGTAATAAAAAGAACCCCAGTTACCTCAGTGTCCATTTTTTTTTTATTGAGTATAATAAATGAGAGATGACAATATATTATATTTGGAACATATTTATATGTCACCGATTTGTATTGCTCATTACAATAATATTTTGATATGTAGCCTTAGTTTCTTATAGAAATGGTTATGAGTAAAATATAATTTTATAGGTAGACTTGATATTGAAATTAGATTAATATTTTCACTACCCAAAAATTCGACATATGCCCAGATTCATTTTAAGCTTCGCTGTGATCCGAACAACGCATAATTACTTATGGTTGTTCCCCTTAGCAACGCGTTAATGATTGTCTTTTTTTTCAGTGATTCCTTCAAAATTTTTCGACACGATTCGATTTGCAATTCTTTATAATAGGCGTATCGTATTTCTGATATCAATTTAATTACAGATATCCAGCAAACAGTGAATACTCAAGTCACGTTTTATTAGTGTTTTCCAATACATATAATTTGGCTTTACAGTTTATATTTGTCAATTCATCATCCATTATTTACAATATTTGAAAAATATTTTTAGGTCACTCGAGATTAACTAATGGAGATAATACAAGATGAACCATGCCCTAGATCTCAAATATTCAATTGTCGAGCATGCCGGAACTTGAAACCAGCAATATCTGATCCCTACGTCAAAGTTCTTAGATACAGACTATGGACCGTACAGCCAGTTCTACATTGAAAAAAACTTATGTTGAAATGATCCTTACGCCAATATGCCTATCTAAACCGGGATGAGACATGGTAAAAATAACAAGGTTTTGGTTGGACAATAATTTTGACGTATAAATCTATATAAATTATAAGACGACTCGAATTTTGTTAATTGCATGATGGTGCCCGTCTCAATTTACAATGATAGAATTTCCCAACCTTTACCGGTTTTCACTTTTGAACTAACCCTTAGGGTGGATGCAGGGTCAATAATTGTTTTGGAATTACGTCCAAATAAATTGAAAACCGCTGTATTTCAAACAGATTTCGGCCAAACGTACAATGACGAAGTGAAAAGTAAAAATAGATCACGCAGTATTTTTGTAATACAACTTATCTTCACCGAATCAGTGAGGTTTCTACCATAATTATGAATTACGATCCCGAGATCCCCACATATTTTTTTTGTCCCGTAACACTCGAGACGGACAGTATGAAATCCCGGGATTTCATTTATTTATGATTTTAAAATTATTTTGATTCTAAAACTTCGAAGTCGAAGAACCAGTATATTGATAAGACAGATTCCAATCGGGGACTCACATCTTTTTGACAGATGTATAATTGAAGTGTTTTTTAATTACCAAAAAGAAAAGAAGCTTTGTTAAGGTGTCAAGAAAACCATTACGAAAGTATATGTCAACAAATTAAAATAATTAACAAATAACACAACAAAAAATTGAATATGACAAACATCTCAGAAATAAATCACAAAACCTGCTATGTTTACCGACATTTAAGATTTTTAATGGCTTAAAATTTATATTTGTTTAATTGAGATCTTTTCTCTCGTTTATATGATTAAAATGTGGTAGTACCACTTCTCAGTATAATTTGATACTTTCCGTCCGCCAAGGATTCAGTAAACAATATTAAATTTATTAAAATCAATTATTAACGAAGGTTTGCGTGAAGCGTCTTGATATAACAACCCTACTGCTGTAATAAAGAACGGTGTTTACTTTCTAATCAGAAGATTTGTGATTTAACGATATTTCGTATTATAAATTTAATGCAGACGTGCACGGAGAAGTTGATTCAAAGTGCTGGCAAGTTTACGATTATTTGATAATGGAGTGTTAAATATTAAAACCAATTTAGGTATGCTGATACGATAGAAAAGTTAGTCACAGCTCGCAACAGAGACATTGAGTTGCAATCTTTAGTAGTTTGAACCTTACTCCACAGTGTTGAGAGATAAAAGTTTAACACTGTCGTAAATACATAAAATGGTGAATAACACTTTCGCGCCTAGAACGGGAAAAATGCGAACTTTTACCTTAGGAAACCCATTTTTAGGGTGTTCACTGTCAATACTTGGTGGAAAGGCATTATATTAAGAAAAACACAATATTCATTTGTAATTATCTCCGCTTTTTATTTATCAAGATCGGGACCGGTTTCGCTCATAACTTGATAAATAAAAAGTGGAAATAAGTACAAAGGAATATTGTGTTTTTCTCAATAGAAAAACCATAGTTGTTTCTAGTACACAATTTCATAAAATAATATACATTTTGATATTCATGCTTATAATTGAAATCACTTTTAGTTCATTTATGCAGCCTTCCAGTACGACAGTATTGTTAACCGTCAAACCAGTTTAATTAAAAACTATTAGCTTTCTACTAGTGCACGTGTTTAACAGATAAATGCAAGAGTACTTCGGCACGGAAGAAAAACGGCCTCGTCAACTTGAATGTAACAAAGGCTTTTCGAATATCATTTCACAACTCGGTGGCGTGATACCACACTCGTCATTTTACAAGAGTATTCTTCTGCATACCTAATTGCAAAGAAATTGTTAAGTGACTGCTCCCGAGACGCTTTTGAAAATCATTAAAAAGCGCCGATAATGCTGCTCTATGGTGAATTCGTATCAGATACAACTTTCACTACCCAAGAATAAGCGAGGTAATAACATCACGAGAATAATTTATTATTCTAAACAAAAAAAAGAACTACTGAGCTTAACAATTAATATAATTTAAGGTTGGGTAAGACAAATGTTTTTTTGTTAGTTATTGACGGTGAATCAAGATTATATTATTCGTCATAAAGAAAATGAATTTGTTATATCTGCAGTTAGAAAATTTTAGTTGGTGTCATCTCTACTTAAAACAGAACTGTTCCATTTTCAAAATATGAACTGACGTTTATCGTTCGACTGAAAAAAGCAAAATATAAAAAAGCGTCCGCAATCTACAATATACGAAAGTGCTTTAGAAAAAACGTAATGGCAGTGAAGTATGACAATAATAATGATGATGCAAGGGTTGGGTCTCGTTTCCAGGTTGTAGGTGAGCCATCACGCAGAAAACAACTAGCAGAGATGACGTGACTGTCAATTTCATAAAACACGACCCAAAGATAATAATATAACACGTTGGCCATAGATACGCATAGATAGGCAGATTTGAATTTAAATTAGGACACAGTTATCATCTAAAATAGCGTTCTGGATTATCGATCAAGTTTATTCAAAAAAGTATTATAAATCAAAATACGTTGAAATTTAAGCTATGTATATATGTTTATTAAGAAAACAAGTAGCCTTTTATTTAAACTATTATATTATCTAGAAAAGATAAAATAATATGTTTTGAATATTTGGCAAATTGATTTCATAGTATAAAAACGGATAGTGTTTATTCGATACTGCGAATCTTAAATATGTCGTTTAGCGGATTGATTGTCAAAATTCAAAGTAATTAAGACTTATCATAATAAAACACTTAGTTAGACTGTTGCCGCTGAAAGAAAAATGTGCCGGAGTGCTGTCCATTATGTAAATTCTTATGGATATCAAATGGTAATTTAGTGATTTTAAAAAGACAGTAATGTATAAAAAAACAAAATCTTGATTTTAATATATGGGCATGTCCACTAAAAGTCCATGATGTAATATATTAAAATCTTGCTAGTAAGTTAAAGGTTTACCAACCCAATTAAATAAATATATTATGTATTATTCTACTCAAAAAGCTGTGTTGAGTATCTATGAATTGCAAAGACCTATCCCGTTTTCGTTTTATAATTGGACCCAGGGAGATAATACCTCCAAGAATTAATTAAGTCTAGCTAAAATATCTTTTAATAATTATGACGGATCAGTCACTATGAAAATCCGTTAAGGTGTGAACACGATGATGGGCCAGGTGGGTACGGGCCTGAAGGAAACACTTCGCTTTTCCCCTTTTCCGTGGGATCATTTATTCACGCGTTTGTCGAAGGACTTTTAACCAGAGGTTCGCTGTATCATATTTCATAATATTGACAGCTTCCGGGTTAAAAAGGTTTTACAAAATTCATGCACATACAATTTTGATCTCTCAGTCTTCAAGCTTTAAAAAAAGCAACAAGGATTAAGAAACATTCAACAAATTTTCAAATTTTGATAATGCTGCTTTACTGTATTACAAATATTATGATACAAAATTTTATGAGAGTTGTTACTTACTCCAACATTTTAATTATTAATTATTTTTCATGTAGCAAAGAGGAAAATATAAATGCTTCCGTTGTGTTTCGTCCTCGTTAAAATCAGTGGCGTAGCTAGAAATTTAAGGCCTCCATGCAAGGCCCTTCACGCAATTTGTTACTGATTGAATTGATATTTATTTAGAATAAATCTTTTTAATATGGTGAAATAACCAAAGTATTATAGTTTTACGAATATATGGTAGATGTCTATTTCGGCTTATGACCTTATCATAACTATGTTTAAAAGTATTTTAACTAAACTATCTATATATAGTGGTTTAAAAGAGATACGCAAAACATAATTTTATTCACTCTAATATCCTATTTCATATTGCTAAAAATAGTATTATTAATAACAAATTGACTTTGGTGTTTCTCAGAACGATAATAAATATAGGGTTGTTCAAAGCTGATTAGTTACAATTTGTCATATTGAGTTTGTAGAAACTGGGGCCCCCGTTGTCGCTGGGCCCTCATGCATTGCATGACTCTGCTATGAAGTTGCTACGCTGGTTAAAATATCATCCTTAACCCTAAATACAATCTGCATACTCCACCCTCAAGGTTTTAAATAAATTGGATACTGATTGAAGCCTAAGAAAAAATAAGCAACAAATACATAATTCAAAAGTAATGAATACATGCAATCTACAAGAATTTGCTATCGTTCAAAAATTGTACCACACTTTAAAACCATATCGAAAATCCCACGAGGATAAGATAATTTTATTAACAGGTTAGAGGGAACATTGGTGGTCATGATATGTTAGGTCATATTGGTATCATAGTTATTTAAAAAACAATTAGACAATATAAAAAAAAATAACTACAGTTGTAAATAGGGTATCCAATCCCGGAGCCTTTTTCCAATCCCGGGATTTCGTGATTGATAAATTTTCAATCCCGGGATCCCGGGATCTCGGGATTGAGGTAAATTTACCGAGGAATTTGAAATCTCCGATTTGGTATACTTTTTCCTAGGATTCTCACGAAACCTCGTTTTTTTTTTTTTTAGCTCACCGAGGAATTTGAAATCCTCAATTTGGTATACTTTTTTCCCGAATTCTCACGAAACCTCGTTTTTTTTTTTTAGCTCACCGAGGAATTTGAAATCCTCGATTTAGTATACTTTTTCCCCGGATTCTCACGAAACCTCGTTTTTTTTTTTAGCTCACCGGGGAAATTGGAATCGACAATTTGCCAATTTCATCTCACTTTTCGAGATTTACTCAAATTTTCTCAATCCCGAAATCCCGGGATCGCGACCATTTCAATCCCGGGATTTCGGGATCAGAAAATTGAACGGGATCCCGGGATTGGATGCCCTAGTTGTAAAGCTTGACGACAGTTTTATTTCAATATCGACAAATTTACTTTACGCTGTTTCACTTTTTATTTTATTTGAGTCGTGCAAATGCAATGAAACAGAAATGTTAAGTAAATTCTGTTCGGTTTTTGTACCTACACGTGTGTATAAAACATTCATTATACTGTAAACATAAACGTAAAAAGATTGACGGACATTTATTATTTATCAAAGGACTGACTTTTGGCGAAAAACCACATGAATTTTTATTTTTTTAAATCTTGTTCGTTCCCAATGTTGATTTTTTTTGGATATCAAATTTATGGAGCTTCAAGTACCAGGACGCGCCAGCGTCAAGGTTCTTCCAGTCTCCTTCATCGATAAAGATTTTGAAAAATTGTAAATTGCATCCCCTTACCGTCGTTCGCAGACGGAAGGGCGCGATCACTACAGAGATAAGAAGTTCACGGGAACTCCATATGCATCATTTTGCAAATCACATTCCATATACTTCCTCCATACTATATCCGTACATGTACACACACATGCGGATACATACATACACACATACAGTATACAAATTGTTTTTAAACAAAGAGAGTCATTTTCGTGATGCTAAGTTCGTTCTAAAATTGACAATTTTATACGACATAAGATCTATGGAGGGTCGTCGAGCAGGACTGCTCTGGGTCTAAAACGATTCTCAGGCAGTGTCTCGTCATAGTTGTGGAGATCAGAGATCGTTGGGTTAGAATGTTTTCCTACCTCGCTGTGAAACTTTTGTGATATTTCACGAACGAACTCGCGGATGGTAGGTATTTTCAAGTCTCTGTGAAGCAGCGAGTTACGCACGTACCACGGGGCGTTACATATCTGTCTCAGTGATTTATTTTGGACAATCTGGAGAGTCTTCATATGTTTACGGTGAGCATACGTCCATATTGGAGCAGCGTACACCATGATTGGACGAGTAATTGCTGTGTAGAGGAGCAGCTTGCTTTTGAGAGTAAGTTTGCTTCTCGCGTTAAGCATAAAGTACAACCTTGCCTTTGTAGCATTAGCTTGACGTTTTTTAATCGCGACGTGTTCATTAAATTTAAGTCGACTATCTAGCGTGAGTCCAAGATACTTAACCGAATTGGACCACTTGATCTCTGCGTTGTGCATGCGTATGCAAGAAAAATTAGGTTTTCTAATAAAACCCTTTGAAAACATTACTGCCGCGCTTTTTTCGGTATTAATTTTGATTCGCCATTTGTCGCACCAGTCTGCTATTGTATCGGCAGCAGATTGAACCTGCGTGACAGCGCCTTGTCGATTTCGAGATTTAGCTAAAATAGCCGTATCATCTGCATATTGTGCTATAATTGCGTCGTTTTCTCCGCCGGAAGGAATGTCATAGGTGTATATATTGTATAGTATGGGTCCCAAAACAGAGCCTTGCGGAACTCCCGCCCGAGTTGACCTTGATGAGGATCGAATTCCATCCATTTTAACGTTGAAACATCTGCCTGTCATGAATGAGTTGAGGATTTTTACCAGCGGTGACCCTATGCCAGCCTTCGACATTTTGAATACAAGCCCTTCGGTCCATACTCTGTCGAAGGCTTTTGCGATATCTAAAAAGAGGCCAGCCGTGACTTCTTTAAGAATGAATCCACTTGTGATAAACTCCGTTACTCGGAGGAGTTGGTGGTTTGTCGAGTGGCTAGCACGAAAGCCGTGTTGAGTGTCTGGGATGATTTTTTTCACCGTAACTACTTCTTGTAACCTAATCTTAATTACACGCTCTAAGACTTTGCTCATTGCGGGGAGCAGACTTATTGGCCGGTGATTTACTGGAAGAGTATGATCTTTTCCAGGTTTTGGAATGAGAATAATATCAGCTTCTTTCCATCTTGCCGGAAAATATTGTAATCTCAAGCACGCATTGATAATGTTTACTAGCGAATTAATGCCCTTTTCCGGAAGCTGCTTGAGAGCCTTATTACCAATTTTGTCATTGCCCAACGCTTTCCTGTCAGGTAGGTTTTTGATGAGACTTTCCACTTCTGCAAATGAGGTGGGATAGATAATTTCGCCGTCTGCATCTTGAGATTGATCTAGAATTAACTTTGCAGCGATTTCTATATCAAACGCATTTTTATTCATGACTAAGTTGCTTGGGTCAATTGAGTTAGGTGTAAATTGGCTTTCAAGGCTATCTGCAAACTCTTCAACTTTATCACTGATGGTGAAAACAGGTCCCTTTGGTCCGTAAAGCGGCATCAGCGGGTGTTTTTCTGCGCGGAGGGCTTTGGAGAGGGCCCAATATGGGTCACTTCCTTTAACAAGATCACTTAATCTGTCGTCAGAAGTTTTTTCGCGGTAAGTTTTCATAGCGAGTCGGATTTCAGCAGACAGACGGTTAACGCGCTGCTTAACTAAGGGGTTACAGAATTTTTTCCATTCTTTTCTTGCACGCCGTCTGTCATTAATAAGGATTTTAATGTCTATCGGCAGGGGTTTACTGTAAGGTGTATTTTGTAAAGTTGTTGTAGCATACGCGGCAGCTAAGTTAATGTTTGTATTGAGATTAAGAATCTCAAAGTCAATGCTTTGGTTATCTTTAAGATCACACTGAGGAATTATCATATCGTCAATAAAAGTCTCAAATACGTCCCATTGGACTATTTTTTGCGTTTGACTTAAGTTATTATGACTAAAATATGTTGGATCACCTAACCTCAATATGACAGGATGGTGATCCGAATTAAGCTCGTGTACAATATGAGTTTCATAAGGAAGGTTGACTCCACTCAGAATAGCAATGTCTATAACATCCGGTAATCCTCCATTTCTTGGTAGAGTTGTTGGATCGGAGGGTGCAGCTACAATTGCTTCAATATTACTAATATAAGATTTTAACTGTCGTCCGCGTGAGTTTGTTAGTCTACTGTACCAGTCTTGATGCTTCGCGTTGAAATCACCAGCGGCAATTGTAGGTACACCGATAGGAATAACTACTTCTAGGTCCCTAGTCAATATTTGCCCATCAGGAGGGCTATAGATAGAAACGAATCTAATGAGGCCTGAATACTTCGTGTTTACAACTATCGCGTTTGCTTCTAGTTTGCCTTCAAGTGCTGGTAATGGAACTGCACAATGGTCTATGTGTTTTTTTATGTATATTGCGGTCCCTCCTCCTGAGGTACGGGTGCGATCAAAGCGGTACAAAGAATAGTTTGGTATTGTGGGACGGTGTGAAGGTTTGAGAAAAGTCTCATTCACCAGGAGGATGTCAATTTTATACCTTGATAAAACGTCAACTATCTCCAGTTTGTCATGTCTTAGGGTACCTCCACTGTTCCAGTGAAGAACCTGTAAGGATGCCGGTCGGATTTTATTCGCCATTGTTTGTATCAATGGGCGCCTCTTGGGCGGGATATTTAACCAGAAATTGGTTTCCGATGTTCACAATTTCGCGCCATTCATTGAGCATGGATTTATAATCCAGAGCAACATGCGCGTGTGGCAATTCTGAGCGGACAGAGTTAGCCTCACTCTGATCAATACGGGGAACAGGTTTTAATTGTTTCGCCATATTTTGAGTTTCAGCTGTCGATAATCTACTGTTATTGGCAAGGGTTGGCATGGGCCGCTCGTTAGGTTGGTGTGTCGGCGGCCTAGAATTAGGGGATTTTCTTGGAAATTTTGGGCATCCACGGTAGTTTGCCGTGTGAGGCCCGCTACAGTTTGCGCATTTAGCTGGGCCGCTATCCTTAGTGTAAGTGCACTCATTAGTAGAATGGTCACCCGCGCATCTCACACATCGCGCTTGACCACGGCAGCATGATGCTGAGTGGCCAAACCCTTGGCATTTGTGGCATTGACCCGCTGAGGTTTTTCGCCACAGTGACTCAACGACAATGTTCATTTCAAAGAATTTACGTAGGCTAAAAATTTCTTTCCCTCTCACATTTCGTTCGAGGCTTAAGAGAACAAGTGGGATCGTGGTCTTTTTGACATGACACTTCATTCTTTGTACCTTTATAATGGGAAATTTGAGCCGTTTAATCTCGTTCAAAACGTCCTCTTCCCCAACGCCTACTGACACGCCTCTCAGAACTACTTTGAGTGGTTTGTCTTCATGCGCCATGTATGAGTGGTATGGTTCATTTCTTACGTCTAACAGTTTGGTTGCTTTTCTGAAAGCGTCGATTGAAGAAACCTCGATTTTTATGCCATCTTTGAGATCTGTTGCATGTCTTATAGATACGCCTGCAAGTTTAGCATCCCTAAGAAATGTTATATAGTTTTCCTTTTTATGAAGGACAATCGGGGGAATTTTTTGTTTTTTGTCGTATGTTTTAGGTGAGTTAGAAGGTTCTGGCAAACCAGCGCTGGGCGAAGAGTTTAGACATATTGTTGGTGTGTTAGGAGCCTTATCGCGGCAGTCATTAAAAATAGGCAAGCATGGGTTTTCGGCAACCTCTTCTCCGGTAATATTACTTTTAGACGATTCCCTATCAACAGTAAGATTATGGTCGTCAATTGATTGAGACGGCCAAGCAAACGTATCTCTGGCTGTAGCCATTTTAAAGTTGACAGACCCATCATTCGAGATCAAGTCGGAGGTTGCCGCGATTTCATTGGTAAGCATGCGTGAGTCATTGGTAGAGTTTACACTACTAGGGGATGGTGATGGGGGTGGCAAAACAATTATAGTTGGTGAACTGGGAGTGACGACGATGGTTTTGGGTTTCGAGGTTTTTTTCTGTGGCTGTTTTGGCGTAGAGGCCTTTAGTGGTAGCGTACCGTCCGAAATGTACTTGCCTACCCCTTCGTTAACAAAATCCTTAATTTTTTCATATATTGGCAGTAAGGTTTCGAATGCCGCTTGGTTATTATAGCCAGTAATATTTTTTATTAGCGACATTGCCTGGTCACTCATTACCGACATTTTGGAGGAATTCCTGGTTTTCCGTCCTGAACGCATCGCAGACAGTATTGGAATTTAAAAAAAAAGTAAAGATAAAATAGGTTACAGGTTTAAGTGAGATAAACAAAGCAGTAGGTTAGGAAACAGGAAACAATAAACAATGAGCAAGTTAACTAATAAAAAATTGAAAAAAAGAGGAAAAAGAAAGTAAGTAAGTAAAAAAAAAAAAAAAAAAATGTAGAGAAAGGTAATTTGTTATCTGATTCTTCTTGGTGGTAAGATGTTTTCCTCCAATATCGTCGTCGGCGATTTTTAGTCAACACAAACACTGAATTGAGTTATTTAGGTATGAACTATATAATCATTTAGCAACAGAATAACTTTAAAGTCAGTCTAGCTTTAGGTTTTAGCGTACAAATACAATTTATATAATAATAAGTGTTGAACCACCAGAATTGCAAGTAAAGCTAGCACACTTAACACAAAGGATTCACTAGACAATTGTTTTTACGATCGCACAGTTGTTTGTAATTTTTGAGATGGACAGGAAATGACCTTTCTCGAAACAAACAATAGATCTATTCACTTAGGTAAGAAGCACAGACACGTGCGTCGCATACGAGACTCAAGCGCATACTGGCCCGATGTTGATAATATAAGCCCATATTAAAGTATGTTATAAAATAATTCACTGGCTGTACAAAAACTGGTGGTAAGATGCTTGGGATATGACAGGACAGAGTAACCTAATTGCTTTCTTTCTTTCTCTGTATCTATATCTCTCTCTACACTCAATTTTGAATATTGGTTGGGTGGAGAGGGACGTAGATATCACATACGTCCATGTATTGTGGATACAATACTATTAATCGATTTTAAAATCTGTTTATCGAAGTTTTCAATTCGAAATTTGCAACCATGCGCACGCTATCGAATAGGCAAAAGTACAAGAGCATTTAATCTACAATTATTAAACGTTCCCAAAGTGGGGTAAATTTGTGAAGAAAATACAATAATAAAACACGTTTCGTTATAATTTAAGATTTCGACTGAATTTATTTGATGGAGTTTCAATATTAAATTTAAATCGGTCAAATTATGTATATTCTATCCGTGTACATAAACGCCTGAAAATGCCGAAAGGCGAATCCCGGGACTTTAGTGACACAACTTGTGTGAACGATTCAAATTTAATTTTTCATTATTATATTTTAAATACTTGAAGATGGCGCAACTCAAGTATCAATAATAATATACCTCTTTGAAAATATCAATTTCTACAGGCCTGTAGCTGAATGTTCAACCTCGTTTCATTGTCTACGGCTGCGCTGTTCACAGGTTCGAATCTCAGTACGGGCAGTTTGGATTTGTACTAGAAGGCAAGGAAGGAATTCTGTGATGTGTAAATTCCTTCCCAGTCATCCAAATTAAATGATCCAATTAGCCAACTGTTGGCAGTATAACAGTTGGCTAATTGCTAGTTATACTTTTTAACAAATTCATCCTTCGTAGATCAATATCTGTTGGGATATGCTGCATTTGGAGTATTACAGAAAAGAAGCAGACATGATTTCAAAAAAGCAATATCTATAATACGCGTAATTATCGTGGGGACGTGTCATATATGTAGGTGATATTTTTGACGGTGTTCTTTAATGTCGATACGTTCGAACTAGTGCTTGTGTATGAGTAAGGCAGGGGTGCCCAAACTACGACCCGCGGGCCAAATCTGGCCCTCAATCTTACACTTTTGACCCTCATCCCTCAATAAATTTAAGATATGATTGTTTCATATTATTTACAAATTACAACAATATTTTTTTAATGATGGACAAATTAAAGTAAAAAAAATATACAATCAAATCTTCAATATTTTTTATTTAAACATAAAAAAAAAACAGAATTTGAATACAGAAAAAATATTAATGCGATTTATGAAATTATTCCTTCTTGCTAATAATAAAATTTAATTGTAGTTCAATTTAACTTGTAGCTATGAGTAATTTTCGTCAGTTAAAGTAAATCTATAGACAGATTTGGTATATTTCATTCTAGAAAAGTTTTTTTTGCATATATACGTACTTCCAAATACAGAAAATTGCCTTTGAGCAAATCTGTGTAAATTTAAAAATTCTGTTAGTGGATGACTTTTATAAAAATCCAATAATGGTAATTTTTCATATTTGTCTTTAAGAACATCATTACATTGCAGATTAATTACTTCTATTTGCATTTCTAGTGATAAATTCTCTTTTCTAGGTCTTGAAAAAAATTCAATGTGACCCGGCGGTCAAAAAGTTTAGGCACCCCTGGAGTAAGGTATGGGGATGTGTACGTTGGTAAAAAAATATTTATTATTAATTTTTTATGATACTCGCTGTAAAGACGAGGAAAAATCGATTACATAATGAACAGCTTTGTTATGGTCAATGTGTGTGAATAACAGAGAAGTATGTTTTATATAAAACGATAATGATTTTTCTACCTATACTACGTAAGTGTTTATTATAAAATGGCCTTCTATAGAAAAGAACTCAGACGTTTTGTATGTACCCATATTAGAATATGTTTGAATGGGACAAACGACAATAAAATTCGGTTAATAGAAGTCATTTTACATACATCGAAAATTGGTTTTCAGCTCACAATAGATCGTGAGTTTCAAAGTGTTATTCGATTTTCTCCATTCTGTGCAGGCTATTACAGAACTAACTTCAGATTCAGTTGAGTATCGAAGACTTTTAAAGCTTTTTAAAAGCGGATATAATAAATATACCCTCGATCTAATCAGAATTTTATTTGATAGATACAATCCTTTTCTAAATGCGCCGGGAAAATAATAAATAGTTAATTATCTGTAAACGGAATAAAGTGAATTCGTTTTCGTAAATGTTAGAGATAACATCGACATTGAATAAGAAAGTTATCAAATCACGTGAACGGTGTTAAATATCGATTCATTGTGGAAAGACAGTACATTTATAAAAATAAAACACGATTTGTATTACTAACGATATGGTCCGGATCCTTTTAACTCGCTGCTTTATTTATAGCTGACAAAGGGTTTATAAAAAACGTTTTATGATTATTATACAAATGTATTTATCAAACAAAGAAATGAAACAATTTATCCGACATTACTTTTTGCTTAAAAAAAAACACACACAATTTATTCTCAACGTTGCGATGGACGAAACCGGCAATGATATTTTTGAAAAATTATATGGAATGAGTAAAACAAGTGCTTTTTTTATTGTAATACTTTCCCATCAATAATTGACATTGAAAACCTTAAATTAATTATTTTTTGGCCAAAACTAGCTTGTATATATACCGTTTCGATAATTTATTTCATCAATTAATTATTGAAAATCTTTGCCTGCCGTGTCGATTTGTCAGCCATGAACATCTGGTGACAAGCAAATCTCGGTTAAATCAAACATTTAAAAAAATGAGTATTTTAAAAAGTAAGCCCTGGAATTGTGACTACAAATATCCGAAGGTTTGTTTAGAAGTAATAACCTAACCTCACTATTTTATCGTTCAACCAAACATCTTTAATGATCTAAATATATTTGAAGTAAATCATGAAACATATTGTAGTTTTGAATAATCAATAATCGGTTTGATCGGCACTCTGAAGATTTTTATTTAATGAAGATACGCAGCTTAATATTAATACGTGATACGTCATAAATCGAATACAAGAAGATTTTAAAGCTAGATATTCCCATTTGATATTTTTTGCAATAATATTTAAAAAGAAAAACGGACGCGTTACCCACGTATGACTTAAATGTGCTTTATAGATATGTAATAAAGTTTTACTAAAATATTTGGTAAGTTATCTAGCAGTATTTTATATATCATGAAGTAATAAATCAAATTCGATTGAATAGAAACTTTTACTCGAGCATACGTCGTTATAAGTTTTAATAGGATGTCGATCATCACGTGTGGAATATCACACTAAATCAAGTCGAAAAGTTTATAAAAAGATTAATTTGTACCATAGGATCTTGTCAAAACTTTGCAAGCTCTGTTGAATATACACCCGTCCCCCGATTTACGCGGCAAAAAAAAGTTTTTTACAAACCCGCGTAAAACAGGCAAGGAATCGTACAAATATATAGGTATAAAAACCGCGTTAATGAAGACACTGCGTTCCGAAAAGTTCGTGTAAGTGATCCACATTTTGTATACCGACAAAATTTTATGTATTATACAATAAATTATAGTATTTTTACGTAATAAAAAAAACATAACTTTTAAAGCTTGGAACAAAATAAAAAAATATTTTCGCTGTTGTCTTCTTCTGATATTGTAACATTTTTCTTCATAACTGAAATCACTTTCAGCATCATTAGAATCAGTTTTAGTAAACAATTAGCGGATATATCCGTGTTATAATTAAGTACTTTTTGTTTTATTAATAATCTTGTGTTTTTTATTTTTCGTAAATTCTTTGGTTATTTTTATACCACGTGCAGAAAGATTTGACAGGGTATTTGGTATTTGAAAACACAATTTCCAAATCATGTTTTTCTTGATTGCGGTAGAGTGAATCCGCGATGAAAAATAAATAGTACAGGATGTGCTTTTATAAGTGAGCAATGTTACCTAGTCGGCTTCAAAAGCTTAGCTAGGTCTAGGGTCTGAAACCAGCTTTGAATTTATTTGTGATTACGTTTATTCAATATTACTACGTCTATATAGTTTGTGCATAATGAAAATCCATTAAACGAAACGTAATTCATCTCTTACTGGGGTATTTCAATGGCTCTAAGCTTTAAGGGGACAGTTTTTCTATTAAAATATGTGTACGTAAACTAAAAACCAGTATATTTTTGGAGACCATGAGATAAAAATAAAAACTGAATATACAAAAAATCTTAATTGAAGATTTCAATAAATGACAATATTTGAAATTGCATATAAGGAATCATGTTGAGATTAAACCATTTCGTAAATCCATTACGTCTCAATGCGCAATGTATAAACGAATATAATTCAAGTAATTATATTTGTTTACAAAAAGTATTTTTTTGCACTATTTATTATTTTAAGGATCTATATATATAAATTAATGAATTATACACAAATCATTCGTAATGTCATATCTCACCAAAAACGAAAGTGTTTTTGTGAAAATATTTTTAGGTGTTTTTGTGAAAATATTTGTGGAACGGACGATGGTTAATTATAAGTTCAAAACACAAACTTATATTATCATAACAACAAAAAATATTGTCGCTGAGGAAAAATTGGACATTATTATTAAAAAACTCGTTTTGTATAATAATTTAATAAAATATCGAGGAAAGAATTTTGTAATTAAACTCCATAGAAAAAGTCGAATTATATCTCAAAACGTTTTTGCAATCTAACTCATATATATATTTTAACATGTCCGCTCCCAATGTGGAGCATATGGCCTCCTTACGGAGGTATCTTAACAGAAATTTTTCTACGAGAACTGTTTGTTACTCAACCGCTCTTTTCTAAAAATAGTAGTAGATATAGAAGGAGAAGGCTAGGACAGGACTAGTGATTAACTAATCGCTCTCGCTACGCCCAGTAAATGAAGGATCAGAAGGGTGGATTCAATTACAATAGTTTTATTTGTCACATTTGTCTCCGAATTGCGGATTCGATGCCATGTATTTCTTTTAGCTTTTACAAGGCCAAAATGAGAATTCCGCCGTTGTTGAGAATGTGAAACTAAATGTTGTTGATTATTTTTTCAGAAATCATGAATCATTTGTTCTCTTGAGATGTAAAACCCGCCTGCCAATGGGGATGCCACTGGGGAGAGCTTTAACACTTTTTAACAATATTGTTCCTGATGTCGACAAATTCCACGTGGACGTGGGTGAGTTCCGACGAATGCTTTTTTTATATATTAAAATAGAATTTGTCGGAGCTTACTCGATGACTTCCTTGCTAATTTCAAATAATTAATTCTTTATTGTAAAAGTTTTAAATCAAAAAATTGAGCATTTAATTAGCAGAGTGAGTTTATAACAACTAAACTACGCTGGTACGTTTAATAATATGGTTTCGACTTAAAAAACTTCTTTTTTTCTAATAAAACGACGAAGAACCAAATATTTCAAGACCACAATATATTTTACTTTTATAGAAAAGGTTTAAAAAAACAACCTAAATTACATGGGTTTTCGTAAAAACACAATATTAAAAGAATCCATTAGAGGCAGAAATGGCAAAACAATATGGACGGCTTAATAATAAAGATTGGTATTATTATTTAACATGACATTGTGCGAAGTCATAACAGACACTTCATGTAAAAAGAGATGACATATAATTCACCAGATACCCTTGTTATGAGAAAATAAAATATCATCTCTACGATATTCATTGTATGATGTAATTAATAAAATAAATATTTTAGGACACATTTCATCTACGAACAGAGTCCGAATCCGAAAATATCGTATAATACAGTCATCAAAAAATATATTTATAAACCTCATTTTCATGCAATAGTTGTAGTGTATGATATAATAAGCGATTAATTCTATTTCAATCCTGAAAAAGTAAGCACTTCAACGCGACTTATGATGAAAATACCAGTATTTTGATTCTTGTCCGATTTTTTAATACTGGTTTTAAAAATTCTAAATATTTCAATTTTACAATTACAGTGTACAAATATTTAATGACGATTTGTCTAGCAAGAATTGAATCACAGAGAGCTAATTCTGGAGCCGTATTTTTGGCTGAAGATCTGATCAAGTTTGTGAGATTCCAGCAATGATAAAGTAGCATTTTAAGATTTCATGTATTAACGTTATTTTATGAAAATAAGCGTTTAATAATTATAGAATTGATATTGAATATTATCAGGTCTATGGCATAGTGGTCAACGTCGTTGGTTTCAATGCCGGACTTCAAATCCCAGTACGAGCAGAATTCTTCAATCGATTTCTGCTCGAAGGCATAGACGTTTGTGATATTTAAATATTCCCCCTTCCCCACCAATCCAATCCTAAAATAACGGAGTGTAGCGAGAGTGATAAGCATCTAGTGATAGTCGCTAGTCTTGTCCTATCCATATCTTTTATATCCTTACTCTATTAAAAAAAAGAGAGGTTGAACAACTGAGTGACAAGCTGTTCTCGTAGTAAAACTTCTGTCGAGATACCTCCACACTAAGATCATATGCTCCACATTGGAAGCGAACATGGATTTAAAAAAAAATGAATATTAAAAACGAAGTCCTCGGTACTGATTTCCTGGTTAACTATGTTTTAATTTATTGTTGTTTTTCATTTCTTTTTATAGCGGTAATGCTTTTTCAAATATCGGTTGGTATTTAATATTAAATACCGGAATATCAGTTATACTATATTTGTTCCGTATTATTATTCCTAAACTTTACTGCTAAAAACAATCTTTTGGAAAAGTGTGATGAATCTACTTAATTAAGATCAAGCACTATATACCTAAATAATTGTATTGATTTATTTTCCCGTCAGTAACGCACAGCACAACACACTCACATTGAGTAATATGAAGTTCATAATATTTGATACAAGCCATATTATCTTTATTCATGTTTTACTAAAACAGTGTGATTTTGAAAACAAAAATGGGATATGATTATTTATTGTAAATAAAGCCAGCCCATGGAGTCAAATAATTCAAAACAATAAAATTTCTCATATTTGTCAATTGAACATAAATAATGTAATAACGAAGAGCCGGTTATAAATTTTCCGCAACGATTTTCCGCGATATTTTTAATTGGCGCTTGAAAAACAACTTTATTTATTTACATGAAAACCTTGCAAGCTAACCCCCTGCCCGGGGAGTTTAATGGGGAAGAATGTTTTGTCTACGATTTTCCACCGTGGAAACAAAAACAGCCTCTCTTGTTATTATTTAATGTTAAGAAAATCCGATGATAACGAGGACACAATAAATAAAAGGGAAAATATAAAACCAGACCATCTCTCATTTTGTCGTCCCCAAAGCCATTCGCTCGTGTTTGCCAGTTGTTTTGAAGCTGTGTTCTCTGAACCCTGTCACTTTAATGAATTCCGTTGGATAGTAATATCTAACAAAAAATAACGATGTTATTTAATAAAAGAATATTGATTACACGCTATGGAAGTAGGAAAGTTGGAAAGTTCGTAAACATTGCCCCTTTAAACAAAGTTATGTATATTTTTTAAATAAAGGCAGAACGTTGACATTCTTAGCTCAGTTATGAATATAGAAAAACTGAAGATGACTAAGGCTATTGGGAAATTACTCTACCCATCGTCTGTACTGAAAAATTGTTTTTAAGCAAATAAAAAACGATTTTATTGTAACTGAATAACAATTGATGAAAATTAGAAACACGACAAAAAAATATTGCGAAGCATTAAGTATTTTTCATATTTTTTCGATATTTAGAATTTATTCAATTGTAAACATGCAAGTGGTCTGCACAAAAGATTTTCTTTACGAAAAATTGTTGCATTTTGAGACTCGCATACTATGATTTCTCCTGGAGCCCGTCACCGGACTTTTGACATTTTGGCAAGAATGCTTCACTATAATTAAAAAATGAAACAATTTTTGTACTAGTTACACATTTTTAACATCAATGCCGGCTTTGATCATCACGAGTATTATCAATAGATGACATATAAATCGACATCAAAAGAATTTATAAAAAATGATAAATTTCTTTTAATCATTTGTTTGTTATACCATGTTATTAGACTTAATTTTGTATAAATGACTTTGTACGGATTTTCAATTTTGATCAGTTAACAATACTCTTGAAGAACAAAATCAGTCATAATCTTTAATAATAAATGTAGAATTACTACAAACAAATTTTAGTTTTTAATATTATGATACCTTTTCATTAAAAATTGACAGTGAACACATTAAAAGTGATTAAGTAATATAAAAGTATAGTTAAAAACACTTAAACTTTATGGAGCTTTCCAATTTCAAGAGCTTCATTACCG
Organism: Himalopsyche anomala; assembly: GCA_031772345.1. NCBI lineage: Eukaryota > Metazoa > Arthropoda > Insecta > Trichoptera > Rhyacophilidae > Himalopsyche > Himalopsyche anomala. The sequence goes on from CM062824.1 coordinate 16,278,227, forward strand.
AAACTATTAAATTGCGGGTGCCGTTTGAAATAACGTAAAATCTTTTAGATAAAACAAAATTTAATATCTAAAATAAAATGACAATTCTGTTGCCACAACGAGATGTCGTAAACGAAAAACCCAATTTTTTCAAAACAGTGTAACGCTGATCTAGCTCTGGCATTAATATTTTCCCCAAATTTATCGCAATTTTTTAAAAACCCAAGCTCAATTTTTCCAGCAAAATGATTAATTAATTGTTCTTCCGCAATCGTCTTTTTTATGAATCCATAAAAGACTATCAATCGGGGATCCACTGTATTTTAAATATTATATTTTCATGAGATAATATTCGAATAACATCACTAAAGGCAACTTCACCCAACGTTTGTACAATAAATATAAAATATCTTCACATCATCACGTAAATCTTGAAATATTAAATTAATAAAAATAAAGAAGAGAGCATCTAAATAACTGTACTTTTATTTCAATCAATTTTATTTTCACAGTTAAAATAAATTTAAATAAAATAAAATCGTTCGAACTCTGTACATTTCCATACGTTCCGTCACTAGCGATCAGAGTTTCGCCGATTGGCATATTCAGGCAATCAAGTGCACGGATGAAATTGAGCGGTAGGATAGTTAATATTTTATAACATGTACTCTTCTCTACATTTATAAAAAATAGGAGAAAATATTTTTACCAAAATTAAAGGGTATTGATAGCAATCGAAATCAATTTTACTATTTATTTGATATTATTGACATGAAATCTTAATTGGGAAAGTAATTACATACACAATTTCTGTGTGCGCCAGTGAAGTCACAGATTATCATTAGAATCGATCATCATTAAAAAGCAATTCGAAAGTTCATGACGTATAATATAAATGCCTACTAATTTTGTATAGTATTATCAGACGTTGTATCATTTTAGGAATTAAATTATGTTGATTATAGGACAAATTTATGATGGCTAATGATATTTACTTGCATGTAAATGATATAGTAATGGTGAATTAAGGAGGTTAACTAAAGATGGATGACAAAGCACATGAAAATGTAAAAAAATTGAACGATTCATATTTGACATTGAAATTGTATCAAACACTTTCAGTCAAAATCCTAAATTATGAAGTAATTTTATTTCAAATATTTGGCAGCAACTTAGGCGCCACGTGTAGTATTTGTTGACCATATAAGTATATGTATGATATACTGCGAAAATGACACTGTGCCTGTTCCAAGCTACGTTAATATACCGGCCAAGATTATCTATCTCCTTCACATCATAATCCCATTTCGCCATAAATATTAGAACTTAACGCGACGATAATGCTGTAATCATACTTGTATTGACATAATAAACTGACACAGAGGCTCTACGCCGTAGCTGCAAAGCACTATCGTCAACGATAAATTTGTCGTTCGCTCGAGTTTAAAGGGAATATAGACGTTTATTATTAATAACATTTGGTAGATAAGAATTAATAAACTCGTAAATGAGAATATATGTATGTCTGAAATAAATATTAATTGAATTGCTTTTCGTAGATCAGACTGTGGCTACTTTAATATTCATGACAAGAGTAGGTAGATTTAAAAGAAATAATATTGTAATATTATATATCTATATGAAAGAAAAAAGGAATGCAAGATTACTTATTTTAAAGACAGGCTTTCAGTAAATGAAACAAAACCTGCCTGCGATGATGATTATACAGATTTTTTTTTCTAAAAACAAATTTATTATATTTGTTCGTTATGCTTCTTGAAAATTTGTATGGTTTTTGATTCAGAATCATTTCACGAGCTTCAAATAAAATAAAGATTCAATATAAAACTTTCTAATATTTCACAATATTTCACGTGTTTCATCTCTTCAAGAAGCACTGTCGCAACGTTTACTAATAAACTTAAAATTGATTAAAATCTCATGTTATGAATTACAAAATAAAAGTCGGAGTTTGTCCTTTTCTAATGGACGCAGAGAGAGGCTAAGATACAAACTTTAATAGTACTAATTATAAAATAATTACTTTCATTATGTGTGGCAAAACCCAATGGAAATACAGGCATTATATTAAGAAAAAACACAATATTTCTTTGTACTTTATTTCCAGTTAATTTAAAAAGGCCATTCGCTCATGGCAAGTATTGTCAACTTGATAATCAGTTGACAATGCTCGCCGTGAGTGAAACCGGTCCTGACCTTTATGAATAACGTAAAAATAAAGTTCAAAGGAATATTGTGGACATAAATTCAACAATTTCACCTATCTTATCTAAAATATTATTTGCTAATGCTTCCTTTGTATTAATGACTTTATTAATATCTAAAAACTCTAAGCTATCCATTCCCAACCATTTATTATTTCTTTACTTCATGGAGTATCTCGTATATTGGTTTATATTCATTTGTATTACAAATAATTGAACACATCGAAACATTTTTCCAGTATTTACGGAGTAAATATTTGAACAACTCTAGATTTTTTACAAAACAAATTGAATGTTTGAATTATGTACCTTGACTTATTAATACATTTACGCAATGTACGGAAGTTATAGGTTGCATATTGAAAATATTGCGAAATAATTTTCTTTAATAATATACTAAGAGAAAACATCAGTGGCTGTAAAATATATGGTGGTGGAAATATGGAACATAAAATAATGTATCATATTATTATAGCAAAGAATACAGTCATGTTTCTCTTCCAATAAGCAGGAGAAATCATTGTATTATACAATAAATCTATACCCTCTTATATTAAATTGTTTTTTTCCCTTGTCTGATGCCTGGGGCAGTGAAGACCTATTCCAAAGAAAATGATGTCGATAAAAAATATCTTCTCTTCCCGATTGATTTTTTTTGCAGAACGTGTAAATAAAGTAAGTCAACAGCTTCGGAATGCTTATTAAGGATTATTGATAATAGAAACGGAGCCATAAACGCGAGCATCTGTTTAAGGGGAGCCGATAAATTGCTCGAATGCAATTGCTCGAATGGAAATTGCTCGAATAACAAGATCCTCGAATAACAAATTCCTCGAACGTCAATTGCTCGAATTACAAATTGCTCGAATTGCTTGGTTATTTAAACGGTTTTAATACATTTATTTATTGATTTGGCATTTACTTGGTAGAACTCCATTTTAATAGGGTAAAATATCAAGGTATATCAAGGTTTTAATACAGTTTAGTGTTTATTACCTAGTAGTTGATCACTCGGCATTTTATTACACCATACGTACGTTTAGTTTATAAGCCGAACTTTTTTTTATCAAATTGCATATTATTGCTGTACTATTTATCATAATTGAATTGCTTTATTATTTTTCGGCAGACATTTAAGAAATACTATCTATATTAATTGATCCTTATTCTGTAATTTAAAAAATCAGTATTGTTGACTTTTACAAGGAGAGCCCAAAATCACTGAATAGCAAAAATGTTTATGGATATGGGATATAACGTATTTGTGATAGCGGTGGTAACTGGCATAATTATTATTGGATTAAAATGAAGCTTTCTGGAAAAATTATCTAGTAAATATCCAAGATGGCGGTTAATATTATTTATTATTTTTATATCTGCGTCAATAAGTAAATAATATTCATAAAGAAAAAATATTATGTGTGAATATTAAAATTTTAAAAAACTTTTTTTCCTAAATGAATGGTTACTCTTCTTATACGTATATGATAGGTTCAAGTCCTACTTTATTTATGGTTTTTATTTCCCGACTTAAATATTTTTTTGAAGAATGAGTAATTAATGTTTAAACTTTTATAAAACTTTTATAAAGATTTTCGAGGAATTTGTAATTCGAGCAATTGACGTTCGAGGAATTGGTCATTCGAGCATCTTGTTATTCGAGCAATTTCCATTCGAGCAATTGCATTCGAGCAATTAACCGGGAATCCTGTTTAAGGAGGGGGGGGGGGATATTGAGAAATCATCAGCATTTTTACGGTGCGTAAAACATTTTGTCAATTTAAAAAAAAAACCCGTATAATTTTTAGATATGGAATATAGCTCTTTTTATCGTTCCGATTAGGGATTGTAAATTGGATGAATATGTCAAAACCGGTATTTTATATTAAATAATTACGTAAAACTATCGGGCCCGTAGCGCAACGGTAAACCTTGTTGGTTTTCAATCAATTTCTTTTCGAAGGCATGCTAAAAAAAATCCTTCCAGCCTTTTAATCCCTAAATAATGGGGCGTAACGAGAGCTAATAGTTAACCACTTGTAATGTCCTGCCCTATAACTCTGAGCGACTGAGATACAAAAAGTTCCCGTTGAAAAAAACATTCATTGAGATACCTCTTACATATGTCAGTTCAAGTTCATCCGTGCACTTGAACGCCTGAAGATGCCGAAACCTGGGTCGTTAGTGACAAAATCTGTATGAATGTACATAATTTGAACGATTCAAATTTGAGATACCTCCATTAGAAGACTTTATGGTTCTAATACAAAAACGTTGGCAAGTAATATGGTCATGTGCTATGTGTAGCGTGAAAGAAAGGGCAGCTGGGATAGAATCGTCTCTGTTCCCTTCTTTAATAACTTCCTCAAAGATATTGAGAACAAAACCATTCCAGTAGTGTTTAGTGATATAAAGTGATAGCGGTAGAATAAAGTACATTTATGTGTCTCGTCTGAAAACGTATACTTTTAGAGATATGAGGTTGTAGGATTTTTTTTAAAAGAATGTAGATTTTATTACTATCAATACAGGTATTATAAAATTATAAAAATTAGTAAAAACTAAACAATAATGGGATCACAATTCCGCACAAGTACTAAATACCTGCATCAGAAAATATATCTCAATCATAAGTTTGAATGGTTGATTTGTATAAATATCTATGAATTAAAATATGCCATTGAAAAGAAAAATTCATCAATGTTAGAATGTATTAATCTCAATCGAACTTGTGCAAAGAAGTCCAATTGTAGATTTTTTTTTGAGATTCAACGCTTGCTGTACATTGTAAAAGTAATTGTAACCTTTAAATAACGATGTTTTACATTTAAAAAAACACTATTTTGGTACTGAAAGAAATAGTTAAATGCGGATGTCGTTTTCGGTAATAGCGGCACTGTAAACCCTACTAACTCCACAATGGAATATCTATGGTCGTAAAATGTTGCAAAACTTTTAATTACTCATAAATGGAAATATATAGCGACATAATAATAAGTATTTAAAGTGAAAACAGTATATGTATATGTATTTCTAAAAATATTCCATATTACACAACAGTAAGTTATTGCAGCTGTCGGTTTATCATCCATTTCAATCGAATTGAGAGTATTTTAAACGTATGTTCAATTTTTAATATTATTTGTCAGTTTTCTAATCACATTGTATTTTTCTACAATTTTGAGAGTGCGTTAGAAGATATTTTTTTCTGCTCTAACTGTATCAAACTACACTAGTCTAGTTGAAACCATGGCGACAATTATTTTAAATGATCTTATGAACCATGTCTGCTCCTAATGTTAACTTCGTATTCTGCAGGAACTAGTTATTTGGTCTTTTAACCTCTCTTTTCATATAGGCTTATGAAAAAAGACTGATAAAAAATACAATTGGGTATACATGTAGTCGCAAACAAAGAACTATTCACATTTTTAAATAGTCAATACGTTTGTTTGCGACACCTGTACATTGTATAATATTACATTAAATATTGAAGTTTACATCCGTTCTTTCAAATATATTTCTAAAAATTAAACATTATTTAATTTCTAAGGAAATATATGATAGTTTCAAGGTTCCGTGTCTTTTGATATTGATATTTTTGGTGTGAATTCATATTTAATTGTGTTTTATGTTCGGCAGACGATATAGTCTGAAAAAAGTAACGATTTGGTATAAATAAGAATTCAGAACACGATGTTTTAGACATAAACGATTTAACAGAAGGGGAGTGATATGATGTAGAGGCGATTATCATCTCACTCTTATGTTTTTAGGTAAGCTAGCTTCGTGAGATCACCCTTTGTCTAAAATAAATTTCTAGCCCAAGGATGGGTAGACGCAATCCCCGACAGCTGGTGATGTCTGCCAGTCGCCTGTTCTACGATTTTCCTGTTACTATTGTATTCCCAGTTACACAATGGCGTCAATAAGTAAGAAGATCAGAGATGGACCGTTTCATTTCGAACAGCGTATAAATGGACACGCTTTCATAGTTTATGAACCGTATCCGGGCTTAAGGAGTCCTTTTAGGAGGAGAGAACTTCGATTCTAACTTATAAGTATATTATTAAATATTGTATGTTGTATAATTACAAAAAACCAACAGAAAATTAAATTATTACATAAAAAGGAGTTAAAAGCAAGGAAAATCAGCAAAATTAGATCGATAGATTTGGCGGTAAGTTTATGAAAGTTCATTTTTAAAATGAAATAAAATTTAATAACATTGTTATTCCACTGGTTGTGTTACTAAATGATACACGTGTTTCGCCTCTTTGAGAAGCATCATCAGACCATCGCAAGGTTCGTAAACCTTGCGATGGTCTGATGATGCTTCTCAAAGAAACCAAACACGTGTCACAATTTGTAACACAAATTTATTAAATTTAATTTTACAATACTAGTTATTTCAATTCATACGAACAGGTTCTTCCATTACCCAGTTAATCATAAGTTTTATTTCTTGGTGAAACAATGTACTTTACACGCCTACCAAATAAACAATGTCACACCTTGATGGGAAACACCCACCAATCTGCTTGAGTGGTTTGACTTAATAAAGAATGAGACATTATCCAGATCAGCTGATTACAAATGAGTAATGGTGATAAAAATTAAGATAGTCTCCGTAGAACAAACTTTCAGGAGCGTCGCTTTACGATTTTTGTCTTTTCATCGAGGATTTATTTTTTAATCAAAAACTCATTTTAAGAAGTGTTCTTAATAGGTCTGCAGATTTGTTAGAGCCTCCAACGAATTCGTTTTTTTTTTTAAATCAAACAAAATCAAATATTTTTGTCATAAGAGTTATCTCATTTGCTAGATGAATATGAAAATATTAAATATGTCCGCCGCCTTATATAAAATAAACATACAATGGTAGAGCTGGATGATAGTTTAGATATAAATAAAAAGTGAGTACATTACCACGCAAGAATTAAAATAAGGAGTCGGAGTCAGGCGACTTCAACTCGGCCTTAAATACGGCCGACACCACTGCACTGGTTTCCAAATTCTATTAAATATTTTATTCTGCTTCCACAATGGCTTAAAAAACATAGACTATACACAAAGGTGAAAATAATGCTGGGAATCAGCGGAACTACCCCTGCCATCAATTTTGATCAAATTTCATCTGTAGCAAGTAGAAGTTTGTCGATAATAATAAATATGTAGCGATATTTCAGTGAAAGCTCATTTACATCGCTTACATAAAGTTTCAAGGTAGTTGTTTGTAAGTAGGTGTAGAATTTTGAGATAACAATCAGTTTGTCGAATACTGGGAAAATTTTCTCAATTTGGGGGAATTTTTCGTAAGATAAGGTTTTCCAAAAGTTAAATTCCTGTTGATAATGACGAAATTAAATGAATTTTGTTTTGCAATATTTAAATGTTTAAATTTGCATTCTGTTCAAAATCGTTTTGATTTAGTAAATGATTGTGTTCCAGAGATGGCTTCATTTATCCATTATCAAAAAAACTTATGACTTTAACTTAAGACTTCAAAAACTTAATACAACATTATTTAATGATATTGCGTATCCATAATCATAGACTGACTTGATCAATATTTTAATATTTAATTAAGTAGAATATTTTGAGAATTACGCTGTTCTAGTTATTTATATCAGTGAAAGATATTTTTTAGCAGTGACTTGGTCAAAAAATCTTTAGAATCAAACACAAAACGTGCAAACTCTATATTGTACTATCAATGATATCGCAGTATAAATGATACTATATCGACTGTGGAAAGGAAAAAGGACGTAACCCACACATATCAAATTTTACAGGAGGCGCAAAAAACGTGTTTTGATGATTTTGTGACATATGCAAATTATGAATTATACACAACCTTAAAGTGCACGGAGACTTCTAAACTGGTGTTAATTTGACATAATCTAACATTAATTAAAGAAATTGTCTAAAAAAACCTATATTTTAGTCTTCTTTCTTGGTTTTAACTTTTTACAAGATCATCTTTTTCAAACATAAAAGCTAAATTTAAATACTAATTCTGCATTTGCAGCATACATCCTTTTGATAGAACGTGTATCAAGTTGTATACATTGTGATTATCAAAAAAGACCTGTTTTGAAAAAACTGTGGGTTACGTCCTTTTTCCTTTCCACAGTCGATATTATAAACGACATACTTTGTAACGAAACCCCAGACTTTTTTTAATATTATACATATCCATACAAATATGACCATTGTGGTCAATTGTTGGGAAATCGTCAATATATACCATATAAAGAGAAACACAAATGAGCTACTGTAAATTTCATCAGACAAGCGAATAATGCTTTAAAATATGCTAAGGTTCCGCGAAGACATTAACATAGGTCAGACAATCCATGCCCAAAAAATCAAAACACGTCAGTCGAAGTCCTGCGTAAGAAGTATTGGCATCCCCGACCGACCTTATCCTAGAAAATGCTGTTTTCTTCTTGTCTATCTGATAAAAGTCTGCAAGTTCCATACATAAGCTCGAGGTGGGTTGTTTTAGTTCAGTGTTACGACCTCATAATTGCAAATCTATACATACATGGTAAGTACCGATTAGGGATTGCAATACCGGACGAATATATTAATACCGGATTTCGGTATTCATATTAAATACCGGTATTCTAAACGTGTGATTTTCATAAATATCCATCAGTTTTTTTTAAATTACAGTACATCATTGAAAGACTCAACAATTCTAAAGCTTGTAAATATAGACAAAACTCTTAGCAAATTTAGAATATTTCAATTAATCGCGAACCATTTTATTAAAATATTTAATGTTTTATCTCCATTAAAAATTCAATTGGTTCATTTTCGAGATTGAAAAAAAAACCATGAATACCAGGATCCCTGTTTCGGTAATACCGATAATGCAATCCTTAGTAACGACTTTTTTTATCCATTTCCACTCCCAATGTGGAGCATGGCCTCCAAATGGAGGTATAACAACAGGAGTTTTTCTACGAGAACGTTTTGTTACTCAGTCGCTCAACTTCTCATTTCCATAGAGTGGTAGGATAGAAGGATAAGTCCACGCCTAGTTACTGAAATATCGCAGATGTGGGAGGAAATTTTTAGACATAACAAACACCCGTGCCTTTGAACAGAAATCGATCGAAAAAATGCTGTTCGTACTGGGACTCGAACCCGTGGGATCCGACACGGAAGCTAACAATGCTTACCGCTGCACCATAGGACCCGATTTATTAACGACTACCTGCCACATATCACTACCGATAGTATTTCTATATAAGATTTCTCTAGAAAAAGGTATTAATAGAAAATAAATTGAATAACCGTTGTGTTACTCAGAGTATTTAGAATGATGTTTTCCAATGTAGTATGAAATTGGCTGTACGTGTGCCCATCACACCTAACCTGAGGACTCCCGTCAAAGTTACCAAATGAAAAGAAAAAACACCGAAATTTTGAGGATGACAGGAATGAAAATTAATTTAGTAGGTGCGATATCAATCAGTAGTTATTCGTGCTCAGAGAAATGTAGCCATTACCTTTATTAATAATTCTCTAAACTAAGCAAGGGTTTCTGCATACATGTATTGTATTTAGAATTCCATGAGACAATCATCAATCAAAGAGTTCATTGTTCTGTTCCAACAGTAATTTACTATTACTCATCGAGTTGTGGATATCATAAGCGCGTCATAAGTCATGTCAGAGTCATATTTCATAATTAATTAATTACTTAGTCTGTTCGACAGTTACGACAGAGTCTGACAATGGAGTCCTTGCTTATTTAATCGAGACTCACTATTATGATGAATGTTACGAGTGCTGTTAAAATATCATTTGCATTTAGTCGCTAGTTTGATCATTCGCATAAAGATTATGTTATCAATCTTTAACCTTCCTTTATCAATGCCATATCATTCGAATGTGAGTATTATCATCGCATTTTTTACATTTAAATTATCGTTTTCTGTTCGAAGGCATGGGTTTTTGTGATATCTAAAAATTCCCTTCCAATACTAAAATAACGTGGCGTAACGAGAGCGATTAGTTACCCACTAGTCCTGTCTTGACCTATCTTTTTATCCGTGCTACTCTCTTCATTAAAAAATAAGTTGAACGACTGAGTAACAACCAATTATCGCAGAAGAAAAACTTCTGTTGACATAACTCGATCAGAAAGCCCATAGTCTACATTGGGAGCGGACATGGAATATATTTTTTTTAAAGTGAAATATTATCATTAATTAAAAATACAGCCGTTTTTCATAATATCCATTCCACTGACATTAAATGGGTAAAATAGTCAAGCAGTATGATTAATATTGTATACGTTATAGGTAGTATATTTTTACCAAGGAAATACCAATTCAATCAATATTCAGTTGTCGTGACTCATTTGATTTAAGGTTGAAACAGGATATTTAATAAATTTGTTTTGTGATGTTCAAGTAGAACACGACAATGATTTACCACACCTGAATAACCGCGTAAAAATGAGAGATTCGAGTTGAAAACTAATATTGCGAAATAAAAAAAAAATCTAATATAAAAAAAATGTTGAATACCTTTTACCCCACCGGCCCACACGTTTGCCCTTCAAGTAAAGGCACAGACGAAAACTATCTTAAAGTAGACATAAAGTTTATACCTACATCACAAAGCAAATATTATGGTGGATTAAAAATGGATCTCACTAAAACAGACACACACATATAACGAGATACATTTTCCTAAACGAGCCAGAAAAAGGACGTACGGCCGAAGAGAAATTCCCAAATACACCTGTCTGATTTAAAATTGATAGATTACGTATCGAATAAAAAAAAACCCCCGACGGAAAGTGTAGGACTGTATTTGTAGCACCATGAAAACCTACGGTTACCTGGGGAACGGTTTTACTGGCGATTTTACTCGTACTGGAGAACAAGGCAAGGTTGCCAATGTAATATTGCCACAAAAAATATTGAGATTTTCTTCTTAATATGGTATATTATATTTTATAGCAAGTTATTTCAAGCATTGTGTAAATATCGATCTGGAAATTATGCCTTTAATAATTTTCTTATGTGGTCGGGATTAGGGTATCCAATCCCGGAGCTTTTTTCTAATCCCAGAATTTCGGGATTGATTCATTTTCAATCCCGATATTGGGCACTTGTGCAATCGTGTATAATTTGAAAGTTTTGGTGAGTCGTTTTATTTTAGCTCACCGAGGAATTTGAAATCCTCAATTCGCTATACTTTTTTCTCAAATTATCTCCGAAACTACTTTTACTTTTTTTTAGCTCTTCCAATTCCAGAATCCTATAAAATTCTCAATCCCGAATTCCCGGGATCGCGACCATGTCAATTCCGAAATTTCGGGATCAGAAAATTTGACGGGATCCCGGGATTGGATGCTCTAGTCGGGACCCGTGGTCATGTGGACAACGTCGTTGGATTCAGTTACAAAACACGGGGTCATAGTATTAGTATTGACAGCTTCATATGCTGGTTTTTCAATCGATTTTTGTTCGAAAACTGTCATGTATGAAATTTCCCCCCACTCATTCGATCTTAAAAAACGGTTCGCAGCGAGAACACTATTCTTGACCAAGCTTTATCTTTATACACCTCTTTAAAATACAAGAAGTAGAACAACAGAGTAACAAGATGTTTACTTAGAAAAAACCTGTTGAAATAAACTTCATTAGGATTCCATATGCTCCTGAAAGCGGACATGGTAAATAAATATGTTCTATATCGTATGTTTCTCGCAAGCAGTCTATAGTCGAAATGTAATACACAAAGTTATAATTATATTCTCACAATCCGCGTGTAAAAGTCTAGACCAAAAGTCAGTAGCAAACGGACGTCGTTCTTAGACAGTAAGTTAGAGATGTCAACTTATCTCTGAAGGATGAAAATAAATGCAGACTCTAGCCTCGCCAGTGTAAGTTGGTTCGTAAAGAACGATCAAGACAAAATAAATCATTTTTAATGGAACACAGTATTTTTTCAGTTCGTTTTACTTGATTCCACTAACGCTTTTTAACAATGCATTCTTTCAAGCAATATCACTTTTAAGGTGTTCACTGTCAATTATTGGTGTCTCGATGTCCGAAAACGTTCTTGATATAAGTAAAATATTGAGAAAAACTAGCGAAACAGCGAGTTGTAAATCTTGTCAGTATACTACAAAAAGTATGTCTTTACAGAAAATATTGACAGACTGATGGGGTTGGAAAATAGCTGGTAGTTAGTTCATTCCTATCCCTATGCGTTGAGAATGAATACAATATACATACGCTAATGCATTTGGATACAGATCCATTAATCGATTTATAATTCATCTAATTGGGAGCCACTCGGAGATTGACTAGTAATTTATTTTCTGCACACTTAAGAGCAAGCCACATTGTGTCTTTTCAGTTGTTTCTGAAAACATCCAGATATAGAGAAAAAAAACAACTGAGGAAGTAGCGCTTGTAAGAAGGCAATTTAGTTTTGATTACTGAGAATGAAATTATTATGAGTGGAATGTCCAATGGATATGATTTTGTTAATTTCTAACAGACAACTAACTTCATTTATTCACACAAAACTAAATTATTTGGTTACAATGGAAAAGTTTTCTTATAGACTAGGTGGCGACTAAGTGTGCTGATGATAAAGAGTTTTCACTACACAACAGTATATTTTAAATATGGAAACGCAGCCGCTGTGAACCAAAAATGATGTTAGGAGTTTTCTAGTTTGGTGGCAATCGCACGTGCGAAACTGTTCGGCGAACGAAATTCGCCGTGAATGTTTGATGATAAGGCCAGACGATTGCATGCGACCACCGCAAAATAGGAGCGCCATTCCCACCCTTTATTTAATCTTTTATGAATGAAATGGACATAAACTAGCTCTGGGTTTCTATGCAGGCAATGTTCTTAATGATATGCTTTAAAAAATGGAAACAAAGCAATAGATTCATGCTTACACATTTATGTTGTATAAGTACTTAGATCCATAAAACTTTTTTTTCGGAAATACGCTAGTCAGAATTATAAATCTAAAAAATGTATTATATATATTTCTTTTCGAACGCTACTTTATAAGCTGTACGCTTGTAGGAGTTCCGCCAATTTAAGTGTTGAATCTTGTATATATTTTTTTTCATACTTTAGTAGTACGATAGTTTGTAGTTACAGTCTGCAATTTGTATACGACGAACTTGCCGAGAAATAATGGCGTATTTTTTCTTAGAATAATATTATATAATGGATGGAAAAAAATCATAATGTATATCTTATTTGGATGGCAAATAACCATTTGACATATATATGAGCGACTTCCAAATGAAAATTTCAAAAATGCTGCATGGATTGACTTAAACAAATACTGAAAGTTGAAACTGATTTTTTATACAATACAAATATATGGTAGCCGGTAAATTGCTCGAATTACAATTTATTCGAATTGCTTGGTTATTTAAAAGGTTTTTCACGACTTTTTCTACGAATTTCATTTTTATCTTGTGCGACAATTGTTTAGAGAGTGAAATATAAAAATAATTTTCGTAAGTATTTATTTTAACCGTGTTCGCTCCAAATGCGGAACATATAATCTTTTAATGGAGTTTATCTCAACATAAGTGTTTCTACGAGAACTGCTTATTAATTAGTTACTCAAACTGTTTCTATATATTTCCAGAACACATAGAACACTAGGGCTAAGACAGAACAAACGGACAGAACAAACGGAAACAAATTGATTATCTTGTTATTCGAGCAATTTCCATTCGAGCAATTTACCGGGAACCCAAATATATATGTTACGCTACTAGTTGTTAGTTGATCAATACTAAGAAAAGAAATAAAATTTTGTGACTTGATTATTTTCCCGCAAGACAACTATGGCAGCCGCCGCCAGGCAATAGTTACAAATTGTCCTTTGTATATGTATTCATTAAACAATTACATTCGTGCACAATTGAGTACGTGTAAAATAAACGCTGACAACTCAATCGAATGTCAGTCAGCTTGAAATAACTACGTGAGGACCAAATGATGTTTACGCGGTATGTCGTCGTTATTTGTTTGCAATGGATTTGATAAATTTTGATTTGTTGGTAAATTTATTAAACAACTTAATTCAATGAAAAATATTGATTTTAGAAGTGTTCACGTTTGATTATGCTAAATTACGGAAACGAATATTATTTTCACGCAAATTATTTACCTTCACAAAAGCTTCATTCCTGTACGACATGCATTATTGATTTTTCATGAATCACTTTTCCAACCAAATTCAAATCCTCATAACATAAGTAGACACGTTCGAGCTTCAGGTTTTCGAGGGTTTCCCCATATAGTCATAGATGAGTCATAACGTAGCCCAGCCGTTTCCCCTAGAAGAGTAGCGTGAATTGTATAAACGCGAAGTGTGTGACAATGGCATTTAACAAAGGAATATTGAAAAAGTTAACACATAAAAATGTCGCCCTCGGGTTAATATTGCTTCATAAAAATGAGACATGAATTAATTTTCCGCGTAAAAAGCTTCCACACCTTCACGTTCATTTGACTGGACTGAAGAGTTGGCAACTGAAATGGCAAATTGCTTCGCATTACAAAATATAATTCGATCCAATTTCTTGAATAAGCGATTCAATTATTTTTAGAGGAAGTCAGAAGTCGACATTAAAATACGACAAAATTAAATTTACATTAAAATTCGATAATCAAATTATATTCCATTTAACTCTTTCCCTCCTGCTCAGACGCCAAACGCGATTTACACGATCACGACCAAAAATTCGAGAAATAATTATGTTTTGAAGACATTACATGGATTCTTCAAAATATTTTTCCATGACGAGTTTTCTATATAGTCATTTTTTCAGTGCAAAGTTCAAAGATTTCGAATTTCAATATAAATTAGCAAAAACATTAAGTTTAAAATCTCATGGAAGCTTAAAGAAAATTGACAATTTGTCTTTTCTAGGAACGAATTCCCTTACGCTAAGCGATGTTGTTAATATACATAACATTATTTAAAGAGCATCTTTTGTATGATATTTAACATAAGATTAAGCTGATTGCATTCATATTTAATGTGCGTATCATAGTAGAAGTTCTTATAATCTTATGTTGAAGAGTATATAAGACAATAATTTTCAATGTCTTTTGAGCGTTCAATAAAAATTAGAAAAACACGATACAAGAAATAAATAAATCAAACGACGGAGCATAAAACAATAAACGAGAGAAGACACAATTATCGGTTTTTTCAATCAGGGCTTTCAATCAATCAGGGCTTTTCCCCCTATGTAACGCGGTTGAACGGCGTTCCGGCACCTTTTCCTCAGCGATTTAGATGTTTAAAACAATATTCGCAAAATTTTATTTTTATTTTGCTTTGAAAACTTGTTTTCTTCTGTAATCATTGGCTGTTTCTCGCCGTCTAAGGCTCCTTTTGAAAGTTATGTGACGGGTACTATAAGACTCATAATTTAATATGTTAATAAAAAAACAATGCCAGACCCATAGACTTATTCTGTGACCAAGAGTGCAATGCTTGATATATTGTTAAAAAATAGATTGACTAACAAGTAGTTCTCGTAAAAAGCTTATGTTTATAAACCTTTATTAGAAAGCCATATATTCCACATTGGAAACGAGCATGGATAAGAAAACAAAAATAATTAGTAAAAAGTTTGACAAAAAGTTCAGGCACCTTTTTTAACCAAAAAACTGGATACAAAATAATATTATAAAAACTGAATGTTCATTTATATGCCGATTATTGGGTTATACATATAAACGGGGTGGGCGGGTGTTGTTAAATATTTTAGGAAATTATCGATATTGATAGTCAGTAACTTAATTATTGTATATTGGTGGTATATATTATGGTGGTAAGCGAACGCTGATAGTAAACAACGTAATCCCCCAATGAACCGATAGCAGTCAACGTGTAACGCTTTAATAATTGTGGGATTATTGGGATTTTGAAGCTTTGTTATCGAATTAATCTTCCTTTTGCAACTGGAATGATTTCATGCTTATTGCGTAACTAATTCATGTTGATTTTAATATTATTGTTGTACCAAAGCAACTTTGTATTTAAGGTCACTCGTTTTATAATATAGAAAATAGCAGTAAAATAGTATATAAATTCAATTAATTATTGAATTTTTCAATGGTGTTAGATAAAACACAAAATTCTTTTTTACTTCTTCCACTTTTTCCGGACCGGTTTCGATTATGACGAGCATTTTCAACTAATACTCGCCATGAGCGAAACCGGTCCGGATATTTAAATAAAAGTGGAAGTAAGTAGTACAAAGGAATACTGTGTTGAATATAATGCCTTTCCATTAAGTATTGACAGTGAACACAAATGATAATAGCAATATTATGTTTTACAAAATATGTATGTCTTTAGTTTTTGATTTTCTTGATTTGAGCCCCCGAGAGGTGAATTTAATCAAGTAGAAAAATGGTACAATCACATCTTGACTTGATTGGAGGATTGCATATTTTTATTCTTAGGAGATAACACAATGGCAATTGTATTTACTAGATTACTCAATATTACGATACTTTAAAACGTGCAGAATATTATGAGGCATCTAACTATTTTCCCCTTAAAATATCACATGTGTCACTTTGCCTCTTAGGGGCCGTCTATTTATTGATGAATATATTCAAGAGCCAACCCGTTTGCTACACATTCAAAATGACTTTTAATCGGATCACGAATATACCGATTTTTACTGCAGTTGTATCTAAATTTTAGCGAAATTTGGCAGTATAAAGTGTATAATATTTTTGAATATATTATATCTATCACTTCATTTTGCTTTTTGGGTTATCATGAAAATAATGCAATAAAAAAGTTTCACTATATTTACTACATAAACATTTTCTTAAAACAACAACATGCCAAATGTCATTAACATGCTTAATTATAATAGTTATTATTATATATTCATTTTATAATATTCATGTAATAATTATATACTACGAGATTCATATGATATTTTTTTCGTAGAAAATGAAAGAAATTTAACCGTTTTCTTAAAAATTATGATCAATCTTTATTATTGTGTAGCAAAAACTATTTTAAGGATTAAAACGATTGGAATTTTGATTTATGCATACGGCTTAGAAAAAGAGACCTCAAAAATTCATTCGGATATAAGAAATAATCAAGAAAAAATCCGGAATCACTTAGTCCGGAAATTAATGCTTTTCTTGCTTTTCCGATTATACTGACATCTTAGTAGGTCATGGAGATGGAATAATGTCATGAAATGAAAAGCCTATTTTGAGAACATTGTGAAAATATTGAATGTGAAAACACGTTACTTAACATAGCACTTCTAATTAATTAATGAATTATGAACGGGGGAACCAACTCATATCAACACTCGACATTTTTATCATCATATTTATTATGGTGTAACCTTTCGCATCAGCAAAAACGTACAAGATATTATAATATGCAAACGTTTTAATCCGACTCGTATTTCATGTCATAACAATAACCTGTATACCTACTAGAGGTCTGCACGGGCCAAAATTTTACAAAACTACCCGGTCCGAGCCCGAAAAACTCACGCCCGACCCGGCCCGGGCCCGACCCGGCCCGGGCCCGAGTCTAATGCCGCACTTGTTACCCGAACCCGACCCGAAGCACCGAGAAATTTGAAATCCTCGATTTGGTATACTTTTTCCCCAGATTATCTCCGAAAGTCCTTTTTTTTTTTTTTAGCTCACCGAGGAATTTGAAATCCTCGATTTGGTATACTTTTTCCCCAGATTATCTCCGAAAGTCCTTTTTTTTTTTTTTTAGCTCACCGAGGAATTTGAAATCCTCAATTTGGTATATTTTTCCCAACATTATATCCCAAATTCCAAAGCCCGGCCCGGCCCGAGCCCGACTCTCGATTGCGCTTACCCGCCCGAGCCCGGCCCACGGGCCGGGTCGGGTAAGAGCCCGTGGGCCAGGCCCGGGCCCGTGCAGACCTCTAATACCTACTCAAATTTTAAATATTACAAACAATTATTTTAACGTGCGCAATTTGTTTTTATTAAAAAAATATAATTGGTATTTCGACACATGTTGATATAAATTGATAAAGCTGGCAATTATTCGTTTTCCAGGTAGTGAATAGAATATCACATCCGTCATTGACAGCTGTTTATGAGCAGCCATTTTGAAATTTATCAAGACTAATGACACTTGCCTCGTGGTTGAACTTTGTACTTGGTGATATATGTGTATAATATATGTCAGAAATTATTCTCACCCGTCTTATCTCATAGTGTCGCGAACATTTATTTTATTATAACTAATACCAAATGTAAGTTTGCCGTCACCGTACTGGCAGAAGTTGGTAAGTTGCAAATTGATAGTTCTGAATAAACAGCAAATGAAAAAAATGAGCTTTTAGTATGAAGGCTTGGGCTTCAAAAGTTTATGTTGCATATACAATTATAGATGCATTTAAAGCCGATCCGACAGCAATAAACTTAGGAATAGACTGGGACAATAATTGTCCATGTCAATTATTGCCTGCTTTAAAATTTGCATTATTGATAATCATCAATAGAAAAAATGCTGTTTTTGCCAAACTAGTACAATACATGCACCAACTGAGTTAGATCAGATAATGAAATCAAATCCAAAAATTTACTTCCTCACTTTTTTTCAATTTTGTTATTTACCAACTTTATAACTACTACGGTGACGAATGAAGTTATAAGAGTTATAAATTTGTATTAAAAAAAAAAAAATGATAATTAATAAATTTGTTTTTTCACTGGCTGTGTTGTGTACCACGTTTTTCGCCTCTGCGAAAAGACGAAACATTTGTTTAGACTAATGTTAAATTAATCTTGATATCTTTGTAATTATATTGACTGACACAAATTGCGACACGTGTAAAATGAGTCTCCATAAAGTTACCATCCATCCATATAAAACTTTTTAACCCTAGTTACACAGCCATTATAATACATACGTTAATGTATTACAGCTATTTCGATTTTTTTTACATCTTTAAAAAAATATACTATTACAAACTTTCCCACTAGTATGTTACACCCTTGAACCGAAAAGGAAGCTAAATAAACATTAAAGAATTTTACACACAATTATTTTAAAACAATGATGTTGGCACAAATGACGTGATTCCTATACTATTAAGAGTTAGTACGGTTTATTTCCTCTTTTCGAAAATCGAGTGGAAAACTGTTACATAGCAATCGTGGAGATAAAAACCCTTTTTATCTGCGCATCAGAGAATTATATTTATTTTAATGTATAAATATTTATTTATTCCGGAACACTGTGTTTTCACTGTCCGTACCGTCGGCGGATTCAATGGGACTAATGGGAAGGGTTGGGGTGACTTGACGCATATGCCATAACTAGGGCTTGACGGTTTACAAGCGAAGGTCGTGACATTCGAAGCCGGTTTTTCAATTTGGTAACCCGGTTTCAAATATTAATATTTCTATATATTTTTTTATATTCAAGTAAAAACCTTAGTACTTGGACTTGAAATTGCCATGGCTAAATTAAAACCAGGGCCGTGGAGTCGGAGTCGTGTAATCGGACTCGATAAAAATTAATAACTTCAAGTTCTATTTAAAAAAATGTGTATTCAAATCGCTCTGGTCAAAACTGGCGCCACTGTATGCTTACAAGTTTAAAGAAACTAGTTAAAGTCGTGTTTTAAGTGAAAGATGAAGTCGTCACGTTTTTAAATGACTTTACAGCCCTGATTAAAAAGAGATGAAATATGTCAGTAAGTAGGCATAAATGAATGCGTTGAAAATATTATATTTTGGTTTATTTAAAAAAAATGTGCATTTTGACTTTGATACACTGCTTGAGTACGGGGTATATAAGTATAATTGCGCCGAATAGGAAAACTAAATAAAAAAAATGTAAATCTTTAGTATTTTTTTTGTATTATTGTTTAAAATAAACGTATGTATAGACAATTTTGATTTTTTTTCTGTATTTTTATTGAATTAATCTTTTTGAGTATCTTCGAAAACCGGCTTAAGCCGAGTTTTATGATATCTTAGAATTATAAAACCGGTTAGTTAAAATATAGTCGGTTTTTGTATAAGCCCTCGTCATGACTCTTAAAATAATATTGATCTTACTCATGGGATGGAAAGTAAATAGCCGATCATTTTGGTCATAGGTATATTCTTGTTTAATAGTCTGAAAATTACAAAAAAAGGAACATCTAATCATATTTTGGAATACCTCAACTTATTAAACGTTGAATGAATCCGAAATAAACAATTTTTTGTACTAATTCCACGAGCATTTTCAACTGTTAAGAATAACTGAATTCATACTTACAAAATAAAACTAATAAAAGTGGAACAGATAATTGGTAGATTAAGATATACATATACAAAATATAAAGTATGTAGCACTAACCTGAATTTAAATATGATGTTTAAAATCTCTCACAAATAAAGGATACATTTTAAAATTTTGATTATATTCAGTTTAGTGTTACTTATTCATATTTTGTATCTAAATCTATATATTAATTTTATAATTTTTTACGACCTTATTAGTTTTATTTAGTAAAAATAGAACTGTATTAAAGTATATTATCAGTTAAAAATGCTCGTTATAAACAAAACTGGTCCTGATTATATTAAATGAATGTGGAATTAGTACAAAAATGGTTTATTTTTTAATGTAATGCCTTTACACCAAGTATTGACAGTGAACACTGATGTATGTAAGTACTTTTTTCAAGTTAGTTGCTGTATGTACCTGTCAAAGAAAAAGTAAAAAAACCAGCAATATTATTGATTGTCAGACGATGATTATGATTGATTTAATTATTATTTAATTCAGGGATACCCAACTGAAATCACTTTGTGGGCCAAATAAAATAATACATGTCTCTGAAATAATCCTTTTACCATTTATTTTTATTGTGTGATATTTTTTTAAATGTCGACCGGTAATTTGGACATCGCGCATCACGGTAGATTAGTTAAATTTTCATCAGTCAACCTGCTCTGACACTTAGATTTTACAATGTTTAACTTTGAGACAAATGACACGCAACGATATGTGGTCCCAAATGCAAATAAAATGCATATTAGGCCTTAATTTAGGAAATTTATCTTCAAACATATATTTTTGTATTATATTTTTTTCGAGCATGGCTTTCATTGCAATATTTGATTGCAGGTTTATAAGCTCAATTTGTAAATCTGGATGTGCAGTAAGTATCTTTACATCAAACAGGGCTAGGAATTGTAAAAAAATCCTCATGCTTTTGAATAAATGAAAATCTATCATCGAATGCTTTAATTAGTTTTGTAACTTCATTAGCATATTTTGAAGTTTTTTTTTGTCACTTCTCACATCTTTTAAAAAACATAAACTTAAAGCCATTGTTGATTTTAAAACTCAGATATGTCTTTGTCATTTAAAGAAAATTTAAAACCCCGAAAGGGCCACACGAAACCTCTAATGGGGCCACATGGGCCGAGGGCCAAGGTTCGGGCATGCCTGATTTACTTGATAATTTCGTGATACCGAAATGGCGAAATGGAAATCAACCATTTTACATCTTTTTTTGTTGAATTATGTATTTTTCTAAATGATATTTTTAGCCTTAAGTAAATATAATTTTTGACATATATTTACATTTAATCAAACTTTATATAATTTTATTTTTTCGCATATATATATTTAACTATAGAAAGAACATATTATTTAGATACAAAAAAAAACTAAAATGAGTTTATATTTATTAGTTGTAAGTGTAACATCACATTTCCTGTGTTCATTGTATCTTTTTTTACACATCTGGGACGAGTCCCCCAGCGCATTAAGAGTAACAGGTAAATTAAAAAAAAAGCAGAAAATGGGTAGTAAGATCTGTATTTACATACCGGCGTGTTTTTTATTTTTCTTTTAAGAAAATACTACGCATGAATGGTGATAAAAGCTATCGATATAAGTAAGCTTACATAAATTGACAATCTCTTATTTGTATTAAATATGATAGATGTATAAGCAAGCACCTAAATGTTTTTATATATTGTAATATGTATCCTGCGTCGAGGTCAATTCCTGAAATATTGAATTATTTTTAGATATTTAAGCGAATAGTTATCACTATACAAACATACTCAAAAAATTTAGGTGGCATATTATCAATACGCTTCACTAGTATGTAAATAGAGACAGTAACGCACGTAATTGTAAGCTTTTTTTTTAAAAAAGTCTTTTCTTAAAACACAAATTTGATATTGACACTGGACCGCTGTATATGTTTTTTTTTAAACATTTTTGTAGATAAAGAGAGAATTAACGTAACGTTATTTTTCAGTTGATGAAAAGAAATGTACAAAAATCAGTTTTAAGATAATAAACTATTATTTAATAATATGGACACAACAAATTTATTTATCTCCATTTCGTCATCTAAAAACGTCGATAAAACTAGCTTTTAAAATATCTACTTTAATATATTATAAACTGAAACGTTAGAGCGATGCATTTTTAACAACATACGTGTAAGTTTATCTATGTATAAGTAATATTTTCAATCTAGAGTTTTATATTCAATCTAAAATTCATTACTTTACATTTTATGTGCACTGTAGTTTTGATTGAGTATTTTATTTTTAATCAATTTTAATCTTTTTCCAGATCGAGGACTATGTTCGGAATTTAAATTAAAGTTTATTGATGATATTGATAACAAAAAAATCTTATGCTTGCAGATAACATTATAACTATTAATACATTAAATTAAATTAAATGAAAGCAATACGGAAGCATATTCACGTACATATATCGATAAGAATAAACCAAAACTCGAGATACTTTACGTTTTTTTTTATTACTTTCTAACCTAATCTATTCTACCAAAATCGACGTGAAAAAAATCACTTTATAGTGGCGTAGTTATGACATTCTGTAATCTTTTACATTAAGTTTTTCGAGGCAGTCATACATTGTTATAATTAAAAATAATATTATAGTACGGAACCGGGAAAAAATATTTATTTATCACTTTTCTAACAAAATTGTATTGTTATCAGTAAAAGTTGTTCCTTTTCAAACGACATAATTTATGAGGATAAGTTAACCGCAAGTTATTTTCAAATTTCATAAATTAACTTGCTATCGACTTATTATCAGAATTATTTATTTATAAATAATTGTAAGTATGTATATGTAAATAATTTTAAAATTTTGAATTTTTTTTGATATCATTGTTAAATAGTCATGCGATGATTAATCGAGTAAATAATAATAAGAAAAATGCGTTGGCAATACATAAATAAAAAGACAAAACGCTGACCTCTGCGGGTTATATGACACTATCAACACTCGACTATCTTAAAAAAGCTTAAATGGGAAACAATCACATCAGATAGGACTAGTTGTAGTGAGTAAGTTATTTATTAGCAAAACAGGACCATCCCATGGTTATCGTGTTAATTACAGACAACGGACAACTTTGAAGATACGAAGATTCTCATTAGAATAACGATTTATAATAATCAAACAAATTTTCACAATAATAAACAGACAAATATGCAACGATTTACGTATACATATTAAAAATAATATAAAGGATATTTAAAGTTTTAAATACGTTATTTATACAGTGATTTCTGGCTAATTCTTCTTGAAATTATCGAAAAAGGGTATATTTTTAAAATATTATGCGATCATAAATTATAAAACAAATAAATACGATAAAAATACATCAAATGAAAAAATATGTTTTTTTTGTTCTTTGTTTATCAAAGAATAATATAATGTATTTTATATTCTTAAAATACATTCTGTAATAAATTGTTATGTCTCGATAAAAATAAAAAAAACCTAAACGTACTATGTACAAATTTTATATTGCACAAAATGCACCCAGACGAGTGCATCCTAACCAATTCCGACCAATTACGCTCACTTGCAGCCTGTGAAAAGTTGCTTTAAATCATATTCAAAAACGAGGAACAAATAATGGCAATGGATTAAAAATATTCACTTACCGTCTTCCAACTCGCCGTATTTGAGCTGCGAATTATCGCAGCTTCTGTCAGATTTAAAACGAGAACACAACAAAAAAATTAGCTACAGCTGAAGTGCACTACACACTACCACACTTACTGGAGCAGTCTGGCAGAGTGTTGTCCCACGTGTTGTCTCGTAGACATCGCAGGGTTCGTTCCCTGCCCCTCGTGTCTGGGAACGCGTATCCCACGCAGCACATGAACTGCGCAGTCTCAGAATCGCGATAGACGAGATACCCGTCGTGTGGCGCTGCTGGCGTTACGCACCCCAGCGCTGTGCACGGAAAGAAAGATAATCAAAATCTCCCGCCAAAAAATACATTGGACAAATATAGTTATTTTGACAGCTCGCATACTCTTTCTTATCAACATATATTTTATATTTTAATTTCAATATCATGAAGATTTTCAATTGATATATAATAAAAACCATTACCTACAATAATACGACGTGTAATAACTTTAATATTAATCAGTGCAGTTCATATTTTTAAATAATTTCAATTTAATCTTTTGCAATTCTGATAAGAAAATAATATTTTTAGAACATTTAGGGCATGTTGCAGATAATTGATTGTATACCTAGATAATGAAGATATCGATTACCTTGTATCTAGAAACACACCTACTTTATATTATTATGTAATAAAGATTGATTTTGAAAAATTCCTACCGCTACCAGCCTTATCAATTGAAAATTTCGATCAATTGTCGACATAAATATTACAAATATAATTAATCAATAATGGATTGGAATATTTTTTGGCTTAGAACAGCGGTAATACTATAATTTGTATAATTTTTTAATTGGTTAAAAATCTTGGTTGATTCTGTGATATTTATTGTAAATGAAAAATATGACTTAATGCAACGTAAGAATTATTCAAAATCGGAATACTTTTAGTATTTCTTATTAAATATTAATTTATGTAAAACTCACGAAGTGTTTTCAATAAATTTCTCGAACGTAGATTGCTTCTTAAAGTCTCGTACTAGAAAAACGAGAAGGAAAATGTGTAATACTATTATTATAAGTAAAACGTTTCCATTCCGTCAACTCGTTAGCGCCCTCGTGGATCATCGGTGATCTTCGTTTGCACCGAGACATCGCGAGGAAGCCCACCCCTTCGATTATGACGTCACCAGACGACATCAGATGGCGCCGGAAAACGCGGGAAACTCGACAACTTACGAGATTCGTTAGTGGTGGGGTTTGTTCAGAATGTGTGGAATTTCCAAATTGTTGCTCGTCAATTATTGTTATTATTATAATACCAGCTCTGCGTCTTTTGACTAGTATTTATTACTGTCTACTCGAGGTACTATTGCCATATGGAACTTCAATGGGTACCAAAATGATATTATATTATGTCTTATTACTACGCATAACATATTAAAAACGATACAAATTCATATAATAATATTTTTTTGCGAAAATATGAGAGGCGTTTAAAGGACATTTTTTTAAGGATTACAAGAGAAAGGTATTATATTACAACACTGGCGGATCCAAAGGATGGCCATTAAATTTAAATATAAATCCTACATAATAAAATGAGAAATTAGCAACGTATTTAGTTCTACAGTTTTTATATTTATTAGTTAAATAGCTATTTCGGCTTTCGCCATCGTCAAAACTAAGTGACTTAGTATAATTTTAAAATAAAATCTAATTTCCATTTTTTGACGTTACTAATCGGGATCTACGTAAATTTTCCAAAAAATATGAAACAAAGCCAGATCCAATAATCTTTTTTCACTCATACGATTTCTTAGACAGGCTTTCAAGCGTCATGAGTCATGGCGCGGAAAACTTTTTTCGACGTAGGCAACGCTGATCGGCAAACTCAATAAAATTCGTAATAAAACCAAACAATTATGAACTTTCCAAAATCTTCTCAAGGGGTGGCCATGGCCATACCCTTGGATCCAGCGGTGGGCTGTCAATATCTTAACAAGGGGCTCGATAAATCTTATCCATTTATTTGTATCTATTTTCGCTCCCAATGTGGAGCATATGGCTTCCTTATGAAGGTGTCTCAATAAAAATCTTTTTTCTATGAGAACTATTTTCTACTTAGTCGCTCAACCATTCTTTTTCAAAGAGAGTGGTAAGGATAGAATGATAAGGCTAAGACAAGACTAGTGATTAACTCAAATCCATGAGGTCCGGCACGAAAGCCCACAACGCTGAATGAAAAAATGAAGGGGCTACTACTAAGTCTTGTTTTATAATACAATTTAACCATTTACAGAAATTTCAGTTAGGTGCTGATTTGATCTAAGAATGATCTAAGACAAATGATTTCTTATCTTAACAAGGGGCTCGCCGGCCGCGCTGAAATTTAACAAGGAGCTCGCGCGAGCCCCCCCGAGCCCCCTCCAGCCCACCCCTGCTTGGATCCACTAATATGTTACAGAGAATAAGTTTGGAGCTTACGTTTAATTTTCATGAATTGTTTCAGTTCTAGTGATGAACATTAAAAATATTTATTTACTGTTCGAAAATTTTAATTCCAGGAATAATAACTGTGTTTGAAATTAAAACAAAATTAAGCGTGTGTAATAAACCCCTTTACCAATCAAAGTATGTTTTAATGATAAATTCAACTTACATATTAGTATGATGAATCTTATTTTAATGATCCTATTAATAGCTTACACTAGCTCTGTCAAACCTTCAGCAAACCGTCAGAAGTACGAAGAAGAACAGAGCTAATGTAATTACACATGTGCTTTTATTTTTGAAAAAAAACGTGCTAGAACTCAATTCTTGTGAAGTTTTTTTTTCTTTCTAATTCATGTCCGTTCTCAATGTTGAGGATATGGCTTCCTAATGGAGGTATCCAGTAAGTATGAGTTTTTTACGAAAACTGCTTGTTAGTCAGTTTGTTCAACCTCCTTTATTAAAGATTAGGCTGGTATTAAATTTAGGATTCAAAGAGTTGGATGGATAGATATCACGGATACCAACGCCTTCGAACAGAAATCGATCTTGCTGGTGTAATCTTAGTTCTGATAATTCTTATTACTTTTTCGGGAAATCATGATTTAAAAAAATATTTTCAAACGTCTTTCGGCATAAAAAATCAAAAGTTTTCAAAGGAAAATATAAATAAAATTGTGCAAATATTAATTTGAACATTAAAAATGTTGACAAAAAAGGTGCCGGAACGCCGTTCCACCTCGTTATATGGGAAAAAAGCACTGTATTATATTATAAAGCACACTCATATCAACGTATTATCATTTATTACATAGGGGTATATGCAATATTATATATCCGGATTTAATCAAAAATTGGAAACCGTTTCAAATAACCAAGGTTTCCTTTTGAATAATATATAAAAAATATTAGTTTTGGAAATAGTATTTTGTATTCAAAGTTTTCGTATTTTCTCGAAATTGAAGCAATCCCAAAGGCGACACGCGAATTTGAAATTAGAGACGGGAAACAAAAGACATTCCCGATACCCTCGTCCAGCATAATCCCGGTTTCTGAAATAAATCTGGAAATATTGGAAAAGTAGCTCAAAGGGATTTGCTCGGGCGAAGGCACAGATAGGACAGCCGACAGTGAAGTGCTCACAAATAAAAACGGATGGAAAATTGTTATCGGAATAGCGAAAATGAAACTAAAATTATACAGATGGGGCGCTCTCAAGATAACAATCGGTTATGTTCTCGTACTTATGTATGATTCTTTGACAGAAGAATTCGTAACGCACCCTCCAGCGACGAGATTTTTTTTTTAAATAAAAAAAAATATTTTTAAGCCATATTGAAGTCATAGATAACTGTTGTTTCTAGCAACAAAAAAAAATGCAAAGTAGTTGTATGGAAACCCCGCGTGACTATATCGTTATAGGCAACATGTACTATGTATAAGGACAGTAGTAAGGAAGAGCGCGACCGTATGGTCACACAAAAAATTGGGATTGAAATACATCTGAACGTGAAATTTTCAAAAATATTTACAATTTGTTTTCTTTAGATCAACATAATTTGAATACAAATTTATGAGATAAAGTAGTGTAAATAATGTAATTTTGGATAAAATAATAACTAACAATTTCAAAAAGTCCATTAAAAATAATCAGAAATTCAAAAATTGTGCTTTTGGTAGTTGTTTCCATCGGCTGATGACTCGTTGAAGTCTGTATCCTTTTTAACCAAAATTGTATGAAGGCAACGATATTCAGGTAGAAAAGGTATGAATAGTGGGATCAATAAACAACGGTGTTTACTGTTACCATATGGTTCTTGGAGGGTTAATTATTATCGGTTCTTACGGTTGTGATGGTAAAGTTCATTGCAACTATTGATAAAACAGCGAGAAGGCTTAATATCTAATTATATTCATTGTGATATTTTTCTGTTATATTTGCTATCACACGCGATAGAAAAATCTTCTAATACAGTGCTTCCCAAACTGTGGGGCGCGCAGAGTATGTTTTTGTTCAGGCGGGCCGCAGGTTATTATTTTCAGATTTAAGGGGCCGTATCATTAAAACGTTTTGGGAAGCACTGTTCTAAGCCAAGAAATTTTAATTTAAAATTGCAATAAAAATACATCAATGGTAATTATTTTCATATCAAGTTCACAGAAAGGCGAGTTTGATTTGCCGAAATATCAAAAAAATACCAAATACGCAGTACGCGGTTATTTATAAAGATTAAATGTGTTGGAATTCCTCCATTGATTGCATTCTTCAGTTCTTTGCAAAATTCTTTTAGTATCCAATCAGTCTTTTTAATATGTGCATTTAAAATAAATTTGGTGAGAATTTTAGAACTCATTTTGGCTATTTTTCACCAAGCAGAAAATTAAACGAAATTTCTTTATTCTCTCGAGTATTTTACGGGACCAATATTTTTTTATTTCTAAAACGATATATAGCTTTTGATATTATTTTAGGTCTTTTGATTACAAATTTGGTGTGTAATCTGTGTGTGCATAAGATAGTTGATAAAATCAGTTTTACATTATTTAATCTGACTTGAAGTCACTATCATGGTTATTAGATAATAATTTTGTTTTTGATAATGCTCCAATGCCAATTATACATAATACATTATATTACGCTGTATATTGATATTCATAATATGATCATCTTGCATTTCGATCGCGTGTCTAATTTGTTCGTTGTTGACCGTTTTTTTATTGATTTGTATTAAAAATGCATTTTTGAAATATTATTAAGCTTGTAACCGATTGTTCAACGACGTTTCCTTCGGCAACGGTGTTCACGGGCTTGAATCCCAGCATAGGCATGCTTCATAAATTGAGTTAAATGTATGTTTTTGATGTTTAAATTTACTTTCGCGAATCCGATCCTAAAAATGGGGCGCAGTGAGAGCGATAACCCAATCATTAGTTCTGGCTCGTAACTCACTTTGCTTACTCTCTCCGAGATAGAGAGGTTGAGCGTTTGAGTAACAGACAGTTCTCGTAGAACAACTTCTTTTGATATCAGCTTCTTTTGATCTACTTACGTTTTACGGACATAGCTACAGCATAGTATTTCTTTCCTTTTCTATTATACCAAATGTCTGTTTGTATATTCAATACCGATGAACTAAAAATGTAAATGAGTGTCAGTGGGGTTCAACACGAATTGATTTCACCGACATCCAGGATTGCTTGAATCCGTACTTTCATATAAGTATAAAACGGTTAGATCGAATTTAATTTTTGATATGAATGAATTAAATTTTAAAAAATTGATGTCTGCAAAATTTACTTTATATTATTACTTAAAATTCTCGTCTTACGAAACAAGTCAACAAAGAAAGACAATATTCTGGTCTCAGGAGTCGGATAAAAAAATTATCAGTCCGACTTCGGCTTTAAAATAAAAAAGTTTGCATACTATCGGATCATTCTAGTTACTAGAATAATTGTAGTAGATTTCTCCAATCAATTTGATGAATAGACTAATATTTTTAAATTATTTTTCTCCGATTTTTCCTACTCCTACTCCGCCTCCAGCAAAAACACTCAACTCCACGACCAACGACTTCGACTCCGCCTCCGACTACACAGCCCTGCTAAGAGTACATCAATCTGTTGTCATTAATTAGTGGGTCCAATTTTAGACACTCATAAATTTTATTCGGTCATTTTAATTTGTGAACGTGCCACTGGTTCTTAAGTATACAGTATTGTTAGATAAAAGTAATCCTGTGTAGAGAGATATTGAAGCTGTTCAACATTCTTCTGAGAGATCAATTCCACCAATCAGTGACCAAAGCTATATCTACTACAATCTCGTCTCTCCTAAAACTAACCTTCAGATCAACATTATATTTCAAATAGAGCTTTATCCTAAACTTACTTATTAGCCAATTACGTGTCATATTAAACTAACGTCTTTTTTTTATAAATATAGGCAGTATTTCAGAATAGACTAAAAGCTTTTGCATATTATTGAATGTATATTGTATAACAACGATAATTGCTAATAAATCAATAATGGTGACAATGTATTCAAATTAGTATGTTTAAAAAAAGCGATAATGAACCCAACACTGAAATGTTTTCCAACTAAGAAATTGTAGATATAATACATACATATTTTTCCATGATAAGGGTGGATGGAGTATTTATACAAAAGTTGTGGATAGTGAACAATTTTGACGGTAGGTTTGAATCCCAAGTTATTAACATGATTCTTCAATTAATGTTATGTATGTATTCCCTGAGCGTTACGTCTAAAATCTATTTAAAACATAATAAATGATATAATAAAGGTAATTATACTGTACAAAGGATACTTACTAATTACGTAATTAAAGTTATCACGGATATTTATATGTCTGGAAAAATTTATCGTTCTATTAGTTGGGAAATTACCGCTAGAAAACATGGTTGTAATTACGGGAGTAAATGGGACTGGAAAAGCTTTGAATTCAAATAGTAAAGCAGTGTCGTTCGTCGTATGATAATATTCATAATAAAAAGTGTTCTCTCGTATTAATTAATAGAGGTTTTTTTGGTATAACAGCCAATTAATTGATCACAAGATTAAACAATGCCTAAGTTCCCTAATCTTAAGTCGAAAAATTCTAATTCATTTGATCGTAGAGAAAAGCTCTCTCCACTAGTGGTCTAAGCCAGTACTTCCCAAACTGGGGGCCGCCACAAACATGTCTGGTGTCCAAGGGGGCCGCGGATAATGTTTTTCAGATTTAGGGGGCCGTTGTATGACAAACTTTGGGTCGCACTGGTCTAAACCACTGTAGCCATTTATTTCAGGGCCAGAGAATCTTTTAAAGTTAATTAAGTCCAGAAAGATATTTATTACATCTGTGTCGATTTTTTCAGAAAAGATCATTTTTTACAACCTTATTTGAGACAACTGATAGTTTCAATATCTTATTGGAATCGCTCAACTTGTGTACATTACTATAAATTTTGTCACTAACGACCCATCATTCACCTTTCGGAATCATCGATCATTGCATTTTTTATCTGAGTTACTAATGGCGTCTGCTAGGGCTGTAATAAACATGTGACCCTTTTTTTAAACCATACCCGCTCCCAATTGGAGCATTATCATTATGGAGCTTATATAAACAGACATTTTCTACGGTTGCGTGTTACTCAATAGCTCAACTAATCTTTTACGAATCGAGTATGTTTAGAAGGATAGGACTAGGACAGGACTGGTGGTTAGCTATTTTTTCAAGCACGTGAGCACCGTTACCGAAGTAAACGATGTTGACCACTCGACTGCAGATCCAAAAGACCCTTTTTATATATAATATGTAATGTCGTTAAAATTTAAAAAAAATAAACACAATAACGTGATATCGTATTTATTACCTAAATAATATTTATTCCTAGAACACAAGTATTATTTTTAGAGGGTTTTTAGAATTTTCTTTCCCACCTTATATCGTATTTGATACTTTTTACTCCACTTCAACTTTGTGGAGGCTATAAAAGTATGCCCACATAACCTTTTATAGATAACTAAGGGCTTAGGTTAGAAAAAGGTTCTGCATCCTTACCAGGATAATTATAAGAATAATTCCATGTAGAAGTATAAATTATTCTACCGCATTTAATTAATAATTTATATCAGACTATATAATTGGATGAGAATAACTTATTATTATTATATTAATAAAATATCACAAAATTAAACTTAAATCGTGTACCATTAAAGTACATCGGAAACGAGCCAAGTGTTGGGTTTTGCTTTTGAAAATAGTTGACAGTCTCAATAAATGACTAATCATAATAATATGTCACGCAAAAGTCATTATATTGCGAAAAAATTTCACGCGTGGAAATAGTTGAATATATACAACAAAGAACTACATACTCCAATAAGAGTCTAACGCAGCCATACTCAACCTGCGGCCCAGTAAGCTCTTATTTGCGGCCCAAAATAATTATAGTCACCAAATATTTTACATACAAAAACCGCAGTACTGGAGTGCCGGCTCGACTAGCGACTGTATTTTTCGTCAAATCAGTCGCTAGTCGTGACGCCATTGAACATCATACATACATACATATGTATGCAGAGTATGTGTTATATTTACAATACAATATGTTGCGGCCCACCGCTCACGCTCACAAAAATCGGAATGAAAAAAAGGTTGAGTATGGCTGGTCTAACGTGTGAACTTAAAATAATATACATACATATATTTTTTTAACCACGTCCGCTCCCAATGTGGATCATATGGACTCCTAATGAAGTTTATCTCCAAAGAAGTTTTTCTACGAGAACTACTTGTTACTCAGTTACTCAACTTCTCTTTTTCCAGAGAGAGAGTAGGAATAGAAGGATAGGGCTAGGACAGGACTAGTGGTTAGCTAATCGCCCTCGATACTCCCAGTTCATAGGATAGGATGGATGGAAGGGGGGAATTCAATACATCACATACATCCATGCATTCGAACATAAATTCATAAATTAATTGAAAAATCAATTTACAAAACTGTCCGTACCGGGATTCGAACCCGTGACCTCCGTAGCCGAAGCCAACGACATTGATCACTCGACCACACAGACGGCTAATAAATATTATTATATCAATAACATTTGTCAAATTAACATTTATTCAACAACAACATTCATTTAAAAAAGCTTACTGTCATTGTTATCAAAATAATGCCTGTTTGAGAACTAGCATCTAATAATTTTGACAGGTTACACTGCCCCTTGGTTATTCGTAGTATAATATCGACTTTGAAAAGGAAAAAGGACGTAACCCACACATAATACATTTTACAGGAGAGACAAACACGTTTTTTTGGTTATTTTGGGCCTAAGGCAAATTATGAACTATACACAACCTTGAAGTACAAGGAGACTGACAAACTAGTTTTTATTTGACTTTATCTAATATTAATTAAATATTAATATATATAAAAAAACCTTTTTTTAAGTCTTTTTTTCTGATCGGAATTTTCACAAGCCCTTTATTTTTCAAACTTAAAAGGTAAATTTAGGTGCTAATTTGGCATTTTCAGCTTACATCTTTTTGATAGAACTTGTATCAAGTTGTATACATTTTGATTATCGAAAAAAAGCTGTTTTGAAAAAACTGTGGGTTACGTCCTTTTTCCTTTCCACATTCGATTATATTATCATAATAAATGTATGACGAATTAATACTAACAAGTTTCGAGATTGAATGTTGAATAAGTATCGTCTTACACAATCAGTGAAATTTGAAAGTTATCAATTTATTATTGAAAATATATACATATCCACAAAGTAGAGGTCTGCACGGGCCGAAATTTTACAAAATTAACCGGTCCAAGCCCGAAAGACTCAGGCCCGAATCTAATACCACACTTGTTACCCGAACCCGACTTGAAGCCCGGATTTATACTCCACAGCCCGAAAAAAAATCGTTTTTTACAAATTTACAACAATTTACTATTCTCTATAGAACTGATAATAATTAAAATCATTATGGCTGACCATTGACACGAACATATTCTGAAATATTTTTCTGAAGAATAAATTCCTTACCCGGGCCCGGCCCGATTCTTTACTTACTTACTTAAATTATCAAAAGTTTCATGCCAATGAAAGTAAAAGTTAAATATTTATTTTAATCAAGTTGTACTCTTAATGGCGTTTTGGAATATTTTTTTGCAATGTTAAGACTATTTGACTACGTGCAAGTAGTTTCGAAAAACTGATGATCAATCGATAATGGCCGAATCTGTTCTAAAACAGATATAAACTAACTTTATTTACAATCAGACAATTGAATTGAAATGTATAGCTATTTAGTTACATTGTATTATATGTCTCGGCAGTGGCGTACATATACCGGCTTGACATGGCAAATTAGCTGATAAATATATATAAATATTTTTAATCCGAAATCTTTACTAATGTGAAGCAAAATATGATATATTTAAGTGAAAGCCAGACTGTGGTATCAATAAGAAATAGTTGTCAACTGTTTTCTCTCTGCGTGTAGTGTTTTCAGTTTAAGTTCAGATATCAACAGAAAAATCTGTCCATTAATCTATATGTAAATCTGTAACTGTGATTGAAGAACACTTGTGTTGCAAGTCGGCCACAACCATGACGTCTTTTGTGATTATATTTGTACAATATATGAGAGTACCATTAAAATTATTGATTTTTAATGTCAAGTATATTTTAATGCTAGCATTTTTTTTTACTGTGCATGTGTGTTTTGACCGATAGAGTTTGTGACTTTAAAGGTCTTATAGGTGGTATCTTAAAGTATTTTTATTCGTAATTTGGTGGGTGAGCTTAAACTAAGTTTGTCTAACGGTTTTAGATACAATAATTCAATATTGTTAATTTCAGACATCACACTGACGACTGTACTATACTTATTTGAAGACCCCAAACAAATGTCATTCTATGTAAATCGACTAAATAGTTGTTAAAAGTATGTTGTCACTAAAAACTTTAAATACTTAATGTACATTATTAAATTTTATAATAAGAATCTATGTACTTAAAATACTATAATATATTTCTTGTCTGAAAATTAAAGTCATTTTTGTGTGAAAAACATTCAATGTGATGTGTATTGTAAGTCGATCACTACGCTATTTTTCCTTGCCCAACCTTTCTATAAACTTTTTTTTAAGGGACAGAAGATTTTCTCCATTAATGGTAACACATACATAAGAAAATACGTTAAGAGGTTTTCTACAAGTTGGCAATAATAGTTAACTTCATACAAAAAATTGAATAGATCTTCATTTGTTTCGATTTATCTGTGTGATTGCAATGCAACACACATAATCTCTCTCTGCCTGCGCATACGTAATATGAGTGCTTATGTGAAGTGAATTATGACAGATGTCATTGCACTCAATTTATAATATTACTACAAACATAATATATTTTGAGTAAATACGGTGTCACATTGCATGTAAAAATATGGTTTTTTAATATGCGGTAAATATTTATTTTGTACTGTTTTGTAGCAGCATAAAGGTCGGATATAACTAGATTTTTAAACCTTTATTCCCTGCACGCTACTGGATAACGGTATGTATTACTTCTAAAACCCTTTTTCTTCGCCAGACTCACGTACTAAAAGTTGTGATTCGGATTCTTGTGATATTAAATTCTACTGAGTGATTCAAAAAAGTACCGAAAGGAATAAAGAAAATCAAATAAAAAGAAAGATCTATAAATCCCGGTAAACAGAGCACGAATGTTTCTATTTTGTAGCATTTTCTCTTCGCTGGGAAATGAATTTGTCGGAAACATCCCTCAGGAGACACGGACGCACGTGTTCGTTTCCACTATGGAAATACCAAAAGTATTAATTTTATCTTCGCCTCCTCCCATTTTTTTCTATTTAATAAACCGCTCCTGGAAACTGAGAAATTCTTTTCACATTGCGATAAAAGTCCGTCTCGCTCGGTACTTTTTACGTATTATATAAAATGAATTTTATTTCAACGACAAAAGTCGTGAAAAACAACCTTTATACATCTTTGAATAAAGTGGTAGGTATATTGAGCTACTTAAATTGACCGAAACATGCGGTTTGCGAGCAGATCTCAGTTCGAATCACAAAAAAAATAATTAAATATTTATATTGATAAAATTGTTATTCTACTTGTTAGGTAACTATTTTTGACATGTATTTCGCCATTAAATAAAATAAAATTACATTATCATCCAATCAAATTTCTAATCAAATGAGATTTTTATTTATTTCACAATAAAGAAAATTTCTCGGACACAATCTTCAATAATTCATTTTACCTGACGCGTTTGGTAATTTCAAGTCATTTTGGTGCTTTGTATAAAAAAATCATGAACCTTTATGATGTTCGTAAAAATATAAGCCAGTGAATATGTTTTGTTTTAAATTGTTTCGTATCTCTGAAAAAAATTAAGGACAACTTATCCAGAGTGACAAAAAAAAACAAAAAATATTTTTCTTGAAGTGCACCCCTGATGAATATAAAAGTGAAACTTTCTAAAGAAAAATGTAGCCACACAAACTGAAACGGAAAATATTCAAATCCTAGGGATTGTAGTAGCGGACGAATATATAAATACCGGTATTTCGTTATTTGATATTAAATATCGGATTACAAGAAATACCTCTTTCATAAACATCGTTGTCAAATACATATCGACTGTGGAAAGGAAAAAGGACGTAACCCACAGTTTTTCCAAAACAGCTTTTTTTCGATAATCACAATGTATACAAGTTGGTACACGTTTTATGAAAAGGATAGAATTTGAAAATGCCGAATTAGTATTTAAATTTAGCTTTTAAATTTGAAAAAAAGAAAGGCTTGTGAAAATTGCAACCAGGAAAAAGGACCTAAAAAAAGCTTTTTCTTGATCAATTTATTACAATAATATTAGGTAAAATCAATAAAAAAAACAGTTAATCAGCCACCGTGCACTTCAGTGTTTTATATATTTCATAATATGCTTTTAGCCTAAAATCATCAAAACACGTTTTTTGTGTCTCCTGTAAATCTGGGTTACGTCCTTTTTCCTTTTCACAGTCGATTTGTAATAAGTTTGAGAAGTTGAATTCCATAAATACATTTTTTTCAGTTAAAATTTGATATAAGGTAGCTAATTCATCAATAATGTTAATCCGATGATCTCCGTACAAATATATCAGTCTGCATAAAAAGACGTCAAAGATTGAACGCTATTTGCACGAAAATCCATTAAATAATTAAACTGTTATATATTGTAACATCAAAATATCGGTAAATTAAATTTTAAAAACCGTTATTCCTGTATCGGAAAAAAACTAAGGAGAATTATCGGGATCCTGATTTCGGTTATACCGGTAGAGTGCAAACCCTAATATAAATGTATGCAATTTAAATTTTGCATGCGGAAAATGTTATAAAGTGGGAAACCTAAGAACGGCAGCGATAAGAGACTTTAAAATGGGTCGACTATTTTGTTTGACATTATTTAAGCGGCGCCAGTGGCTTGTTACAATTCTTTGCTTTTGTAGAGTAGTGCTTCTCAAAAACGTATTCATACCACAGCCCTAAGATCTGAATAAAACATATCCCCAGTCATCTTTTCCTGAAAAATTAATTATTTTCGTTTTCAAAACCTATTTATTATAAGTTTGCGAAGCACTGATGTAGAGGAATATTTCTCAAGTCGATTTATGGGTAAAATCATGAATGTCAATCTTGATTTTTCTGGCGGGCTTACATTAGGTGTAAGATCGCATGTTATATTAATATTAAAAAATGGGCCAAATAATGATGTTGTTAAAATAAATTATAAAAACAGCCGAGGCACAGCATACTGTACTGGATTGCCATACCAACGACTGCTGTCACTGCTAATCACACGATTAGTGCTGCCATACTCTGAATGACTCGAATTAAAAATTTTCAACATTTTTTTACGGCAAAATAAAATATGTTGCTATGCAGATATTTTCATAGATATTAAAAATATTCAAGTAGTCAAAAAGGCAGGCCGACAACTTAATCTTGGAAGGCCGCGTGTTTGACATGTCTTGGCTGAAGTTATTATTTATTTATTTATATTGCAACCAAATGTAAATTAAATTAAATTTTGTTCTGTATTTACGTAAAACGAACCTAAGAATACGTCGATTATAATCATAATATATTAATTCTGTGATGATCTCGTTTCTTAACAGTTGTCTCATCTATATAAATTAATCAAATTTTAAAAATTCGAAATCAATTCGCAAAAAAAAATTGAATATACAATTTGATGAAATCGTCAGTTAGTCTGTGCATGCACAGTGGGTACTGGGTATTGAAAAGTTAACGTTGTCATTTACCTACACTCCTACACACAATACAATTTTGTATTTGTTATATAATTTTTCATAATCTTCGCTTTGAATTACGGCAAATATTTAAATGATGTTTTATTTACAGTTACACTAAAAATAATATTTGAATAAAAAAGTCCTATGTCATTTTTTGGCGTGAAGTATAGTAATTTTTACATTATTTTATAGAACAATTACATGTTCATACTTTTCAGAAAATACATGAAATTTATTTAACATGATAATAGTTTATTGTTTCAATGGTTTCCGTAGAATATTAAAAATCAATATGATTTGAAAAAAATGTGGAATTGCGTTCATAAATCATCCAGATTCAAATATACGTCAAGTTAGGGAATTGATTTATTATTTTTAATAAACTATAATCGAAACCTTTTTGAAAAACAGGATGATAAAATATACCTTACCTTTGTAAGAAAATAAAACCCCTCTTTTTGGATAAGCTTTCTTCGATCTAGCCCTGACAAGCACGTCCAGCGTCTCGCCTTCTGACTCCATCGTGAAGGGCTCTTCAACTTGTTCACACGAAGATAATAAGGAAATTCCTGAGGTTCCATCTTGGATGCTCAGCAAATCTACGCAATCATCACCATCATATGGACCAATACCTAAATTTACAACAAAACAACTTGTTATTAATCAAGATCATCGCATAAAAAAACAATAACCCTATAAATACTTCATAGAGAACAGGCAACGTCACGTCAGTCTGGCAACACCACTCAGAGGCTAGAGATTTCTAGCCCGCAACCACAGAGAATATCATGCAATATATCGTTACACTGTGGCGCAATCAAGCACGATTAGATTTTTTTTGTATTTGTATGTACGGAAACGTCATCAAACACACGCGATTGTGTTTTAAATTAACAAACTTTTGTCTTCGTTGGGGGCTAAATTGATTCTGCCCATTACGCATACTTATGCATTGAAACACAAATACCAATATCGTTGTATTCTATGAAAGTGACAGGTATTGACTTTCAGTGACAGTTCTGTATTGATTTTAGTAGGTACTTGTTATTTCACTTTGAAAGAGACGAATTTAAGGATTCCGTATTATTATTCTATTATTTCTTAGTTACATAAGCATTGATTTTATTATACAATAATTTATGCATTGCAGTAGTGTCGTAGTATTTGTTAATTTGCTTGTAGATTAATGTATAAGGTGAAGTGGAAACATGCACAATTTCGTAAATAGTATACAATGCTATGCTTTTCTCTAGCCCACCCAAGATTTTAGGTCAGGAACTGGCACTGTCGTTAGAATGTCGAAATCTTTTTATATTACACTTTTCTTGACTACGGAGTATAAAACATGGACAGAATAATCATATCAGGTATTTCGAGCGGGGATTATGTATTGTTATAGTATAGGGATACATGAGGTTAAGAAGAGCCACATTCTGTATTTTCGTATATATAGAGAACCACACCAGTCACGTTCTTACGTAGTATTAAATACACAAATTCAAATTTAATGACATTTCTACACACATATTAATTGCTATATAACGTAAAAAATATATTTTTATCAAAAGATATTTGAAGCCGCATGTGGCTTAATAAAGAGCCGAATTTTCCCACGTTTGTTAAAATATTATCAAGAATCGTGGATATTATCACAGAGAATACGATTAACAATTCCTTAAGATATGCATACATAATAGAAATAATGATTGTGTCTTAGGACAGACGAACTAAACAAGTAGATTAGTATACAAATGTAATATGTTTAGTAATTTTTGTAGTTACTTCTTAATGAGACGTCAAGAAGCGATAGCCGCACTCTCTGTCCTCGAGGAGCCCTGAGAAGCCAGCGGCACGTTTCATCACCGACGTAGAAATGAGGATATCCTGGAGTGTGCACAAAACCTTCTCCAACAGCCACTTCTTCATTGCAGAACTTCGTGACACGAGAATCTGTAAAAGAATAATTGAAAAACTTGAATGCCGTATGTAGAAGACTTATGATTGAACGTACTGAGCTGTGAAATCACAAAAATATGTATTTTTTTTCGATTAAATATATTTTTTTAATCTGTATATAACAAGCAAAACGCGAAGTATAATAATATACTATAGTAGTAAGGTAAAACCTTATAAAGAATATCGCAGAATATATAAAAACGAATGTTTGTTTGTTCGTACTTTATGCTTTGCCACACCTCTCATCCGATTACACTTTCAGAAAGGCTACAGGCATAGTTAAATAAACTTACTGTGGGTCTTATATGTAAAAATCAATGTTTGTATATCTGCCGTACACTTAATTTTGACAACGTATGCTTGCGCGAAGGTTATAGTACAATTAACTTACAGTAGGTGGCGCATGTGTCGTACCATAGGCAATCGGCAGCAAACGTCAAACATCAAACAGACAGAAAAAGAAAACATGCACTTAATAAACACAATGAAAACACTTTCTTTCTTTGAGTGGCATTGTAACGCTTGCCAGGAACCGGCTAGTTAACTATAAAAATATGTAAATTGTAAATCCGAAGTACAACTATTTGTGATACGCAAATATTTCCAAGTCACGCTATTTTAAAAACAACCCCAGCTTGGCTTCCTACTATCTCTTACAGTTACAGCACGATCTTCAATATTAGTAACGAATATTTCTAAGCTATTGTTTTGCGTGTGGTATAGCAATGGCGAGAACTGTTTGACGAAGTGTAAAAGCACGCTCGGGTCGGGGGATAAATTCATAGTCTATCTATATAATATGACTTGAGAGATATAAAAGACTAGGGATTTCAATACCGGTATTACCGAAACTGGTATCCCAGTATTAATGTTGTTTTTTTCAATACCAAAATACTGGTTTTGAAAAAGAAAAATACCGGTATGTTAAAATATATTTAACTCTTTGTACTCGACTGGCTCCGTAGCGGCACCACCGTGGGCGACCCGGCAACTCGACAGGCTCCGCAGCGGCACCATCCGAGTTGTCGCCGCAACACCGCATTTAATCCAATACAACGCTATTATTGTTGTTTAAAATTTACATAGCGATATCGAACATGAATGATTATAGCTATTTTTACAAAAAATGGTAAAATATTCGAATGTCGAATGTATAAACGATTGATAAATAAGAAAAATATATTTTCAGATTAATCATCGCATTTAATATTTTGTATAGTCTATATTGTCATAAAAAATCATGATGAAGATAGTCTATATTGTCATACAAAATATATTTGATTTAAACAAATGCGTATTTTGAAATTTCGTGTATATTTCGTGAATATCGTATTTTGAAGTTTCGTGAACTTCAGGGGCGGCGTAAATCTATCTATGTATCTATATATATAAAAATGAATGTTTGTTTGTTTGTTTGTTTGTTTGTTACCTATGGGCTCCTATACCGCTCATCCGATTGCGATGAAATTTTGGTGAGTTGTTGTGCGGACGCCAGAATAGGTTTGTGAATCAGCGGTGGGCTGCCAATAAGTTAATTTGTCGGTTTTTTCCGTATTCGTTCCTATACCGTTCATCCGACTGCGATAAAACTTTGGTGAGTTGTTGCGCGCTCATGAGTGTACATAAATCAGCGGTGGGCTGCCAATACGTTAATTTGGTTATTTGTGTCTTATGCGTTCCTGTTTCTATACCGTTCATTCGATTGCGATAAAACTTTGGTGAGTTGTTGTACGGACGTTCGCAAATGTATAAAAATCAGTGGTGGGCTGCCAATACGTAATTATTTTTTGTCTTTTCCGTATGCGTTCCTATACCGATCATCTGATTGCGATAAAACTTTGGTGAGTTGTTGTACGGAGGTCCACAAATGTGTATATATCAGCGGCGGGCTGCCAATACGTTAATTTGTTTGTTTTTTTCTGTATGCGATCCTATACCGTTGATTCGACTGCGATAAAACTTTGGTGAGTTGTTGTGCGGACGCCCGTGAATGTATATAAATCAGCGGTGGGCTGCCAATACGTGAATTTGTTTATCTGTCTATATGCGTTTCCTATGCCATTCATCTGATTGCGATAAAACTTGGTGAGTTGTTGTGTGGAAGCCCGCAAAGTTTTATAAATTGGCATAGCCAGCAGTGGGTTGCCAATGCGCTTACAAGGGGCTCGCTTTATGTAAACGCAATTCTCGATGTTCTAGGAAGCAATGAGTTGTGTTATCATTCTGATGGAGTAAATAAGAAATCGATTGTTACTGAATACATTTACAATATGCAATTTACTATATACTTATCAATGTAAATTTCCAAAAATATGTGCACTGATGATGTCATAGACAATAAATAAGTCAGAAAATTCAGTTATGTACTTAGTTGATCTAAGAATATTTAGAGGAGGTAGACCTCCATGAAAGATACATTTCGATATGTCCAGCACTCCTGTGGTATTTTATGAAATATTAGCTATCGAATACCTAAACACATACAGCATCATGGTGGGTGCAAAACTGAAACGGTATAGTCCGATTTCTCGACTGGTTCGAACGGTTTGCTACTATAATTTTCGGTTAGCACAAAAATTGCCGTTAAAAATGGGTGAAAAACGAAGAAATAATATAGAAAACTTCAGTGATTTCGATAGCAGTGATGATGATTTAGATTTTCGCATTTATGATGAAAATATAAACAGAGACATAAGTTCCGAAGGGAAAGTGATAGTGGTAGTGATATAATTCCAGTTAAAAGGGTTTCATTAAGAATTGTGAGTGACACAGAAGAATCTACAGAAATGACAAATGACGTAAATGACGACGACGAATGGATAGATGTCATAGAAGAACCTACAGAAGAAACAATTAACTCAGATGGCGAGTGGGAAGATGTTACAGAACAAGAATATGTCCCATTTAAAATAGATTTTAAAACTAGGTCGATGACTACAGGACCACAAATTTCGGACAATATAAAAGAACCAATAGAATTTTTTAAATTATTTTTCACCGATGAATTGATACATAACATAATAACAGAAACTAATGAATACGCAGATACAAAAATACAAGGGAAAGAATTATCTAAGAGATCAATTTGGCGCTCGTTGATCGATGTAAATCGTGAAGAATTTTTAGCTTTCATTGGTGTAATATTCAATATGGGACAATGCCGCTGGCAAATTTGTAAGAATATTGGTCGACAAGATATAATAGCAAAATCCCATTTTATTCAGAGACATTCACAAGGGATAGATTTTTACAGATATTTTGGATGCTCCATCTAAAAAAAACTGCACCCAATGATAATAGTCTTAGCAACCGTATTAAAAAGGTCAGTGACTTTTTAAAGTTCATAGATGCCAGGTTTTCGAAAAATTTTGTTCCCGGGCAAGATATATGCGTTGATGAATCGGTTGTAAAATTTAAAGGAAGAATATGCTTTATAACGTATAATCCATTTAAACCGACCAAATGGGGAATAAGAATTAACGTTTTAGCGGATTCTGATACCGGCTACATTTATTCAATTGTACCATATTATGGGAACTTAACG
The DNA here is from genome assembly GCA_031772345.1 of Himalopsyche anomala. Taxonomy (NCBI): domain Eukaryota; kingdom Metazoa; phylum Arthropoda; class Insecta; order Trichoptera; family Rhyacophilidae; genus Himalopsyche; species Himalopsyche anomala. The sequence continues at coordinate 16,322,263 of CM062824.1, forward strand.
TCGAAAGAACTAATAAGACCAGACCTTCCCGTGAGCACTAGAATTCCCCTGCATTTATTCAAAACAATATTGGATCAAAATCCTAACGCCGAAGGATATCATATGTACACCGATCGCTATTATACAAGTATTCCTCTTGCAGATGAATTGTTGAAAATGAAATGCCATCTCACCGGTACTATCAAATCTAATCGAAAATATTTACCAAGAGCTATACGAAGACCAAGATTTGTTGAAAAAAAAACAACAGCCTTCAGGAAAGATAAAACATTAGTCCTCGCGTGGAATGATAAAAGAGTGGTGAATTTACTGAGTACTAGTGATGTACCAACAGTAAGATTTGTGGATAGATTTATTAGTGGTGGTGCAAGAGTCACAGTTAAAAAACCTAACATTGTGACAAATTATACAAAAAAAATGCGAGGTGTCGATCGTGCAGACCAGTATGCATCTTCTTATTGCTTTCTAAGAAAAAGTCTCAAATGGTGGAGAAAATTATTTTCTGGGGGTTAGGAATGTGCGTTATTAATTCTTATATAATGTATAAGATCAAAAAAAGTGATAAAAATGAGAAACCAATGACACATTTAAAATTTGTAAAAAAACTGGTTGATCAATTGGTCGGAACATTCAAACAAGGGAATTCTGCTCGAAGACGCACTTCAGGGCAATACTCTTAGAGAGGTGGAAATACGTTACGTTTCGTTCTGGAAAAAAGGGTGATTGTATTGTGTGTTCAAAAAGAAGTGAACCGAAAGGACGAAAACAAACACACATTTATTGTGATACATGTAAAGAAAAACCACATATGCATATGGGAGAATGTTTTGTAAAATATCAATCTCTTAAAAAATACAAATAGTGTTATTTTGGCTTTTATATTTTGTATGTAAAATGTATCATCGATTAACGTAAAAACGTTACATATAAATGTAATATTTTAATATTTTTTTATTTTTCCAAAACTTATTTACCACACATTTTGTTAGCTTTGAAATGGCATATTCAGTGGGGGCATATTACACAGAATAACAAGGCATAATTGTAAACTTTTCATAATTGTTACTTTAAAATATTTTTTAAGCACTAATTAGATTTTTTTTTTAAATTAACTTATTTTATTCTACATAATAGGCCATAAAAGAGACGATTTTCGCCCGTTCCATAAATACAAAACATACTTATAAAATACTAAAATAACTTGAAAAATAAAATAGATAATCAAACATCAAGGATGAAAATCTTCGCATCTCAAAATTATTTATTTATCAAAAACATGCATTTCTATTTTTTTTTAAATCTGTACGAAATTATTATTAGTGAATACAAATGCGTATTAAAAATTTGGACTTGATTAATTGGATAGTTCACTCAAAGCGATAAAAAACAAATTATTTTCCTTTTAAAAATGTTGAGAACCACTGTTTTATCAAAAATATATATTTACGCCATATTCCAAGATATTTCTCGATGACTTTAAAAAAAATAATATGTTTCTAGCACTAATTGTGTAGATTTGCAAGCGTTGGGAAAATCATCAAAAACCTGCGGAAAAGGGGAAAATTCCGTCGAGTTGCGGTACATCACGGGGAAAAACCTCTCGAGCGCAAAGAGCATGCATTTCTATTTTTTTTAAATCTGTACGAAATTATTATTAGTGATTACAAATTTGGACTTTATTAATTGGATAGTTCACTCAAAGCGATAAAAAAGTAATATTATTTTACTTTAAAAAATGTTGAGAACCACTGTTTGAAATAAAAAATATATATTTACGCCATATTCCAAGATATTTCTCGATGACTTTAAAAAAAAACATATGTTTCTAACACTAATGGTGTAGATTTGCAAGCGTTGGGAAAATCATCAAAAACCTGCGGAAAAGGGGAAAATTCCGTCGAGTTGCTGGTACATCATGGGGAAAAACCTCTCGAGCGCAAAGAGCATGCATTTCTATTTTTTTTAAATCTGTACGAGATTATTATTAGTGATTACAAATTTGGACTTTATTAATTGGATAGTTCACTCAAAGCGATAAAAAAAGTAGTATTATTTTCCTTTTAAAAATGTTGAGAACCACTGTTGGAAATAAAAAAAATATATATTTACGCCATATTCCAAGATATTTCTCGATGACTTTAAAAAAAAAATATGTTTCTAACACTAATGGTGTAGATTTGCAAGCGTTGGGAAAATCATCAAAAACCTGCGGAAAAGGGGAAAATTCCGTCGAGTTGCTGGTACATCATAGGGAAAAACCTCTCGAGTGCAAAGAGTTTTAATATGCTAACAGTATTTTCAATGTTGATATGTTTCAGAATCGAAGAGCATTTTATGCATAGTTAAGTATTATTATTTAAAAAAAACCGTAAGATATTTATGAAAATAACCCTATATTATTTATTTTTTAATGACGGTACTTTGTATGAAATACCAATTTTGATTTACTCCCGGTATTGTTATCCTAAATTATATTTAAACATTATATATAGGTACATATTGATATTTGCAATATCGGTATTGAATACGAAGTACCGAAACACCGGTCTTGATTTATGTATTTGTCCGGCATTGCATTCCTTACATGATGCATAAGGATTTGAGTTTTATCAATCACAATATAATATATATTAATGATAAATTGTTCTACAAACTACCTCGATTCTATAGACTTGCTTGACAAGGCTGTATGGATGTTTGTAACTGTTGAAACTATGTCAAATTTGTAATGTAAACTAGATTCAAAGTTCCTTAATTCAAATCATTGGATCTTGAATTCTGTACGCCTGACTGATTGGTTTGACATTCTTTTTGTTCTAATTTCTACTAATTTCATATTTAAGCGAAACACAGATGTCCCATTATTTTCATGTAATGCTTTTTCTCGTCCTTCCATTGATGAGATATTTAATACGTAATACTTTTGGCTAATATAATAATCAATCATCCAATAACGGTAGACAAACACCATCGATTAATGCAAGCCGCACTCTTGGTCTCCATTAGTATTCTCCCCCAATCCAAATTCAATTTTCGTGTAAGCAAACTTCTGCTCAACTACCCAACTTGCAAATCCCAGACTGCCCGTATTATAGTGACTAAGTAAACCTCCCCATACCATTGTTTTATCGAAGTAATATATCATAATAGTCGCTTTAAGGATTTATTTTGAAGACAGCATTGATAGGCGGTGAATAATGGTTGTTTGGTACGCAATATAGTGAAGAAAAAAAACATTTATTCGAGCAATAGTATATAATGTGTACACTGATCAATACAGTGCATAATAGAACACACGATAAAATCTCTGTCTAGTAGACAATATTTTACTACATCGATGCCATTATGATACGATTCCATTTTCAAATATTATAGTCGTAGATTAAAAAAAATGCTTTTATGAAAATTGTCGGTAGTTATTTTTTCGTTACATTGAAAAGCACTAGTAAACACATCTACATGTCCCATGGACATATTATTTAAGATAATCGAGTGGTATATTTGATTCATTCGCAGATTGAAAAGCCATTTTATAGAAGAAAAAATGTTGTAGAATTCATTCATAAGAAAATAAAAATACTTTTCGATAACATAACTGCCGCACTTGAGATTTTTTTGTTTTTAACATTCATGGCTAATAGTTCAAACTGATTAAATTGATCATTCAAGTTTATGAAATTACAGTTGAAAAGAAAAAAATCACCAAGCTGATTGCACCATTGTTACTTGTAGACTAGTTCGAAAATCAGAGCGACGTATAAAATATTTTTTCATTTCTTCATCATCAGGTAGCCAATTGAAACATTTTCTACTTACCTATTTTAGACATATTTTAATTAAATTGTATATTGATTAATTAATCAGATTTCAATTTTTAACATTATTTAAACACTGTTGACATTGAAATTGTTCGCTATTTCATATAATATTTTGCAGGTTTCTCAAATTGTATGTACATTTCTGGATTATAAAATACAAGAATACTACAATTTCGAGAATAGAATATAATATGAAGAAAATAGTAGTACTTCAAAAGGAGAATCAGAAAATGACAAAATAAAACAATATGTACCGCAATGCATATTATATGTATATATATATCGATTGTGGAAAGGAAAAAGGACGTAACCCACAAATTTTACAGGAGGAGCAAAAAACGTGTTTTGATGATTTTGGACCATATGCAAATTATGAATTAAACACAACTTTAAAGGGCACGGAGACTTCTAAACTGGTGTTAAATTGATATAATCTAATATTTACTAAAGAAATTGTCTTGGAAAAACTTTTATTTCAGTCTTTTTTCTCGGTTTTAATTTTTTACAAGGTCATATTTTTCAAACTTAAAAGCTAAATTTAGACACTAATTCGGCATTTGCAGCTTGCATCCTTTTGATAGAACGTGTATCAAGTTTGATACATTGTAATTATCGAAAAAAACCTGTTTTGAAAAAACTGTGGGTTACGTCCTTTTTCCTTTCCACAGTCGATATATAAATAAATGAAATTTCATATACTATATTGTATTTAATTGGCCTCACTTGAAATCTTATAAATACTGCTCACATTTATTTTCATTAATTATCCACATTAGAGTTGGTTTCCAAAAGGCAGTTAAATAAAATCCATTGTTAAATTTGAAGTAATCAGTGCGCTACCTGGGCGTCCAAATTACATTATGAAAATTTTTATTGCTGAGAAAAATCCAATAAAATTATGCATAACGCGCAATGTCGGGGTTATTTATTCGAGGAAAAGTCGTTTTGGAGTCGAAATTCTGATTTTTTCACAAAGCGAAGCTGTTGTCACAGCGGCCGTGTTTTCAATAACAGAAAAACAAATCTCACCCTCCGAATGTAAATTAAAGTTATCAGAATCCGTTAGTAACATAAATGCTTGGGTATATGGGAAGTTATCACCGGCTCGTATAATAAATCGTGCACGTAATTTTCATTCTTATAATCCATTTAATATCTTTTGATTACAATTGTGTAGCTGTGATTAGGGCTTGCATTACCAGTAAGCAGCGGTGGGCTGCCAATACGTTAACAAGGGGCTCGCTTTATATCAAAGTAATTTATCAGTCATATGCAATTATATCCAATACTTTTAATTAAGCAAACGATTGTTACTTAATACACTTAAAATATGCAACAATATACAGTTTACCATAAACGAATCAATGTCAATGGCTAAAAATATATTACTGTGTATACTGGAAGCTGTCGTAGATAGTATATGTCAGAAATTGCAGATATGTACTTATTTGATCTGAGAATATTGTTTTATATTAATTTAACAAGGGGCTCGCCGGCTGTGGTAAAATCTAACAAGGGGCTCGCACGAGCCCCTTGTTAGATTTTACCACAGCCAGTAAGCCGGTATATCGTCAAAAATCGACCATCGGTTATTACCGGTAAATCTGAAAAGTTACTGAAAGTTGTTTTTATTTCGAACAAAGGACAGATACGGGCATATTGTAGCGAAATCGTAGCGCAGGTAGGCCCTTAGAATGTGGAGTTTTGTTTTTAAACCATAGCAAAAGTGAAAAACCCCGTGCGATTGTTACTGGGTTACTGGTCCCATCTGCCACAAAAACGCTCATAAGTTTTCTTTTATAAATTCAATAAAAACATTCAATGGTTATGTTATTTCATGAAATTTTAATTAAGAATTAATATTATGTTTATTCAAAATATGTATTTGATTTACTAAACACAAAATTATTAAATACATTAATATGTCAATGGATAAACTACTACGAAATAAGTATTCTTAACTTCTCATTAACCAAGCTTGACGTGGCATATACATACATAAGTGATTTTTTATTCACTAATTTCCATATCTTAGTAAAAACATAAGATGCATATTAAAATTGTATGTGTTTGTTTGATTATTATTCATCTCAGAAATATTTTAAATTATTAATGTTTCATTTGACGACAACAAATTTAAATAAAAAGTAATCTAATACCCAAGGATTTTGTTTCATTTAACGATAAACTGACAATGAAAAGAATTATTTGCCATTTACCGCTAATTTAAATTTGACGGTATATTGCAAGCCCTAGCTGTGATACACGAAAAGAATTTTTATGAATAAAATTAAACATAAAGCAAAGCTGCAAATATTTAATATTTTAATTCATCGAAAATGAATCTCTACAAGTATGTATATTTTACGTAGTATGAACATTTTACAACAAAATCAAATTGAAACATATTTGAAAACCTAAAACATTGGCTCTAGCATTTTGTTCTCTGTAATCACATTACCTTGAGTTCATTAATTATTTTCTTTGTATTTACTGAAGAGTTGAAAGTTTTGAAGTCATATATTTTACGTTTTAGTGAACTGAATACTAATGCCACAATTTATCCAAAACATAGCAGACAAGTCCATCCACTAAGGCAGGGGTCGGCAAACCATGCAGTTCTTTGGATAGGTGTTTGCGGGTTTTCGGAAATTAACTTTTGAACTTATCAAGGTTTCTTACCCAATAAATCTATACAATATAACGACTGTTGAAAGGAAAAAGGATTTAACCCACAGTCGAGTTTTTGGAATGTTGGGCGCTCGGGAACTACATAAATGATGCGATAGAAAAGAAAACAAATAAAACGTAGAAATAAATAATAATAGTTATAAATGGTATCAGAAAAAATAAATATAACAAACATGTAATAGATGAAGTAACTTCATAAAATAAGATAAAAGAAAAATGCAAACAATATGAATAATATAATGGTATTTATGTATTATATTATTCATCAATAAAAGAATAATATAAGAAAGAAAGTATTTATGACCACAATTATAAATGTCAGGTAAACGATCTTTACAATGAAATATTCGGATCCTGATAAATTTTAAGTTATAAAGTAAGTATAAAGATAAAATTTTGTAGTGTAAAATAATATTAATATAACTGAAAATCAATTAATTGAATTTTAGAAAAAAATTGAATTTCACAAAAGTATTAGGCCCAGTTTGGCATCCCCCCTGATCCGGCAATTGAAGACATATTCCCTCCACAAACGTCACTGCTCAGGATACAAATGAATTTTTCTGTTTATAAATTGTATGTGACTAAATACAAATTTAATTATTATTCATATTAATTCTAATTGTATTTTTAGTCTTGGGCTGGCGAAGCAATATCGGCCAAAAGAAATTGAACATACGCATGACGTTGATACGCCACGGGAAACGTCTGGTCGTGGCTTGTGGTGGTGGAAATTGCAATGCGTGTCAGTTTTCCAAGTAGCGTAACCCGCGACTGCGCAAACAATTCAGAATAAAGCACAATCGCGTTCCTATTTGGCTAAGTATTACTAAATTATTGATCGAAATTAAATGAAAAAAAAAACACATTTCTACTATCAAAAAAAATATTGGAAGGGGCCCTATTTACAGGGAGACTTATTCAACCCCAACCCCTCTCCCACTGCCTAACTCTAGCCGCCTGTAAAATGAAGTAAAAAAATATATAAAAATCTATCTTAACATCGTGGATTCCTTTGTGTTTGCGGTAATTCAAAATGTTTCTAGCCTCCAAATAAATACTTAGAATAGAGCCATTAAGAAGATTGTTAATATACTTTATAGAAGCACTCATTCAAGTAAGACTGCCGTAAATTTCAAAAACTGCCTACAGACATATAATGCCGTAGGAAATACTTTATTGATTTAAAATGTAAAAAAAGACAGTCATAAAATATTTTTTAACAAATGAGCACGTGTCGTATCGCTTCCACTTTTAATCGTACACGTGTCTCCGATATTTCGATATTGAAAGTGCCCTATGAACAATGCCACAATGTGTTCTATACAAACAAAATACTATGATACAACAAATTTCGCTTCCCCCCAATGAATTAATTACGTCAAAATGTTAATATCCTGTCAAAAATACAATGTACAAAACGGCTGTAGAAAAACATTACTTTAAATTATTGAATATTTAATACATCGGTTTTTGTAAACATATATTAATTTTTCCATTCGTGATATTAATCACTCAACAACCGACGCCGGATTTGATCATTAATTTCATTTTATTTTCGTAAAATTGATATCGATGAGGTCAAATTTAAGTGCGTAAAACATTTAATTTTTTAATAATTTAAGATACCGATGGGGATGCTTGATGGATTTCCAATATTACAAGTAGATTGCGTAAAAAGAGGACTGGGTATATATGTAGTATAACTAACTTGTGTAATGACAATGTAACATATCGACTGTGGAAAGGAAAAAGGACGTAACCCACAGCTTTTTTTCGATAATCACAATGTATCTAACAAGATACACGTTTTATTAAAAGGATGTAAGCTGAAAATGCCGAATAAGTATCTAAATTTAGCTTTTAAGTTTGAAAAAAGATGAGCTTGTGAAAATTGAAACAAAAAAAAAATGACTGAAAAAACGGTTTTTTCTAGATCATTTTTTAATTAATATTAGATTGTGTCAATTAATCATCAGTTTATAAGTCTTTTCAAGGTTGTATATATTTCATAATTTTGATAATGTACCAAAATCATCAAAAAACGTATTTCATGCCTCCTGTAAAATTTGACAAAGAACGTAACCCACAGTTTTTTCAAAACAGGTTTCGATAATCACAATGTATCAAAGTTGATACACGTTCTATCAAAAGGATGCAAGCTACAAATGCCGAATTAGTATCTAAATTAACCCTTTAAGTTTGAAAAATTGTTTTTCATTTGTAAAAAATTAAAACCAAGAACAATTAATGAAATAAAGGTTTTTCTTAGACAATTTCTATAATTAATGTTAGATTATGTCAATTAAACACCAGTTTCGAAGTCTCCGTGCACTTCCAAGGTTGTGTGTAATTCATAATTTGCATATATAATAGTCTAAAAACATCAAAACAGGTTTTTTGCGCCACCTGTAAAATTTGCTATGTGTGGGTTACGTCCTTTTTCATTTCCGCAGTCGATATGGTTGCCAGGCGTCCAGGATGCATAAACCTTGTATTATTATTTCCATAAGTTTGATTATTTTTATAAGCAAAGCAATCTAATAATTAATACTCTTTTGGAAGGTGTACCGGGGTAATAATGCTCAATTGAGTGTTGTTCCAGATTGGTCGTCAAAATTGTTAGTACATTGAGATTGGTCAATAATATGACACATCAAGATTTATGTATTCAAAACAGATTATCTTTTCAGTTTTAATATCATTTGGATGGCACCTATCAGTGTCGTAGAACTTACATAATAAATCGTTTTTATGTCTTAACGACTTAGGGCATTGAGTTGTTTTATTGACATCAAAATACTGAAGCGATAATAACACTGTAAAAGTTAACTGTAGTTTCTGTAGAATTACGACTATTCATAGATTAAATGCGTCGACCTAATTAATTGACAAAGACTATTCCTAAAAGTCAAATCGACACAGCTGTAATTGTTACCACATGACCTTGCGTATAATTTTAGTAGGGCGATCATTCGTCGTGAATTGTATGGAACAACAACAATTATTGATTGTCAACCTACCCCTACTGAGTAAGAACAGTTAACAAAAGATATGGTTTTAAATGTTTTTGTTTAATAAATAAAGTATTTTACATTTAATGATTTGCAAACAACTCATTTTTAATTCGTGAAATTAATTGCATCAAAGATTATTTTCATTAAACCAGGAACCATAAGCTATCCCTGTTTTATATAATTGGTGTCTATACTAGGAATTTAAAAAAATCTATTAACATTATAGTACTTTTGAGGAGTAAAATTTACATTAAGTTTAATTATACTGACCAGGCGAGGAAGAAACATCCTTGAACGATATTTATACTAACCGGAATATGATATTTTTTACTTGGATGGCTGCCACAGACAAGATATCTCGTAAAATTGTTCGTGCTCAACACGCCAGAGACGAGTTACCTCGACAATAACTAATTAAATTAATAATTGCAAATTATAGCCGGCGTGCTAGGTACAGACATATTTGTTTCTACAACAGCCAAAAAGCTAATATCGCAGAGAAAATTTGCTCAAATCAGTGCGGCCGTACCTCCACGCCTGCTTCGTTATAACATGTTAAACATGTGCGTTATAGCTATTAGATCTCAATTTATAGAAACTTTATCATGGAAGCAAACTGTAATGTTCTTAAACACACATTTCTGCGTAAAAAACAAGTGTTGTATAACGACTTCTGAAACGCAATTGTTTTAAAGAAATACGCCAAGTAAGTGATGTAAATCGTAGCGTACAGTGAGAAATACAACATTGAGTAAGTACCCTAGGACGATTTAACTTTGGAAAGCTTTCATTATTGTAAGATTATAATTATTATCTTTGTATTCTGTCATAAAATGTATTTGGAATATATGAAGATATTATGAGTTATGACATATATTAAGTTGTGTATTTCTTGTTATCGTAGTACATCGTAGTACCACGTATCATATCGACTGTGGAAAGAAAATAGGACGTAACCCACAGTTTTTTCAAAACAGAGTTTTTTCGATAATCACAATGTATACAACTTGATACACGTTCTACCAAATGATGCGAGCTGCAAATACCGAATTAGTATCAAAATTTAGCTTTTAAGTTTGAAAAAGATGACCTTGTAAAAATTTTTAACTAAGAATAAAGACTGAAAAAAGGCTTTTCGTAGACAATTTCTTTTATTAATATTACATTATGTCAATAAAACACCAGTTTATAAGTCTCCGAGCACTTCAAGGTTGTGTATAATTCATAATTTTCATATGGCCCAAAATAATCAAAACATGTTTTTTGCGCCTCCTATAAAATTTGATATGTGTGGGTTACGTCCTTTTTCCTTTCCACAGTTGATGTAGTAATCAACACCCAATTGAAATCATTCATATTGTTGATCGTCAGATGGTCTAAACAACTATTACTCTTATATATTTAACTAAAGATTAAATTTAAAAAAAAAGGATATCTTGTATTTATAAATAATGGCTTCCCAACAAGGTTTAAGCCAAACGTTTAGCGATCTGTGGAAGTAGTCGTAACGACTCTGTAGAATCATTAATCATCACCCCGACCGAAAGGGTTAAGGGCTACACACTTTTGCCATTACACGTTTTTCTAAGTTGTTCTCTTACGATGCGTACACATATAATAGAACAGCAACTCATCTAACGAAAATATGAAAATACAAACCATTAAACCATTACGCACCTGGCATCGAAGAATATAGCGTGTTTTTTTTAGGTGACGATAAGAAAGTGGTTCTCAATATTTCTACTTTATTTTAATTATTTATATAATATATAGGTAACACAGGTAAATTCAATTCCAAAAGTAGTCAATTTTCGGTGGCGAGAAGAAGAAAAAAAACCTTTTCGGACCCTAGAGCGCAATCTAAAATACTGCAGGGCGGCGAGCACCAGATTTTTTCAAAATATCAAAACCCAGGAATATACCGATTTGCCCAAAATATCACCGTGACTCGGTTTTTTTTTTAGCTCATCGAGGAATTTGAAATCCTCAATTCCCTATACTTTTTCCCCAAAATATCTCCGAAACTAATTTTTTTAGCTCACCGAGTAATTTGAAAATCTCAAAATAGGCGGCGTGCGTCGGAATCGGTCGGGGGGGAGGGGAGGGGGATGCATGCTGCCCGCGGGCACGGGGTTAGTATCCCCTGCTATAAGCGAATCAGGCGCTCGCTTGGGGCCTCAAAAATAGCTTACTATATATTATCCATATAAGCTTTGTTCAGATTTTAATAATTTTACATGCAATTTTTTGTCGTTTTTATGTTATCCGAAAAACAGTTCCTCCAAATTTCATTACGCCTTAAAACACGTGGCCATTAAATTTTCTAAATATGGCCACACGGCTATATGTGTATGGCTATACACGACGGTTACATAAAATCATAATTTCATCGATAAAAAACACAGACAATTTTATTATGAAATCGTTTTATATAACAATTTTACGGCAAAATATGGCATTGTGTTAAAAAGTGTCTTACCATCCATACATGCGTACTTAATGTAAACGACTCCTGGACCCCATGAACGCGATTCCTTGTGGTCAACATTCAAAATGAAGCTGCAGTGGTTGACACCCGAACATCTATAACAATAAACAAACGCTGATTATTATGAAGATTTATACATGTATGAAACCCCTGAGAAAACTTATCTAAACTGGAGAAGATTAAGCCCAAAGAAATATTGTTCCATATCGTAGATTTTTGCTTTTTATATTTTATTATAGTTATATTTGTTTTGAAGCACTATTTTACACATATTTGAATTGATATTGAATACATATTTACAATAACAATTAATCGTATAGTAGTAAATATTTTATTCGTCTTTCAAGCATACATATAAATATATACATTTTTATTGCATTCAGCTCTTTTTTTACAGGGCAGATAAGTTCCACAAAACACCGTGTTAGAAAAGTGATTCATAGAACGATTGAAGATTATTTGAAATTAAAAAAAACCCTTTTATTTAAAAAAAGAACAATAAACTTTTCACAAAATTGTGCAAAAGTACAAACTGTCAATATCAATTGAGATTTAAGCAATAGTACAAAGAATAACGTAAACAGTAAGTGTGCCCAAATACTATGTCAGATTTTGGTATTTTTACAGTAATTGGAAACTTAAAATAAAGGTCAAGGTAGATAAGACAATAAAGAATCCGAAACTAAGCACAACGAAAATTAAAAACGAGAAACAGACTAGAAAAAACGAATATTGAACATCAAATTCTGGATACATGCAACAGATGCATGCCTAAAAAGCATTCCATTCATATACCACCGAAGAAGGACAATGTCATATTTGCTATAATATAACTGAAAATTTTAATCAATGAATATGCCAAAAGATTTTGTTTTGTAAATTTTATTGCTGAAAGTATTTTTTGTAAGTTTAAAGAATTTGAATAGATATGTTTAAAGATTGAGTTTTTAAATGAGGCTGGGGTTTGATTTAAGCTTTGTGTCTAATAACTGTCTCGTGTGTCCAATGTGACTTTCCATATTTTTCAGTCAAATACGAATACCTAAAAAACTTTTAGTTTCTATAATTTGTTCCCTCAAATTATTTAATATCTATAAAAAATGGTGGGCTTTATTGATTTGTAAATTTTCAGACTACCGTAAAAAAAATCTGTCCTATTATTGTAAAAATACCAAAATCTGTTATAGTAATTGGACACTTACTGTTTGAGCTATTTTTTGTACTACTGTTTAAATCTCCATTGATATTGGCAGTTTGTAGTTTTGCACGATTCTGTAAAAAATGTACCGTTCCATAATGGTTCTCCGAAGGCCAACACGCTTTCCCGCTATTTTTATGTGATATTGCAAGCAGCTGAATTGTTTTTCAGTTTTTTTTTATTTTGTGGTAAAAAAATAAAACTGCAGTCATTTAGAAATAGAAACACTTGGTAGATAGATACCTATATTCTTAACCTTCCCACTAGAGGTCTGCACGGGCCAAAATTTTGTACTGTTAAACCTTAGGAATGGTTGACGACCCACTGATACATTTGATCAATCAAGTGGTGGAAAAGAAGACTATGGACGAACGTGACAAAAATTTCTTTGAATATGTAAGTGTTAAATTTATAAGCCGCCTGTGTGGTCGAGTGGTCAACATCGTTGGCTACCGCTACGGAGGGCACGGGTTCGAATCCCGGTACGGGCAGTTTTATAAATTGATTTTTCAATCGATTTATGAATTTCTGTTCAAAGGCATGGATGTATGTGATGTCTTGAATTCCCCCCTCCCACCCATCCTATCATATGAACGGGGCGTATGGAGAGCGATTAGCTAACCACTAGTCCTGTCCTTGCCCTTTCCTTCTATTCCTACTCTCTTTGGAAAAGAGAGGTTGAGCAACTGAGTAACAAGCAGTTCTCGTAGAAACATTTCTGTTGAGATAAACTCCATTAGGAGTCCATATGCTCCATATTGGGAGCGGACATGGAATAAAAAAAAAAAAAAAAATATTTTTAAAAATCGAAGACAATTTAAATGATCAGTTTTGAGGCTTCTTCCTTCGCGGCACACAACTGATTTAAACAATCCACGCCTCTCAGTTTAGACTACGCTGCCCCATCTAGGGTTTTTGTTTGCAGCTCTTAATTTTGGTCATGTAAAGTAGACTTGTTCGCAATGACACAAGTCAGCAGAAGTAATTATTATGTTTATAGGCCGCTCAGAAAGCGACGGTTCCCCAACTGTCCGTGATCCAAACGGACAGTGAACGGTCATCGAGGGTCGTTTATTAATAACTAGAATCAATATACAGCCTGCCTCACGCTCAAGGAACCGCGCCACGTCTCCTCATCGCGGAGTGTCACTCTGGTAGAGTGTGCACGTTACGAGGGAGGAAGTACTACAGAAATGATCCTGTGAAGTACAGTCCTAATAAATCTTAATAACTTTCCAAATAAGTAAACATTTCATTTCTTTATCCATACGGCCTTCAAATGCTTTCGCTGTAGTCATCTATGAACACTTGTCAAAGTTAAAATAAAAAGCTTACAAATTCGACCGCTGCCTCTGCAGCAATATGTGTCGCTGTGTTAATACTTGTAAGTTACGTTTATATGATTTAATTTAAATATTATCTACATTGTACATACACATCAATGAATACGTTGAAAATATTATACCTGGGTAGATATTTAGGCTTATTTTTGTAATGACTTTTTACTTGGATAGACTTCTCGAGTACGGTGGTGTAAGGTATAATTAATCCTCTGCTGACTTACTAGTAGCACTGGATAAAAAAATGTTAGTTTTAGTATCTTCGTGTAAATTCAAAAAGATCTCATAATTGTATAATTATTAGAGATACACATACTTATCTGTATCCGAAAAAATCTTATATCCGAAATCATTGTGTATTTTGTTGTATTGTATTAGATGTTATAAAATATAAAAATATCGACATTTAAGGTTTAGTTTAAGTTTTCAAAAGATAACATATTTATTTTATTAGTATTTTCGATGGATTCGGCGGTAACTTTGTGGAAGTTCATTTTAATATAAAATAAAAATAACTTTGATTATTCCACGTATTGTGTTAAAAAATGTGACACGTGTTTCGCCTCTTTCAGAGGCATTCTCAGACAACTACTTTTGCAAATGTTTGCTTAAGTACGAAAGTACTTAAGAATTAAAGTTTTTGCCGTCATTTACTGCCGAGGATTTGTACCTATTTCTTCAACAATCTTGGAACGTTTCACTCTTGCAATCAAAGGTAAGTAAATAGCTGTTCAAATCTTGACATTGATTATTTTACGATATATTGCGTATTAAGTAACATTCGATTTCTTTTATAATTGTATAACAGTATCAAAAAAAAAAAATCTCTTTCCACCACAAATAGCTCTGAGATTAAGAGAGTCTCAAATTGGTAATTGTGTGTTAAAGCTAGTCATGGATTATTTCAATGAAAAACTTCACAAACTAAGCTTAAAACAACGCCACGATTTAAAATGATTTTTTGAGGGCTTGATAAACGCGTTAACACCTCCATGCCCATGATGCAATCGTAAATAGTTGAGCCATTAAATCATTCAATATTTCTCTTAATATTGTCAATAAGTATTTATCATTTTAGGTATTCTAGCATATATACATTTTTAAAAATATTTTTTAGCTTCTAACTTAGGTTTAAATACCGTCAATAAACAGTGAAACTGAGATGCCATCATGGCAGTGAACGTGATTTTTTAGGATGGCATGTTACGGGTTAAAATCACACATTAATATGAAGAACACTGATAAATTATGCGAAATACGAAATATTTTTCACTATTTAGCCTCCATTATTCATTATGGCCGCGCGGCATCACACAATTACCCTCAAATTTATTGTTAACGTATTGTCACTTGTCAGTGCACCGCTATATGACAAATCTTCTGGAATGGACGATAACCTTGAGATTACGATTATGAACTGCATATACTAACCCAGGGTTTCCTAAACTATATTCCGCTGAACACTGGTGTTCCGCGGAGCCAGAGTAGGTGTTCCGAAAAAAAATGGAATGGTTTTATACGCTGCAACACAGTTATAAAAAAATCTTAAGAATTCAGCTAAGTGTTCCGTTATATTTTCCTGACTAAGCTAAGCTAAATGTTCCATTCCAGAAAATGTTTGGGAAACCTTGTTTGGGAAACCCTGTATGGAAGGGGGTGACCTGTAGAGAATCAGGTATATTTACGAGATTTTTTGCATAGTATATCTACTTTCTTAAGTATTTCTCGTTTTACAAAACAAACATTACCCAATGTGCTTTAAAACGAGAAAAACTCACTTCGTTCGTAAACATTGTCTCTCGATTTAAAGCATACGTTCTACCCAAATGTAAGTGGAAGGACCTGTGCAGAATGCCGGCTATTGATGTTATTTCTTTCATACTTGAACGTGTATTTCGTTCTATTATTTCTATACATTTTCTACTATTACTACTTTATTTAGTTCGTGGCCGCTATACTGTTGACTGATTTTAAATCAAGATACATACATCATTGACAAGCCCGTTTCCATCAGATTGCGTGCAATTAAAGTCATATCTAACGCAAATCAGCACGAACCTTTCTAAAAGTTTTAAATCTAACTTTTTAAAAGTCTACAAAAATCGATCCACAACAAAAGCGCCAATAACCTTTGCAGGCATAACTATTTTGTCGTTTTACAGACATGTATTACAGATTTTAAGGTTGAAAAAAATCTACTAACATACCCTGGCAGTCTTGAGTCGAATATTTTTAGAGAACTAATTTTGTCGTTCAAATATAATTCTAAGGGTTTTCATCAACATCAATGAATACTAAAATTGTATATATGAAATTTTAAAAACATTGTCGTCAGCAGGGCCGGCGCCACCATACAGGCGAAATAGGCAACCGCCTAGGACGCAAATAATTAGGGGGCGCATAAGTGAAGTGTTATTTTTTTTATATACTCTAATAATAACAAATAATGTGTAGTAAATTTTCTTGCTTTGCGAAAAAAGAGGTTGGGTGACTGAGTAACAAACAGTTCATGTAAAAAACTTATGTTGAGATACTTCCATTAGGAGGCCATATGATCCACATTGAGAACGGTCATGGATATATTAAAAAATATTCTTAATGATTCCGATTTTTTCATTATTTTGAAAAAATGGGACTTTTTGTTTAAGGCGCCAAATGACATCGCGCCAGCTCTGGTCGTCAGTCGAGCATATTATATAATATTATGCACTGATATTTATTTATCCTTCCTTTTTAAGGAAATTGAGCCAGCATCTCCAGTAATTAATAGAGGAATGTGTCAATTTGGAAAGAGATCGTTGGTTGTATCTTGATATTCAACATTTTATTATAATTATTCCAATCCTGCTGACAGTTCTGTTTGTCCGCTCCCAATGTGGAGCATATGGCCTCCTAATGGAAGTATCTCAACAAAAGTTTTTTCTACGAGAACTGTATGTTACTCAGTTGCTCCACCTCACTTTTTTCAAAGTGAGTAGTAGGGAAAGAAAGATAAGGCTAGAACAGGACTAGTGGTTGGCTAATCGCTATTGTTACACCCAGTTATTAAAGGATCAGAAGGATGGGAAGAGAGGAATTTATGTGAATTGACATCACAAACACCCAGTCTTCGATCACAACTTTGGATTGAATATTTTTCAAATTTACTGTGATCTGACCGGGAATCCAACCCAGACCTGCGTGATCAGTAGAGCAAGCTCTAACCAACTGGGCCGCAGCAGGCGACAAATATGAATATATTTTTTAATTTAGTGTAGTCAGGCTCAGACCATTTGTAAATTTTGGAGTCGAAATCGCGATATTTTTTTACGATTTAAGTACACCAACGTAGCACTATAGTTCGAGAAATCTGCAGAAATTACGCGCCGTTATGTAAAATATAAATTAATCAAATTCCATTTGTATTCAAATATCGTTGCCGAAAAATAGACTACATTAAACAAGTTCGATATTTTTTTGAATTATTGTTTTATCTCAAATGAGAAAATGCACTGAATATACAATCCGACGTTGACAGCAAGCTGTTATGTATCAAGATAAACATGATTATGAAATTCGTCTATCAAAGAAGAATTTATCCATCATTTGCGACAAATAAGCGGTAATACAAATTTCAAATCAAAAACGCATTCATCACATGTTAGAGAAATAAAGCTGCGGACAACAAAATAAATAACATAATTATGAATGGATCCACAGAATGGCGACAACTCAACAATACTTTTGTCGCCGCGTGTAAAATCAACACCCCAAGTTGAACTCTCAATACAATATCGAACGAAATGCACAATGGAGGGTGCACGCATTGCATACGATGCAAAGTTTATCAGTTTACAATGCAGCTACAGGGGTTGGCAATAAATATAATCTAGCTTTCTGACACCGGTCTCTTACGATTAGTTTCCAATCCCGGGATTCCGGTCAATTTGGCTATCACGTAATTCCGGGATCGTCTTAATACCAATCCTGGGATTTCGAGATTTACTTTAACGTTTAACATGTTAAAAAATAACATTTTAAATCTAAATGCTTTATAAAATAAAATATTTATGAAAGGAAAAACATTGATTTTTATACATACGTATATTTTTGTTTTTTCTCCTTCGTAAATGGTTGTCTAATTATTGATAAATTAACCCTTTGATGAGTATCAGCGTACCTGTACGTTGGAGTAGCTTGAATTTGAAATATACATTATTTTGTAGACTAATTTAATCAAGTTTTCCCCTAGCGATCAGGCGGGGTTGAGTTAAGGTAGCCATTTTTTTCTCCAATTTTACAGACATAAGTGTTTATGATATCTCTTCTTCTCGTTTACAGATTTAAAAAAATCGATCACCTGAGCTGTTAGCTGTAATGCCAGATATTTTTTTTATTAAAATATGAAATTATGGTAAATGATCAAAATCAATCAAAAAATTGTGAATACCGAAATCCTGGGATCCCAAAAAGGGTCAAGGATTGAATACCTTACTTGCAATGTATAGTTCAAATAATTTACTTTTATATTTGCTTTACCAAAAGGGTTGTGTTGTAAACAGCTCTACATCGCTTCACATATGTGAGGATTCAGGACAAGATTACCCTATAAGCAAATGATGCGCGCGCTTGGGCCACCCGAATATTAGGCTCTCGAAAATAGCTAATATTATATAATTTAACCCATATACGTTTTGTTCAAATTTATATTTGTATATTTTTACTATTTAACTTGGAAATCGTCGTTATTTGAAAAATATGTCCTCCAAATTTTATTGCGCCTCGGGTCTTCCATGTGTTTAATCCGCCAACAATTCAGGATACATTCTTATTTCTAAAATGTCATTTAGAATAACATCTATTTAAAATGAAGGATGGTATTTAATATTAGGCTTCATAGATTTTACTACTTAATCTTTGCTTACTCCCCACCCATGGAAACAATAATTGTGCGACAATCTGATCATGCTAATTACCTTAATTTTAAAATCTCGAAAGTTAAAATATGCATATGCTTCACAACGGAAGCGGACATGGCTTGGGAAATGTATTTAAAAAATAATTATCTAAGTAGTCTAATATAAATGTATATTTCTTTTTTTTTTAAAAATCATATCGATTTTGGAAAGGAAAAAGGACGTAACCCACATTTTTTCAAAACAGCTTTTTTTGCAATAATCACAATGTATCCAACTTGATAAACGTTCTATCAAAAGGATTTAAGCTGCAAATGCCGAATTTGTATCTAAATTTAGCATTTAAGATTGAAAAAGATGAGCTTGTAAAAATTGAAACCAAGAAAAAGACTGAAGAAAAGGTTTTTCCTAGACAATTTCTTAAATTAATAATAGATTATATCAATTAAACATCAGTTCAGAAGTGTCCGTGCACTTTAAAGTTGTGGATATTTCATACTTTGCATGTGACCCAAAATCATCAAAACACGTTTTTTGTGCTTCCTGTAAAATTTGCTGTGTGGGTTACATCCTTTTTCCTTTCCAAAGTCGATATAGAAAACATCACGAAATGTTCAAAATAGACACATTTATATACAGCGGCGATAATATCACATAATAAACTTTAAACTTTGACCTTTAAACACAATCCCACTGAGTTTATGACAGTAAGTTTATACGTTACCCAACAGGTAAACTACCAAAGCAAACTTATATGCTTACCTACCTGTATCCATCATTTCCTTTGTGTTGGTTTATAAACATATTAGCTTTATTACCCTGCTTTGGCCGGGATAGACTTAAACTCATTCTATATTTATTATGAGTACATATTATCACGCTCATTTTTAATCAAACTTTTAACTGGAATACGACAACTTATAAGCCACGCTTCTTGAAATGGGACGTTCGTGTTCTATAAATTTAAAAGGTTGATGTACTGCCCGGCTTTGCTCTAGTTTTATTGAAATCACAATCGCAGACACCGGAAATAAAAATATTACGTATACGTTATTTTCGCGCTAACTTTATTTTATTGAGATGTTAATGTTACTTTGGTATTTGTATCTAGTAGAGATTCTGAAGTCTCGGGTTTTTCAAAGTCCCGGGACACGAGACGTGATAAAGTCAAAGTCCCGGGACTTCCCGGGACTTGGGACTTTTATTTCCCCTTCAATAAAATTATAAATTTATTAAAATAAAATATTTGTATGTATCACAAATGTACAAATCACAATACAGCTTTTATACCTTTTTTTGTCGTATTGAGACATTGATAACTTTGTACAATAGTGAAAAACATTTGTAAATAAAACAACATCAGGTATGAACATTTAATTATAATATTAGCGATTGCTTACATCCATTTTTATTTTGTTAGAATGGTTTTTTCGAAATTAAAATGTACAATTTGGCTGTCTTTAAGTCCCGGGACATTTAACAACAAATTCCCGGGACGTCTCGACACAGAATCCCTAGACTATCTAGTGTTTAAAGTTGAAAATATTAACGTTAACCGTATATATTGTAACACACAAAAAATAAAGTCTTTAAGTTTACAATATGTAAAGGTTGAAAGCAGTACCTACAGTGCGTCTAGAAATGACATGTACAGATATCACGTCGCTACTGTTTACCGTTTAGAGGATTTTTCAAGACAGCAAGACACGTATTTTTCGTTTTATGGTATTGAAAAAACAATACACTCATTTTGTATTAAAAGGTTTACATTCCACATAAAACTGTTTAAAAAAAGTATAGAAATCATAGAAAAAATTAAGATTGGTAACAAAGGTAATAATTATCTATAGATAAGACAATTCCAAAAATTATTAATAATAATATGTATTTTAATTAAGAAAACATAATACTATTAATAGCTACAATATAAATACGAGGACTTTTATGAAGAACGAGATATAAATTGCTTTCATCATTATAAATGTCTGACACATCTAACGTGTTTCTGGAAAATGTTATTACTTGTCTTGGTTTTAGGGAATCTGTTTTCCTCTTCTGTTTTTTGGTTCTGGGAAGTGTGTTAGAAAAAATAATTCTTGTAAAAATGTAGTATATTTACATATTCTTTTAATGGACCTTGTTATTTCAATATTTATTCATTATTTGAAATGTTTTTTTTCAATTGAACATATATGTCGTCAGCGTGTTTGCAAATAAACATTTTCTTTGATATTAACATTATAAATGTTTCCAAAATAAAGCAAAAAGAAATATGTTTTTGTAAGGAATGAAATGCCAACACAATGTCACAAAGTAAAGGAAAACAATGTCTTGACATTAATCTTGTTGTGAGGTGTAGCATTAATCATACATATTTTTTTATCCAATATTGTGACGGGTAATTTTTTAAGCAAGTTAGGTATATTTTAAAAATTCGTGAAGCGTATCGGACAAGGCCACAAACGGCTTTCTTATAATTTTGAAAGTACATAATAAGAATTCGAAATAAATAAAAAACGTATATTTTAAATTACTATAGTTAAATATGTATAAAATTATACAAAACTTATGTATAGATTTTGGTTACATGCGTGATCCTTTTACTGTACATTTGTACACACGATTAGATAATCGTCTTAAACAATACACATAATGATCGTCAAATACAATTTACCACAAACCTCCTGACATTCCTGACAGATAACATGATTTATTTGCGGTAATTTTTTGGATTTTTATCCTAAATAATATAGTCTTATATAAAAATACTCAATTAAAAAAAAAATGTTCTTAACCCTTCTTGATTGTAACTTGCAGAAAAAACATGTTTTTAGACATAATATTTTATATGTATTAGTTTTATTTTCGTTCAGGATGTAAGTATTTAGGTTTTGCGCTATAATGTTTAGGCAAACAATAGAAATTCCGTTTCAATCACGATTCACCATTATTGCATTTGAAAGAAGCCTCATAAATAAGAATTAGGTCGCATAGCATGAATAACGTATGAACTACAAACAGTCAACGCAAACAACAAAACACACTTCCTGGATTAATGTCGACAATGATTGAAATACTTTCCGTTTCAACTAATGCTCCGTGGGGGGGAATGTATTTAACTTATTCTACCCAATCAATAACTATACATTGAATTCGTAATTGTTCTTTACCCGCAATAATTATTTAAAATGTCTAGCTAAAGGTCAGTCACCAAATTTTTCTTTTGAGGTGGTGAGAATACGAGAATAAACTTAAAATGAGCAGGGAGATCCCGAGGGCATGGGCGAGTAGGCAGTTGCCTAGGTGCGGCAATTCCTAGGGAACGGTGAATGATCACAGATTTTTTAAATGACTATATATTTTGGACAATAATTTGGTTTAGAATAAATATGATGCCTCAATTTATTTAATAAACAAAATATCAAATCAAGAATCGGTACTTATGTATATAATGTAAATGCATTTTAAATTCAAATTATTTTGTATGTTGTGTTGTAAAGGTAATAGGTATGTTTTCATAATTATTCAACAATAATATGGGCTTTTGGATCATATTTATTCGTGAGGATCTTTGTCAATAAAGTACACATATATTATGAATCATCTGAAAGCAAAACGGAATAAGTGACAACATATTTGTTCGTGTACGTAGGTGAGTTTAAGGATTCGAATTTCTATATTGTACTAGCTGGCCCGACGAACTTCGTACCGCCTCAGAATCAATAAATGTTGTGTTAATTTATTGGATGAGTTAAATTCAGTTTGAATGAATACTCAAAATGAATTAAGTTCAATAAATGTGCAAAATTAAAAATGAAAAGTATTTTAATTACATTGAAATGATGTTATTCACGTGGCACAGTCGATAGATTTAAAGG
>CM062824.1:16345687-16413170 GCA_031772345.1 Himalopsyche anomala
AATGTTGTGTTAATTTATTGGATGAGTTAAATTCAGTTTGAATGAATACTCAAAATGAATTAAGTTCAATAAATGTGCAAAATTAAAAATGAAAAGTATTTTAATTACATTGAAATGATGTTATTCACGTGGCACAGTCGATAGATTTAAAGGAATGCAGTGGACCAACGACTTGATTTTGAATTGTGAAGTTGAAATGATCCACATCTTTGTTATTTGCTGCAAGAATTGCTCGTTCACTCAACCAATTATGATGTTTGTGATTAGCAATGATATTCAGGAACACTTTGTTGATTGTCCTCCGATGAGACGAAATTTCAAAAATTCGGCAAAAACGAAATCAATCCATTCGATTCGTCGACAGGAACACGGCCATTACAGATAGTCAGCAAATGCTTGGAGAAATCTGCGGCAGATGGTCGTTTAGAAATGCAACTCGCATGTTTGTCGTTAGCTGAAGTTTCTTAACATAGCGCCACAGAGTCGATGTTTTAAGTCAAGCGTTTATTTCATCGGCAGCGGTCGATCTTGGAATAACTGGTAGTGTTTGGCGAAAATCGCCAGATAGTAGAATCATTGCGCCTCCAAAACATTTTGAGTCATTGCGCTGATCTTTCATAGTTCGGTTGAGTGCTTCCAATGCGGAGGAAAAATAAGCCACCATTTCCCTCATCAATTGCCTTCATTAAAGTATCGTACACTTTCTGTTGGGGGTTCAACAGTGGTACATTCGTTCGAAGTGATTGGTTCAATGCATCTCGATCATATTCACGTTTACGTTCCGATTCTCGATTGAAAGCGTCGTTCATTCCTCGATCTGGCGACGCATCATGCAGCGCATGAGGCAACACATATCTTCGATCAAAAGCAACGCCTGGTTATGTATATCCTCATTCACCTCGAGATCGGGATTCCCTGAACTGACGCGAATTCGGTGTAAAGTGTCTTCGGACATGTCATCCTTGTACTTTTTCCACAATTCACGTGGATTCGATGGGAAGCATGTCAAAAAAATGATAGCAAATAATGTGCGTATCTGACTTGGAGACGCAGAAACAATTGCTTCAGCGATTATCATGTCCCAATGAGTTTAGTTTTCAAGCAAATTGAGCTATTGACATGCGGCACGAAATGTTAGGCATACGACGCCATTGACAGTTCGAAATGATTCGAAATGTCGACCCGAAGGGAATTATTGGTTGTTTTTCAGATTTTTCATGTTCACAGAACTGAAAGACTCTTACATAATGACAGGGATCTTTTCAAAATTATTCAAATAATACTTTTTTATAATTTTACGAAAGTTCATTCTAAATTTTCATATTTTTTATATTACGAAATGACATAAATTCTCATTATAACAAAGAACGCAACATTTTCCAAATCTTCAATATTATATTTATGAGATTATCTTTTATTAGAAAAAAATATATATTTTTGTTTAATGTTCCACACATACAAACAGTTATACAGTCAATCCTGTTTTTATGCGGTAGATGTGTTCCACGAAATATCGCAAAAAAAAAATCGCATAAAAAAAACTTGACTTCCATAGAAATAGTAGGGTGCGTTACTTAAATTTTAAAATCCGCATAACTTTGAAACAGCGAGTTAAAATATACACTAAATCGCAAAGTATAAGAAAATTAGGGGAAAACCACGGCGTAAAAATATTAAAAAATAGTCACTGTATGAAAATTCTATGTGTGTTTTAAAGCATGTGGTTCTAAATCACTCTTTTTCAGAAGAAATAGTATGCGCATCAATTTCATAAAACTATGGTTGTTTTCTAACAATAAAATTACTGATCAGAGTTTGTTCAGATTTTCTTTTTCGATAATTAATTGTTTATGCAGTTTGTTATACCCATATATATATATTTTAAAGTTATCGTTGAAACTTGAATGCGCGATCAGAATTTGAATCATTTAGAAAGAAATGATCTTCTAATTTACTGAAAAGTTTGATACCTTCTTCAATTATTTTCGCAGTGAAGAAACTGGAATTTCTTTCAGTTCGTCATTGTTTTCTGGTTTTTTGTCAATAATTAATTTAAATTATGAACATCTTCGTCACTTATAGCTTTGTCTGTAAGTAATTCGTCGATATAATTTTCGCTAAAGGTATCAAACCTTTCTTCGCCAAGTTCAGGTGCTAAAGTAATCATCTCAGCTGATATTACCGATGCTTCAATGGTTTCATCGACTGTAACACACCTAATTAGGTGGACTTAATTCAGCGATGGCAGATGCAACATGATTTAAACAGTCCGAAATCGTATTTTTTTTTCAAATGTCGGTTGTGTTTATAATTCTCTCTATTCTATCAAAAATACAACAATATATGCTCTCGATGTAATATTTAACATTTTTATATATCGTAAAATATGGTAAATTTAAAAAAATGCATTTCTAAAAAATCGCATTACTTCGAAATCGCATAAAAAAACCGCATAAAAACAGGATTGACTGTATATAGGGATCAAAAATAAAATAATGATTTGATAGTATTCTATAACAATATAATATACATGAAAAGTATACTGATTTTTTTTTACATACCTTCTGATTTTATGTACTTTCATTCGTCTTTTCACATTTCAGTATATATTTTAGCGACGGTGATGAACATGAGACATAAATTCCTAAAAGTTTTTTTTAAATGGATATTGAAGATTTAGTTTCGATTTAGTTTTAAGTTGGCATTCCTAACTTGATTAACAAAATGCCTCACATGAGGTAACACATGTCTTCGATCTAAATCAAAGCCTGGTTATTTATCTTTTCATTCACCTCGAGATCGGGATTCCTTGAACTGACACGAATTCGATGTAAAATGTCATCCTTGAACTTGTTCCAGAGCTCACATGGATTCGATGTGAAGCATGTCAAAATAATGATAGAAAATAATGTGCGTATCTGACATGGAGATTCAGAAACAATTTCTTCAGTGATTGGCATGTCCCAATAAGTATAATTTTCAAGCAAATTGAGCTCTTGACATGCAAGTAGAAACATTCGTCATTTTTCGGATGAACTGTGTAAATGCGACCAAGAGCATCAATAGTCATTCGGGTGATCAGGAACCGCAACGCTTTGCTTTTGACGTTAAAATTTCTTCGATATAGCGTTTCAAGTGTAATAACGTGTCATCTCAGAGTAAAACAACGTTCGTGCAAAATATTGTTGTCAAAAATTTATATACCTAATTATAAACATAACCTTATTTCAATATTGTCCGATTTTCTTTCGTTTTAATTTCATATCATCGATTTCTTTTATTCTAATCCATATTCTAAATTTAAAATTTTTTATAAGTCAGTAGTACGCAAAAAAGCAAAAACAAACAAATATAGAAAACAGTGCGATCTGGTGGATTTTTCTGAAACCAGCTTACGACATTTTATCGTTTGATGAAGCTATTCGTCATTTGAAAATTTTATTCTGTATGAAGATATTTATTTTCTTTATAATTTCTTTTCCGTGATATTTTTCCGATGTTTTAATGCTTATTCTGCTATTCTAGGTAAATAAGAATTTTATAAATCAAATATCATTGAAATCCTTACAGTAATTCTCGAGATATACGTGGTGTAAATAACCCGACTTTGTTTTATATATATAGATATGTATTCTTAGAATAATGGGACATGATAAAAATAAATGGGTGATATTTTAGAGCTCTGCCTAGGGGCGGCACATAGCCTAGAGACGCCACTGAATGAAACCAACTTATAGCTTATCGTTTTTAGGCGCCCCACTCCCTTTCTCCCCTCCTACCGCACTTGATGAGTGTCCTGAGTTGCGCCTCAAACTGTATGCCATATACAAATTGTATATAATAAATATTTTTAGCCCTATGGATACTATTGTGTTTTGTGCTGACATATGAATACATATGTTCGTTTTATGATATTTTTTTAAGCTATTTTTCTATTTTATACAAAGTTCTGGGCGCTTTTTAATCTTTTTAATCTTCAATTTACGCGAAATTTAGTGGTACATATCTACTGCTTAGATCGAAGAATGGATGAACTGGTTTACGAAATGAAATACGTGACTGTAACATATTCAATGTTTTCCTCTATTAACGTAGCACATTAAAAACAGTATTATAGTTTTAAAAATACACAAACTTGAAATACTTTAATCCGAATCCATGCGATGACTCACGGACACAATACCATAGACTTTGGTCCGGAAACATAAAAATAAAAAAACCAATATTGTATATAATGAAGGATATTGACAATTTGAGACACTTGTTAAAGTTGGAGCTCACAAAGAACTCGATAAATCATCCCTTTGATATGTGAGCAATTGCTACCATTCATTCTGAATTCTGTCTGACTGCAGGCACCGGAAAAATCAATTTCCGTTCACGCTCTTTTTATCTTTTGTAAATTTTTTCGACAAATCCCAAAAATATTAAAGCGTATTAAGTACATTGTTCCGGTTCATTTTTCATATACAGTCTTTGTATTTACACTTTACAGTGTTGACATACAAATAAATAAACAATCTTTAAAAAAAATTGACATTGTATTTAATATTTTTATCATATTGTACACATTTATTCAAAATGGAACGTTTTTTTTATATATAAGGCTAGGGCAACGTTTTTGAATTATTGACCGCATAAAGGTTTTAAATTATTAACAGTTTTCTCAGTAAAATAACGTTTTTTGTTAAAAAAAATATTTACTAGAAAATAATATAACTGATTCTTTTCTAAAGTTATCCAGTGGTTTTTAAATATTTCGTATTTTTCTTATTTAACCGCTGCAGTACCGCAAGGCCACTGGTGGCCGCTACATACGAACGGCATGAATACCGTAAGGCCACTGAAGACCACGAATGTAACTTAAAAATATTAAACTATGTATATCATTTTATAAGTAAACTTTTAATATTCATAAATTCAGTCTTATTTTTAAAATTATTAAAAACATGCGGCAGGTGTGTGAGTGAATGTTTTTTTAGCTTAACACATCGCGATACTGAAAAGGTTATTAAAGGGAAGATTACTTCGTTTATGCTTGATCACAACAAGTATTTATAAAAAATCGTTTTTTACATACATTGGTTAACCCAACAATCTCAACGATTTACGAATTCGTATGAATCAAGAGAATAAAAAAAATAAAAGATGGTTCACTAAAATATAATTCTTTGAAATCTGGACAACACTGCGTATGCATAATATCAAGAGTTGGAATTAACTCGGGGAACTATCAATACCAATAGATAATATATAGTCAAACCTTAGGTTTATTAAAATACTTAAACAAAAGTTTGCGAAAAAGTTGTATTCATATTGACAATTAAGTCTCGGGCAGCAAAAAAACTCCCCTACAGCAGATTTCCCAGTGTCTGTTTTATCAATATTATACACTAAAATTGGCATTTACTGACATTTCACTAACATTTGCTATCATTATATATACTTAGTTTTTACATATCTTGACATAATTAAAAAAAACTTTAAAAGGTCGCTTTATTGCTAAGAAAATAGTATTTTTGTAGACTACGACGGTGTGTTTAAATATTTTTCTTATATTTCGCAAGAATTGAAATGAAATGAAAGTGCCTTAAGCGGGTAGTGAAGAAAATGTTTGAAAAATATATTTTTTTACGCGTCTATGAATCTGACATATCTAGTCAGTCATATATCATTTATCAACTATTTTTTACATAGTCACTCTCTTCACGTCGCAAAATTCTTATGTATGTTAAGTGTATACTTAGAAATAACGTCAAAATATTTCCTTGTCACGAATACGTTTTCATTTCGACAGAGCAATTATTACACTGCCTTTTACAACCCTATAATTTTTTATAGAAGCAATTACATCGCTGTAGTATAATAGTGATAGTTTTTTTTTATTGTGTACCTAACTGTGTCACCCTACAATCATTATTAATTTTCGTAGAAAGCGTCAGTACCATCACGTGCTCAAAACGAAAGTTGTATTCCACGCGGACCAATAAATAATAAATTACAAATATTTTAAATGTACAAATAAGTCCAATACTTTTGTAAAACATATTATACACTGAAGCGTGAATAATTGAGTTGCGGTTGCTTTTACCCCAAAATGATATAAAATAATAACATATATGGCACAATTGTCAAGGGGACAATGGAAAAACACGTGCTTGCTTATAATTTAGATTTTAGATAAACAGCGATATGGATTGGAATATCACTTAAATAAGTAATCGATTTTCATCCAAGTTTGTTACGTGGTACACTGCATAATAAAAAAATGTTACATTACAATCGTTACATTATATACTCTTTATTCTATCGATATTTCTTACTAATATATTATAATGTAGCTTACATAATAGTTACGTTTGAATTCTTACTAAAATCATTCTAGAAATAAACAGAATAATTTTTCTAAGATAACAACTTTGATTGGAATTCGATTCAAGCTTGGGCTATGAAGAGCTGTGGAATTAAGAAAAGATATTGGATCTCTGACTCCATTATTTACTGGTGGTTCGAACAGGACCCCAATATTTTAAAAAATGCAACGTTTTAATGTGTACTTTTATAGTCATAAAGTTTTGGATTTAATTTATTAAAAAAAAGGATTAAGAGCCGCTCGAATTTTTTCCGACTTCAAAGCCTCTGGTTCCAACCCGATTAAAAAAGGATTGTTCTTTGACAACTTACGACATTGATTGAGTTGGTGTTTACTTTGTTGAACTTCATTCAGATTTGGTCGAATGACACTGAGCCAATCAACGTTTTTCTATAGCTATTGCAAAACATCTACTTTAACGAATTTCATTAGCTATTTCCAAGCTATAGAAGAGAACGGTACAACTTTGATAGTAAATATTATATATCTTATTAGGAAAAAAATACCTTAGATTTATATTGTTTGAATGATAATTCTTATTCATGTAAAATTTTTCATTGGAATTGTTATGAACCATTATTTAAGTATTTGATATAATCTTTAGATGTGTTCTAAAACTATTGAGAACGAATATACCTACACAAAAATTTTAGTGTCGCCACTTTGACGCTGGTTTGAAACAAATTACTTTGATCGTAGATTCACCAAACGATTGCTTGAAGATCAATTCGGATGATAACTCTCTAATTATGCTCATCCGTTATAAATATTTACCTATTTGACTTTGGTAATTTCCGTGAGATGGAAATGACAGTTTAACGAATGATATCTTTGACCTAAATTCACGATGAATGCAATGGATAGTAGAAATGCACTAGCAAAAAATATGAATCAAAACTAGGGGTGCGAAATCGATAAGATTTTTTTTAGGTTGCTGAAGCACCCTCCGAATTATTTTCGTTTCTATCAGGGTAAGGGGGAGTTTAACAGTGACGTTCTGAGGATCGGAAAGTATCAAATAAAATTATAAATGTTTTAAAATTGAATTTGTAAGGAAGTTCAGACGTTCAAAGTGGATCCACGTAAGACAAAGATATCTTACGGAAGTAATAAACAGTTAACGATATAAGAATGCTAATGCATATGAAGGAAACATACATTATAATAAATAAGCAATCAGGGTTTCGAATGTTCAGGTTTATGAGGTAAGACCTGTGACCGGGTCATAAAAAGTTGGTGGTGAAATATCTATCGGTGTGCCTTTAAAGCTTTTGCCACCAGACGATTTAACGATATCAATATTAAATACTTAACTAGTAAATACAAACACCGTTACATTTACTGTAGTTTCATATTTTCTTTTATACTTTTGAATACAACAGTTTTTTTGTGACGTTTAAAAATGCATTATTTTTATTGATGGTCTCTTCGACCATTAATAAAATTTAAAAAAAATTAAATTTATTAAAACAACAAGGTAGTTGAATATTTAGTTTTATTGTAAATACAGGTTAGTAATTAGTTTTATTCTTATATTGTAAAAGTGAATTATAGATAAAATACAATTTGTTTTCAATTGAAAAGAGCTTCATGTTCATGTGGTTCCACGCCTTTGTTTTCTTTTATTATATAGCGTTGGGATATGCACACAAAAGCGTGGCTTAGTTGTTATTGAAAGGACGCAAATAATATAGGGAATCGATTGAGCTAAGCTACTCTGAAGTTGCGATTCATTTTGATGAGGGAGTTTCATTAGATATCCATCATAGTCCAGTTGACACATACATGTTTCGCTGTGCTGTGAAAATTAGAATGAAATCTGTCATGTTGGTTTTTTATTTTTTACCGAAATCAATTTTAACGTTATTGAAAATAAAATGAATAGAATGTTATACCACAAACTGAAAATATACAAAAGTGTGTAAAATCGTAATACACAATCGGCAATGCGAGTAATACATTTATTTGTAAATTATCAAAGTTTTTATGGGGACTTTATACATATATTTTATATAGATATGGCGTTTGATTTAAGAAAATATGTGCGTTAAATTCAATCTTCAGTATTTTTACAGTTTATTTTAGTATAACTGGTTCTCTCCAGATTGAAATTTCTACCCTAACTTTCTGAGGGACAAATTGAGTGATTGACCCACAATCGGTGCTCATAAATAACTCACTCATGACACGTTTAATTACGAGTCCACATGCTGCATTGCAAACATGGTCAACAATAGATTATATTTAAAGAATCTAAAAACAAGAGGGCAACTTATATTTTTACTCATGAAATGTAAAAATGTTTTCCTGTAAATAATACCTAAGATATTAAAAATCTATTGATACCAGTCTATGGAACATCTTCAAGATACAGATAGTAAATATTTTGAATATAATCATATTATTAACTGTTTTCGTATAAAAAAAAAATCTTTATTAAATAAAATGTGCCGTTAACAACCTACCAAAGGCTCTTATATAAACATATACAACAAACAAAGAAATAAAGGTTCAAAAAGGGTTTTTCAACATTGAATTTCTTTTATCAAACTTTAATTAATAACTTCGTTATTCCACTCATTTATGAATTTTAATATAATTTTGAATATCAATTTCTACAACTTCATGGAAAGAACTGTTATTTTTTTAAAACTTCTTACCTTTAAAAAAAATACATTCATTAAACTTGGATAAGTTTTGTTGAAAATAAAATTAAAATGAGAAAAAAAATCTTCATTTTTAATAATTCTTATGCCCAAAATGTACACTTCATTAAAACTGTAATATCTCATAACTGGGAAAATCTAGACACGTCTATTTGTTATTAAGCATACGCGACTTACTGTATATATTATATCAACAATATTAATATCGAATTACATTCTTATTACTGATACAAGATATCGATATAGAACACTATAAATAGATTGTCCAAATCAACGAAATAATTAAAGAATTTATACTCAATTTGTTTGGTTTCCCGAAACATTCGATGCCTCGGATAAAAACTGTAACCAGATATTACCTGTTTATTCTTATATTACTGGACAATACGTTTTAAAATAAGATATTATTCGATCCCACGGAACAAGGTGTAGCAGTCACGGACTTAGTCGTGCGTAAAATGAAGCAAACCAAAATATAAACCAAAAGTATTCAAGAAGCCTGTCAACAACAAACTAATTATTATCCAATACGACGTCAAAAAGAATGTAAATACGAGCTTATAATATATTCAATGAATGAACTGAAGCCCACCATGTTTCATCGACTCTATGCAATGATTTCAATACGAATGGTAGTACAGAAATAGCGTGAAAAAATGGTATCCATATCGGTTTTATGATTTGTACTTACTTAGGCATTCAATCCCGGACCCTATTTGTGATCCCGGCATTTCGGGATTCAAAATCATTCAATCCTGGGATTCCGGGATTGATCATTCACCATAATATTATAATACCAATTGTTTGAGATCATTACCGAAGAAAGTGAGTAATTAAGAGATTCCATTTCGAAGTGACGATATGACAGATTCCAATTATTCAGAAGCCTGAGGCCTTTTTTAGTTTATTCCACTGAAATAGGTACGATTTGACAGATTCCACAATTATTTAAAAGTGTAAGACTTTTTTAGCTTCATCATTTGAAAAAGTAACGTCTGCCAGTGAATCTAGCGCTCTGTTGAGATTTTTTTCTTTTTAGCTCTGCTTGGGGATTCCCGAAATCTCAGAAAAAAATGGTATCCTGGGATTGGAGGCCCTAGTACGTACAGGACAAACTTGCTGTTACAGAAAAAAATGCTCCGTGACAATTTTGCACATAATAATATAAGCATGCAAATAGACAGCTGTATACAGAAAATATGTTTTTTTGTTAACATATACAATAATATTATATATTACATGGGAAAATAATATTTTGAATTAATTTAGTATTTAAATCCTCAAAATATAAAATGTAATTCAATTCTCAACAATCAGAACGTCCCGGGTACATTATAAAAAGTATATAAATTTCTAAGCTTAACATTTGAGATATTGAGTACGTGATCTATTCCCTAGAGCTCTACTCTATTGCTTTTTTACTTTTTTTATTAAGCTTAACTTAAGTGAAATAAAAGTTAAATTTATAAAAGCACAGCTATAAAAAGCTATACGTATCTGACTTTTATAAATAGCACCATTATTTTTATTTTACATGTGTGAACGAAGTGCTTATGTGATTATCTTATCTCGCATTACTATTTAATAGCAGCTGTATTGATTCTCCACGATTCAATTAGTCCATATAATTCACATAAGGAGCAGGATATGTTATTAAAAGTATATATGATACAACCACACATTGTTAAACAAACCTTCAGAGAAGTGTCGTTGCTAATGTATCTTTGTTATTATAAATTCAAACTGTTTATACTCAATATTTAAATCTGCATATTCAAGGGTAGTTTTAAAGGGGAAAAAATTCATATTCATTTATGTTAATTCTCGTATATTTCAATTTGTTACAGTACTTATGTTAATTTTTCATTCATAGCAAAATACAAAATATTAATAATACATTTTATTTCTTTCGATTTGCAGTGTGTCTGCTCTACAAATATAACCTAATTTTCTATTTTATCCAAGGTATAGAATATTAATAGCTCACAATATTTTACTGTCTGATCCTACTTCCTTGCTTTTGTTTCCTTATAAAAATATATACACATATGTATGTATGTATTTGTTCTGGAAAACAAAGCATACATACAAAAATAGGACGATTCGACCTAATTTATATAACTCAGAAACTTTGTTGCGAATAAAGACGATGAAAGGTTCCTGGCCACATTCGAACGTAGGGCTGTAACAAAACTAGATAATATTATTCTTTATATAATACATTTGACCGTGTATATCAGCGGTGGCCACGGTCACGGTGACTGCTGTCGACTGGTCGACCGTGTAGTCATTCCAAGTCGTCCGTCTGATGCTTTGAAACAATAATTGAGTGTGTCTTCATGACAACATAGCACATACGGTATTAGTTGACCTACACGACTGATTTCAGTATGAAGTCGCCCGCAGAGGTCAAAAGCTTGGCCAACCATGGTGTATAATGTATATGAATAGTGAAATAGCCGGCTGCGTGGTCGAGCATCAACGTCGTTGACTTAAAACACGGAGGTCACGGACTCGAATCACTACGGACACTTTTTAAGGATTGATTTTTCAATTGACTCGTGGATTTATGTGATGTCTTGAAATTACTCCTACTCATTCTGTCCTAAAATAGGTGCAAGGAAAGCGATTAGCTAACCACTAGTCCTATCTTTCTATCATTACTCTCTTTGAAAAAGAGAAGTTGATTTGTTTTGAAAGACTTCGGACTCCTAATATTTGTTTAGGCTTAGTAGCATGCAGTGGAATCACTTTTGATTCTAGCGAATTTATTTACAAAAAAAGTGAAAAAAGGAGTCGGATTCGTTGGTTTTTTCCGACTCCGCATAAAACGATCCGACTCCAAAGCTCTGATATAATTCATATAAATTATTATAAAAAATGTATTTGAAGGATATCGTCAACGCTATTATAGAAATACCCATGATAAGAGACCTTGCGTAAAAAAAGCTGTAGGCTTATTTACTTTTACATGCCATCTGATTCTTAATAATTTCTTTCCTATAATTCACACAGATAGTGTCTAGAATAAAATAAACCATGCGTGTCGGACAAAGAATAATTCGTAGAGATTTTTCGATAAATTCGTGGAATTGCTGTGTTTTTATCGCACATTCCGACCTATACGGCTCGTATAAATGTCGTTTAGTAATAACGGAGACCATCAATCGACGTATTTTTTTGCAGCTGAATTTTTTTCGAGAAAATTACACACTCATTCATATTGCCACCCCCATCTTATTGTGAGAAATTTTTATGATCGCTGGATACTACTCACATTTTCTTAAATCTTGTACAGTATTTTTTTCGTCGAACAAAACCTATTTTCTATAGAAAAACCTTTCCGTACATAATTTTGCATTTTATAATAAAAAATAATTTTCACAAAGTTACGGCCGAATCCATCGAAAATAAAAAAAAACTTTCTATGTTGGCAAAAAGCTTAAACTCAATACGATTATTATCCACGGAGTTCAAAAATAAAAAAAAACTTACCCAAACCAAGAAATACTGGTATTTCAACAATTATAATTCGATAATATTAAAATAATTTGAATCCTCGTTGTTAATCTTCGCCTTTTAAAATTAAGTTCTATACAATTATTTGTTGATACCAAGTAAAAGTAGTTTTTAATACCTGGCTTGTTCCACTAAAAAAATATAGCAATTACATAAAATTTCTTTAACAAAAGATTGAGTAATTAATATTTTACCATTATTACCAGAAGGTTTGAAAAGGCTAAGAATCAATTGTTCCTCGAAAAAATCAGGTATTTGTTAATCAAGTATTTACAGGTAGGCGAGCTTCGGTATTTGAGAATTATAAGATAAACATAATACTAATTTTGTGTTTGACTTTCTTAATAATAATATCGGACAATTTTGGGCACATAGTTTGAGATTTATTATTATCCTCACGATTGGTAAAAAATACGTATTTCTCTATTTATACCATAAGCGTATGTAGTTTTTATTCAAATGGACTGACAGCAACTGGTCTTATAAAAACTCACCAATTATGGAATGCTATATGAGTGAACGTTTGAGGACCATATTTAGAAGAACCTGTTTAGAAGTACATACTTTACGGTTAGTATTTCATAAATGTAATAATTGCGTCTTTACTCACTGTTGTCAATCTTTTACGATCTATTCAACAAATCAAAATATGGCTTAACCCAAGCTCATCAAGTAGCATGTTGTAAAGCATATTTATAAATCATTAGAATAACTTCAATACGTAAAGCGAGTTGACATAAAAAAAAATCTTTTGACCGTTGGCATTTGACAGATCGAATTTTTAACAACAGTGAACATAGTCGAATTTTTGTAATTCCAACCATAAAAACCAAATACAAAAATCGTGTTGAGTATGAGAGACCCTCCTCAATTATTGTCTAGCTCTGAAGTTTTTTTATAACCTACACCTCAAAAAAAGTCTTTTTTTCAAAAAAAAGATTTCTAACGAAAGACGAATAAAGATTGAAAGTCCTCGTCCAGGATTCCGGATACATAAGATACATTTTATGTTACCTAAATCAAGGGGTGGGCTGGAGCGGGATCGGGGGGGGGGCCCTTGTTAAATTTCGGCGCGGCCGGCGAGCCCCTTGTTAAGATAAGAAAGTCATTCGTCTCAGATAAAATCAGTACCTAACTGCAATTTCTGTAGATGATTCAAGTTTATTATGAAACAAGACTTGGTTGCCTTTTATTTTTTTTCAAAAAATACACTGACTTCGGCTGCATAATAAAAGAGACCCTAGCTGACCGCTTGTGGCCCGCGGGCCACAGTTTATGCATCATCTATATTCCATGGCTTGAAGGCATTGTGGATGAGATTTACCGAGCCCCTTGTTAAGATATTGGCAGCCCACCACTGCCTACATCTATCGTTATTTTAGTGATATTAACTGACAAATATAAATCTAACTCCACTCACTTTTTAAAAGAAGTCTGTCTTACGAAT
Organism: Himalopsyche anomala; assembly: GCA_031772345.1. Lineage (NCBI taxonomy): Eukaryota > Metazoa > Arthropoda > Insecta > Trichoptera > Rhyacophilidae > Himalopsyche > Himalopsyche anomala. The sequence continues at coordinate 16,359,693 of CM062824.1, forward strand.
TGAAATTACTAATATTATGAATGTATTGACAATCTCAACTAATTGATCATTTTAGACCACTTTACCAAAGAATTGTCACCTGAACAGTTAATCCATATATTCTCAAAGCTAAGTAATTTCTTATCTGGAAAATTATTGAATACCTACGCTAGGTACTTTTTTATTTTGTTATCTTTATGAATAACTAAAGGTACATCACAATCACAATTCATTCCCTTTCTAAATTGCAAAGCTGTGTTCATTTGTTAGTTATTTCTAGTGTATCTACAATTCATTGGAATTCAGTTAGATAAAACAAAATAGCTTTGAATACTAATGAATGCAATAATACGTTTATTTGTGTTAAGATTTTGATAACGATTATATTGTCTACATCAGCTTTTATTGCAAATAGACAGGTACGTTGAATTCCGAAAGGTACATTGTTCGACGAATTTGTAACTGGAGCTGACATTTCCGGTGTACCTGCAAACTGATTGACAATCACAATATACTATTACAGAACAGCAAATAAGGTGCAGGCATTTCAGAAATGGTAAGCATATTTGGTATACGTGTATTCAATACTCACAGGTAAATTTCGTCTATATTAATAACATTATAATTGCAATAATAGCTTTTGTAGAATAGCCTGATTTTTTAAATATTTGGTGTTATAAATTTCTGTACGTTTCCTAAACAATCGCAAGTAGTTTTTGTTTTCAATCATATTCAGACCTTGTACTAGAAGAAAAGTATGAGCTGCGACCCAAAATGTTGCCTGCGGCGCATATACCTTATTTAGGGTTTAATTGAAACGCGTGAACCAGTCGTGCATGGACCTAGGTATCAATTCAATTTTGTTTTTTTTTATATATTCATGTCGCCAAGGTTGTTTTTTAATATCTTAGAAAATATGGTATCAATATAACATTATTAATTATTTAAAAGTTGACAGAAGGATGGTTGGTTTTTCTGAAATATCGATATGCCATTTTTTTCAACGCTTTTAAATTACAATATTTAATATATCGACTGTGGAAAGGAAAAAGGACGTAACCCACACATATCAAATTTTACAGGAGGCGCTAAAAACGTGTTTTGATGATTTTGTGACATATGCAAATTATGAATTATACACAACCTTGAAGTGCACGGATTCTTCTAAGCTGGTGTTTAATTGACATAACCTAATATTAATTGAAGAAATTGTCTCGGAAAAACCTTTATTTCAGTGTTTTTACTTGGTTTAAATTTTTTACAAGATCATCTTTTTCTAAAAGCTAAATTTAGATACTTATTTGGCATCTTCAGCTTCCATCCTTTTGATAGAATGAGTGTCAAGTTGTATGCATTGTTATTATCGAAAAAAAGCTGTTTTGGAAAATTGAGGGTTACGTTCTTTTCCTTTCCACAGTCGATATGGTAATTTTCACCAATATAAATTCTGTTTTACTGTCATTTAAAGTAACTAGCTGTAAGCCCGTTGACCTCAACGGGGGGATTTTTGTTGCATTTTAAGTAGTCAGAAAATTACAAACCTATTTATTGAATAAGCCAGAGATTCTTAAAATAAAATAAATATATCGGGGCGTATATCGACAGCCCTGCCCTGTAGTATTTAAATTGTAAATTATTTAATTTTTGAAATAATGTTAAGTTTGCTAACAATTATTTTTCCTATTAGCAGAAATAGACCTCGTAAATTACCTAATTTTTGGAATAATGTTTATGTTTGCTAACAACTATTTTTCGAAGTAGCAGAAATTTCGTAAATTATTATATCTTTGGAATAATGTTCAAGTTTGCTAACAATCATTTTTCATAGTAGCATAAATCGATCTCGGCGCATATATCGACAGCCCTGCAGTTTTTAAATTGTAAATTATTAAATTTTTGGAATAATGTTCAAGGTTGCTAACAATCATTTTTCGTAGTATATATATTTTATTCAACTAATTTTCAAGTATGCTAACAAAAATATTTCGTAGAAAAAGAATAAGACCCGAGGACATCAGTACGCACACATTTGTGAATTGTTAATTGTGATTTGTGAAAAGTGATTATTTTATCGACTATTAATATATAGATTTTGGAATTTTTAGAATAATCTAATATTCTAATTTTTAGGATAATTTAATATCTATTGAACTTTTTTTTCACTTCAATGGAATGTGAGAAAAAAGTCGGAAAATAAATGGGCAAAGAATTAAATTATATTTATATAAAAAATGCAATTTTCACATGCAAAATATTATAAATTAATTGGACATTTTATCAAAACAAAATTATCAAAATTTTGACTTATTCTCCAAATAGAACTTGTTTTTTAGAATATATATAATGATTTTTACTGATGTTATTTTACTAATCATACTGAAACTATGCTTTCGCCAACAACTAACTATACCACGTATGTATCTAGATTAAAAACAAATCTTGAAATAATTGCGTCTTATATTTATTTTTTGAAAAACTTACTTGGCTAGTCAATCGGATTTTGTTATTTTGTTTGAATTTTTTTTCATACGATCAAGATGTAATGTGATTTAAAAAGAAAGTTTTCAAAAAAAAAAAATGTTATAAACCAAAAAAAAACGCTCAGGACATCCTCAGACAGACTTACTTTCAGTAAGTAAAAGTAAGTCTGTCTGAGGATGCCTCTGAAAGAGGCGAAACACGTGTCACAGTTTGTAGCACAATACGTGGAATAATCTAAGTTATTTTTTATTTTATATTCAAATGAACTTCCAAAAAGTTACCGACGAATCCATCGAAAGCATAAACAATGTATTTTAGAGAAAAAATGATTGAAATTATGCAATAAAAAGGGTGGGTTCAGTTCACTTTTTCCCATCATCCTAACTTAGCTCACTTTGCCGTATTTTAATCTCGTTGACCCCAATCTATCAAACTATTTCGCTTACTTTATTTATATTACTATTTGAGCATAAATTTACCTTGTCATTCATTATTTGACAATATTCCATTTTTGAATCTTTTATACAAACAATCGAAGTCAGTAGGAATCGCAAATATCGTTCCATTTTCAAATTTTTATTTTAAATACACTATTTTTATCGCCTTGATATTTATGACGTTAGCTCAGTTGATAGAGAGCTCGACTGGTAATCCAGAGTTCTGTGTTCGATCCACGGTCGCGGCGTTTTTTGTATGAAATTTTTTCAGCTATTTGATTTGTTTCGTCAAATAATAAACAGTGTATTTGGAAAATATGTCTTTAGTATGAATAAAAAAAATAATTAATGGCGACAGCGGAGCAGGATTGGGGGGGGGGGAGGAGGACCGTCTTTCTTGACGTCATCGAAAAGGCGAAATCGCGACCATATACAAACGAAAAAAGTATGTATTTGGTATGAATAAAAAAATGGTGACAGCGGGGCTGGGGCGGAGGAGGGGGAGGGAAAATCGCGGACAATCATTCAGACGGACGGACATTATCGAGTATTAATATATAGATACAAAAAATACAGAAACAATAAAATGTTCTGCTGTGTGAAAGCGATCATGTTTAATTGAATCTATAGATTTCTTTATTATTTCTGATGATGATTTTATTTGCAATGGAAACATACAGAAATAATTAAGATTGTGCAACCATACATAATTAAGCTTCGAAATTGCTACATTCTAGAATTTAATGAAATTGTGTCGGTGCATTTTAGCGTTGTACAAACAACGTTAAGATGGTACCTACCTATAAAGAACATAACTTTGTGGTTTATGCAGAAGGGTTCGTAGTGTACACATAGTAACAACATTACACCTGAGTTCTGTTCAAATTACTATACATACATAAAAATGATGTTTGTAATCTCTTCATTTTTGATGCCATCATCTACAAAAGGATTGTTCAACGTACCATTTCTTTTGCCGAATGAATTCATCCGTACACAAACATCCGCTCACAAATTATTCATGTTTATATTCAACATAATAAATAGTGTTATCAAAAATATTATTTATTGCTGAAATAAGAATGCATGATAGATATTTAAGTGTTTTTATTCAACATTATTGAATAAATATAATATATCTTGTAAGGTTTCGGTGATTTTTCAGTACCTATTATTTCCTTCAAACTAAAATAATTCATTTCTTAATTATTTTTATTGCAATATTTGTACTCTGGCTCAGGGGTGGGCTGGAGGGGTCTCGGAGGGGCTCACGCGAGCCCCTTGTTAAATTTTGGCACGGCCGGCGAGCCCCTTGTTACGATAAAAAACTCGTTCGTCCTAGGTCAAATTAGCACATGAATGCAATTTCTGTTGATGGTTAAATTTTATTATGAAACAAGACTTCACCTTTCACCCTTCACCAGCAGACCTTCACAGCATTTTTTCGATTGATTTATCGATTTTCTGTTCGAAAGCATGGGTGTTTGTGATGTCTGAAAATTGCCTCCCACTCTTCCGATCCCTTAATTCATCTGGGCGTTACGCGAGAGATTAGTTAATCACTAGTCCTGTCTTAGCCTTATCATTCTATCCCTACTACTCTCTTTGGAAAAGAAAGGTTAGGCGACTAAGTAACAAACGGGTCTCGTAAAAAAACAATTTTTTGTTGAGATACCTTCATTGGGAACGGAGATGGATAGTAAAAAAATGATAAGATTTACCGAACCCCTTGTTAAGATATTGGCAGCCCACCGCTGTTCTGGCTGACGACCTACACCGTTGCGCGGTCATAGTTTCAAACTGGGGCATCCGATTCCGGATTCTTATTTTGATTCCGAAATTTCGGGGATTGATTACTGGAGAAAAATGTGAGGAATTGAGAGAACAATTGTAATCCAAAATATTTCTCAAAGATTTTTATTATCTCGACGACTTAAAAAAGATGCAAATTGACAGATTCTACAATCATTGAAAAATGTGAGAGCTTTTTTTTAGCTCGTTTTACTGAAACAGTCTCCACAGATATCGAAAAATGTGGGACCTTTTTTAAGCTACATTCTTTCAAAAAAATTACAATTGCCAGTGAATCAAGCGCAAATGTGCTTTTTTTGCTCTACTTACGGATCTTAACGTGTTGTAGTAAATCCCGACTAGTACTAAGATGATCCTAGGATTACGGGATCGAAAAATTGGTCGGAATCTCGAGATTGAAAGCACTAGTTCAAGCCCCCGCAAAAAAAATACGATACATTGATTTTTAGATCGGCCTGATCTATTGATCTACATATATAAAAGTCAGTGATTTAGTCATACTTTTCCCTAACTACTAAGCTTTTCTAAGTTCTATACGTCTTTATTTCTATAAGTTATCTTAGGAAAGTTTGAGAGAATGTTTCTTAAACAGTCCTCATGATAAACATATTTTCAATGATTAAACAGAACTTTCAATGATCTGCCTGCATTGGCAACAGACATAAAAGAGATATTAAAAAAAGAAACATGTTAATATTTGAATAGTGTTAAATGTTTAAAAGTTTTTAATGGGTATTCAGCTAAATGTTTATGAAAGATAAACAAACAATTTAAAAGTCGACGATGTTTATATATTACTCAATAATAAGCACATACCAGCTGTTATTTCAATGTATCAAAACGCCTTGATTTTCTCCAACATGTTATGAGCTATGTATATTAATTAAAGATTTATACTTCACAGCTTTATCGGGTATAGAGTTTTCTTGTAAGTTTATAATTCCTGGTAGCGAGTTTACCTACATTAGTATTTCAAAAATAAAAAAACCATTATTATTTTTTCCGTTTACATTGATTTTACCAACAAATATTGGCTTGCATTGGTTTTAAACCAATGTAGATTTCCATTTAAAATGTTATACTGACGATAGCACAACGCCAACATGCAAAAACTGAATTCGAAATATCTTCAGTAAATTTAACGGTCGTATTTCGAAAGGATGTTCAAACCCCAAGTGGTGGGTGAAAAAAATATGAAAACATAAAAATATTAAATGTTAAAAAATACTTAAGGTGTATGTATCTTTTCTTTTTTCTCATCACATCTTGTGAATAACGTATTTCAAGCATCAATGCACATATGATATTTTATCTCAAAAATATATATATTATTTGTATCTATGATCCGGAACGTGGCATATTATTATATTACATATGAATATTCCATACATCTATCTTTTTCAAGCCATTTAGGCCACCAATGCAAATAAATCACTTTGTAGAGAATTTAAGGAGAATGTGTTTCATTAGACCTGTCAATACTGTCGCTTAATTTACCAAACTTCAGATAGATTTAACATATATGTAACGATAAGATTGTGAAATCAGACTTTTCTTAGCAATTAGTTTTCTCTCTGCACCGAAAGGAAAGAAGATAGTTGGAAAGGGAATAAACCTAGAATTTAATTGTTCGATTGATGTATCAATATTTTATGATATCAACTAAAGATGTCTCTCAATTTTTGTACTCTTCTACAAGTTTATTCAATTACGACTTGGGTCCACCTTTTGGCATCTTCAATCAAATTGACAGTTTGAGTTCATTGGTGTAATTATTAAAAACACCGAATTGCGAAATCCAAAACAAAGAGTACAAAATTTGAGTAATAGCAATTAATATTATCTTGAGAAATATTAATAATAATTAACAAACATAAAGGAAGGATGTTAGTATCCATTAATATTCTTGTCATAAATCTCTTTTTAATAAATGAACTATTATTTTATATTCAACAGTAAACTTCGAGTTCAATCACAAAAATCCTCATAATAGGCAATTTGAAATACAAAATCTATGATAAGAATAAAAAGTTTCTAATAAATTAGTTTTTCTTGTTTAATATCAAACCAAGACCACCAGCATTTCTTTTATTATCATTTTTATTGCTGATTCAATACCGAAATAAATCACTCCATAATATAACATAGCTACTGGCTACATTGTAAAGTTACATAACCCCACGTATATGAAGGCTATATTAATCCACGGTGCAGGGTTTAATCAAAGCTAACAAAAGCTACGACCTCGTCTGAAAGCTCCGAATGAACTCGTAATTGAAACTTTAATGACTGAAGCACTGAACACAAGAAATGACCATTATTCAACACGTATTTTACACGCGTGACATTGTGTTAATTACATCTTCCTTTGGCAGATATAATTATTTCATTAGAGCTATAGGAATGCGTATCTTTTTTATATTACAGAAAACACATTGCGTTTCGTAAGGATCGTAAAACTCATAATTAAAAATAAGCCAAGTGTGAGAATCATTTTTTTCTAGAGCAGTAAATTCTTTTTTACGACTAAAAATTGATCTTTGTGAATTTATAACTCTTCATAAAGTGTTGAAGATTTTCTGACTATTATAACAGTTAAAATTTAATATTATATATCTCTAGCTATTGTCAGTAGTGTAAATTGTAGATAATTTTACAGAAAATATAGATCACACATTTTTTTATGATATCTTAATATTTATATTGTTCTAAAATACTGAATTTTGTTGTAAAAGTTGTTATATTAAATTCAGTTTTAAATAATAGGAAAGGTTTTACAACAGTTAAGTTACACAATACATTCTTTATGTTACAAATGCTTGAAAAGTTTTCATAAAAATGTAAACAAGTGTCACAGAAAATATAATATTTATTCTTCTTTTTGGACCATATTTTCTCCCTATGGCTTGTCAGAATCCCTTATTTCCGCCGAGCACATCATATGGATAGTACTCGACGTTCGTCCAGGACTCCGGAATCCTACTGGTTGAGAGAAGCAGGTTGAAGCGCTCCGGAGGCATCCCCAGCACATAAATCAGTCCGTTCCAACGTCTCTCCATGACTATTAACGTTACAGGGTGCTGTCTATTACGCTTCTTTCGCTATTCTAAGCAATATTTGCTTTCAAATATATAATTTTCATCAAACTGTGATATCTCATAACTTCAAAAATCTAGATACGCCCGTACGGTACTAAGTATACGATGTATTAAACAAAGTCAAATTATTTTACGACGGGAGAGTTATTTCTTAAAAAGATAAAAAAAACCCGAATAATTGGTAGTGATTTCCAAAAAAATCTTACGTGAGGTAGCTGCCTTCTATTTAAATTTAAATTTATCGACGTCTATAGAATTTTCTTTGTGATTCTTTCATTCAGCGGTCTATTGATAACGATTGGGGGTGGCTACGAAATAATAATGGCCGTTAATTTATTACATAACCGCTTTTGTGATATTATTAAAAAAATATTCTCTGTGTTTTAGTGGTAAGAGCTTTACCCTAGCGATTAGATGGGTCTTGGTTCAAGTTGCTTTGCTTGATATCTATACATCAAATTTTGGGGCCAGTGGAGCTATGCTCCAATTTCCCTTTCGTCTGCTGTATTTTAATGCTGTTTTTCTCGATTTACGTCCCGGATTTACCGGGACGTAGGCAGGTGTGTGGTCTTTATTTTTTCAGATTTTGGAGATCGGTGGTTTAGAAGTTGTTGACTACCAAACTAGTGAGTGTTGTGGATCGGGAGAGGGGTTGGGGGGTTAGGGGGGTTTGAGTAGGAGGACTCTCCGCGATCGCGCTATGTTTGTGTAATCAACGCAGTCGTTAAGTAAGTTTTTAATAGATTTGTTGGGATGATCCGCCATATCGCTATAAAAATTCTTCGACAGCTTCATGACATGATCGAGGGTCGGGTCTTGGTTCCAGTCTTGCTTAGATCAGTACAAAATGGATTTTCATAGGTGAGACTCGAAATACCAACACGAAAAATCGAATTACGTGTTGGAAGTATGCGGCATACAAAAAAAGCAAACATACTTATTGTCCGTTTTCAAAATGAATGGAGGTCTTTATTTTAAGCTCAAAATGAAAGATATTCTCATTTAAGATACCATATGGTTATCCTATCTATTACACTGTACACCTTTGCCAAAAATATATGCAGGGCCGAATTAATACATTTAGAAGATTTTCGTGCCCTTAATGTAAATTAATGGTAATAATAAGTCAATTTTAATTTTATGTAGATATTGAAAAATAAACTATAAGAAATATACGTTAAAATATTATATTATAATTTGGTGGTTGCCGTTACAAAATTTAGCAGTATTTTTTACATCTTTGACTGTACTGGTTCGTTGTATTTGTATATGTATGAACGAAAAAAAAACTGTTGTCCTCTTTTCCGTGAAGCCCAAAGCACGTGCTTAGTGTGCTTAAGTCTAATCCAGCTCTGGGTTTATGTCATATAATTTAACCATGTTTTATAGGGGATTACCAACATCAATTAAAGTTTTTTGAAGCATCTAGCGCTCGTAATTACAACGCGTGAGTAATTATCGTGTTTATTCAACATTCAGTGGTTTGATTGATGACATACTCGTTGGTTTTGCTGAATAATATAAGCTTTACGCTTTGTTTTACTAATGGACTTTAAGACTATCACACGCATCATTTAAAAAGCTGAAATATAAAACGTTTTAACTTATCTTTCATAATAATATAAACAAAGTGATGTTCCAGTAACTAAATTTACTAAATTCATAAACGTTAGTAGTTATTAAATAATTAAATAACACTAACCAATTAAAAATGTCAGGAAAAAGTCCTAAACGGTCAGTTAATAGATTTTTTAACGAATAATGCTGAGGTTTGGTGAGTTAGGCCGTTTTGTGTAAATAAGTGACTGATTACTTTAATAACTATAAAAATACATTCTGACAATTCACAATACTTTTTTTACATAAAAAAATAGTGCGAAATATAAATCACTTATTGATACTAATTGCACATATTTTTATATGTATAATGACCGGTACAGCTCATCGCAAGCATTATCGACTGATTCAAATATTAATTGATAAACGGCTATTTATACAAAAGTAATTGAGACTAATTAAAAAGGTTTAAGCAAAAATTGGTTACCAGAGAGCCACGAAACGTCACGATCTAAGTAATTTCTTTAAGTGTTGCGATCTTCATTTCAAACTTTAGAATATAGAATTAGTTATAAACTTGTTTTATTTTTTGCATATAATGCCTTTCCACCAAGTATTGACTGTGAACAATCACGTTAGAAGTGATTTATAATACTTACTAAAGATTCTGATTTATAACTAAATTATCTGATGAACGATTCTACTTATTAATTGAAATGGCATTTACTTGGTATAACTAAATTTTATTGTACGACGAAAATATACATACAGTTTAATTATAGTTCTGATGAAGGCAATAACCGAAATAGCTATCAACCATAATATAAAATAATCTTTGTAAAACTTAAGTCTTCAGGATTTCATTAAACTTTGAGCATATTTTCGTTTACGAATAAGAGATAAGATTTAGTATATGATTTTTCGTAGAACACATATTTTTTTATCATAAATTTGAAGAGAAATTAAATAGAAGTTCATTATTCGGTTGCGCGGTGCGCCATTGGTCCTCAATATATAATTATATCCTCGTGAGTTTCTTTTGACCCTTCTGTGGCGCCACACTTGACGACGCCAACTTGGTTGGTTACCTTTACGATAATAAATCTGCAAACTTTTCAGACACTGTAAAGTTTGCCTTGTGGAATTCTATTATTATTCAAAAACTTTTACCAGAACCTCAATAAAAATGTGCGTTCCGGTTCAATAGTTATCCAAACAGTTTTGAAAAGGCAATAAAAACTTGCAAGACGTAATAAGTATGTCCTGATTTCTGATCGAAGATTTCAAAATAAAAAAATTGCGTCAATGTCCAAATTATCATAAAAATCAGGGCTGTGGAGTCAGAGTTGAAAGTCGTGGAGTCGACTGTTTTTACCACAGTTAAAGTGGGAATAATCTTACAACTCTTATTCTCTATTAATCATATTGATTGGTGGAAAAAAAATAATAGCGTTATTCTAGCAACTAGAATAATTTGTTGGTATACATATATGAATGTACATAAGTAAGATAACCGGAAATGATCAATTCGGAATCGGAGTCGTGTTTTGTACCCGACTGCACAGCCCTGGTATGAAATAGCTAGATTAAAACGAATAATATGTTAATCAAACTGTTTTTTTTTTCATTTTTTGGTCATGTTTCTTAAATGCCTATGGATTTATAATGGAATGTATTTCAACACATTTTTTTCTGTACAGCTGATTTAAAATATAATATTGTTTACTCTAATCAATAACACACTTAGAATTTTCGTACTGAATATTTTTTAGGGGTGAAATAGAGAATAATATTGGACGCTATCTACATTTCGATACAACTAAGCCATCCATCCCAATTCCTAAAAATACATAACCAACCGAGTGACGTGTGGCTTTCTAAGCTTGCTGAATATCGATTTTTATCACGCTACGAGACCTAAGCCTACGGCAAGGGGTATCTAATCAACCCCTCGAGACGACACCGCCTGCGACGCCGAACGTCAAGAGGGTTGGGAAAGGCGCCGCGACGCTCGCTTACCCGATCTTTATGGCCAGTCTAACCTACATTCGAAATTAACCAAATTCAAGCCTCGCCTTCTTTTGTTCGAATGCTCCACATTGAATTCAACACAAATAGAGTTCGACCGCATCCGTTGTCCGTTTCAATTAAAGTTGTATTGCTAAGTAATAAATGGCATGTGAGATTACGTGTGTCACAGTAAATCGGACATAAATAAGTGAAAATCAAACATTATTGTGCTACTGGGCAGTAGGCCATACCCAAATATGAGGATAAAATCGTTTTACTTATCACTGTCAATTCTTGGAGGAAATGAGGTATATTTAATAAAAAATATTCTAAATTTTTTATTCACACATAACCGTCGAAAATAGAATTGAGGAGCGAACCCAGTCAAGTTTGCGTAATATTTGCATTGTATTTGTTATACCTAAACATTGAAGATTACAAAATCAAAAGTATTTTTGGCATTTAGCGAATGGTTGAAATAAGAAGAATTTTGCAATGTGAATGCACCTCACAGGAACTCAAAAGTTAATTATAAACTGATAATTTGATACGTGATGAGCGAAACGATATTAAAAGGTTTTTTTTGCAACATCAATAATATTTGAAATACACTGTAATCACAAAAATTTCATATGCAGTAGGTAATGTAAAATAAACCCTTCGGACCTTTATTTAAATATATGGAATAAATACGAAAAAATTGTGCTTTATATTTAGTAAACACATAAAAAGTGATCAAATAAAATAGCATCAAATTCACAAAATCATCTTTTTGCTAACCTTCGACCTTCGAAAGTAAACACCTTCGTTGAAACTTAAAATCTAAAAAACACAATTTGTATTCCTAGAACAGTGTCTGTCAAACTTTTTTCCTTTGCGGTACACTGATGAATGGAACAAGTACCACGGCACACCAAGATGCCGCAGATTATCTCCGAAACTCCTTTTTTTTAAGCTCACCGAGGAATTTGAAATCCTCGATTTGCTACCGAATAGGCATTATTTAAAATTAATATTTTTAAGGCTTCTTCCACCACGGCACACCTGAGACTTCTTGCGGCACACAGTTTGGCAGACACTGTCCTAGAAGAGTACAAATAACATAACACGAAAGCATTTAGCAAGATATTTAACTTACTCAAATATACAAATATGTTTTAGTTTTTGGTCTGCTTTATAGAATTCATCTTATTTATGACGAGCGTTGGCTACGTGCAAGATTGTTTAGGATTTCTTGATGTAAGTTTTAGATTTAGATATCTGAAACTATAAACTATCATATATCAACATAACATGGAATCATAATGGAGGGTTCAAACAGCAGATACTCAACTGGAAGTAAACCAGTCGCTTTATCACCCCCTTTCAGGGAGGGTACAGAATGTACGGATAGAATGTAAAGATAAGTGGTTGGCTAATTGTAGGCTAGTAGCCATTTTTAGATTTGGGTCCGGTATAAAAGCTTGCATATTCACAAATGTAGCGGGTCTTGAAATGTTTTTCCATTGGATTTAAAAGCATAGTATGTATTCGTTCTGTGGATTGTCAAAATAACAAAATAAACACTTTTTTAATCAGGATGTTTTAAAATAAAACTAAATAATGTTTTCAGTTCCCAGACGATCGTTTCATTACGCGTGAAAGCAATAAAAATGCAATACGCAATCATTTACTGAGCAATTTAAACAAACATTAAAAAACGACTGAATTAATCTTTTGATCAATAATATTAAAGCAGGCATTTGTTTCATAGCGTCAGAATTTTTGTAAATATTTTGAAGCAAGAAAATAAATATCTTAGAATACTTTGAGATTTTATAAACTCGAATATGCATATGTAGTTATAAATGCATACGCTTGTTTGTTCTACAGCACTGGTTTTTAGCCAGTAAGCCGCGAGAATTTTTGTGTAGGCCGCACAAATATAATACATACTAAATAATAGTGGTTTTTAAAAAACTATAAAATTAAGTCATGTAAAAAATCTGACAGTAGGCTACTCTGATAAAATAAAAAGTGGTCGATATTTGAAAATGTTTGAAAGCCGGTGTTCTATGCCTTGGAAATTTAAAAAAATATGATAATTGTTTTTCTCAAAAAACGTAAATGTCGCTATTTAACATACTGTGATGCTTTATTTTGTTTAATTAGTTTAAAAATATTTATAGTTTATTATTATGGACAACCACACCTGAAACTTTTATTATGAAATTTGCAATAAAATTCAAATTTTTTACAATACCAAATTGTATCATATAAAGAACTACAAAAGCATTTTAAATATTTTAATTCCAATTTATTTTTGTATTTGTATTTTCCATTATTTAGTCAAATCATTAACCAAAGTTTTTTTTACCATTTTCCATTAGGTGTAGTAAGCGCTTCTCACTAACTCTCGCATCAGAAGGAATTAGTGTAGCCTCCGTTAATTTTCATCTACATAATTAATTAAGATTATATTATCCAAGAGGAAATTACCGACAAATGTAGCGGGATGCTAGTTACATTTTTTTTTTACAAAATTACACCTACACTTACACAAAGACAACATTACAAAATTATTAAAAAATCCGTCAAAGGAATTAAAGAAAAACAATCATACAGTTTAGAACAAAAGCAGATAAATAAGAGTAATTTAGTTGGGTTTGATACTACATATTTCATTATGTGTGCACGAAACATTTTGGGACTTGGGTACCGATAAAATAATTCATAATTTATTACTACTTATTATTACTTCTCATGATAATATATTTCGAATTAAGAATATAGGAAATGAAAAAATAAACATCGCAAGGATAGGACATGCATACAATGTTTATTACATGCTTTGACAGATTTATTCATTCGGTGGTATTAAGATTAAAAAAAAACAAAATTCCGAAAGGAACGGCGAAATACCATTATACGGCGGGTATTGAATATTTTATCAAATAGTGGATGCCTGCCGCTGGATGATAACGATTCAATTATCATTCGTCAAAAATGATTTCGAAGTTGTATTTAATTTGAAATTGTATCAAGTAGGCTTAAAATTAGTTTCATGTGTTTTAATAAATCAACCATTTCGGAAACATAGAGTTCTATATTCGAAATTTAAATTGTATTCACGATTCTGTCGACCACATTGATACAGCGGCTCTGGACCCAAGTTCTGCGGCCCGGAACCACTGGCAGGATATTACGTATTATGTATTTTGTAAGAGTAATGTTGTACATTATACAACACGTCTCAAAATGATTATTTGATATTTCGGCTTCAAACAATCGTCAGAAATACGATATTATTGACCTGTTTTTCAATATAGTTCTTCAAATTTAATTCTAATACAATCAATACGTTGTTTTAAATAAATATTGTTATTAATATTAAAAGGACGTATATCAATAATAGAAAACGTATTACAACATTACATTATGTGAATGTATTGTACCATAACAACTATATTTTACATTAGTCCTGTAAATATTATTCTTTGACAATGGTACTATGTTGTATGTACCCATGTGTATATTTAATATTACATTGCTCTATTGCTTTTGAAAAAAGACCTTCAAAAAATTTTCAATGCCAATTGTTGGTCAATGTCCACTCCCAATGTGGCCTACTAATGGATGTATCTCAACATAACTTTTTCTACGAGAACTGTTTGTTACTCGGTCGCTCAACATCTCTTTTTCCAAAGAGATTAAACTCTTCCAGGGATTTCAAATCCTAAATCCCATAAATTTTGCAAATTTCCACAAATAACCAGCGTGGGAATTTTTTTTTAGCTCTTCCGGGAATTTTAAACCTTAAATTATCCCGAATTTTATTAAAAGAGGACAAACTTTCCAAAAGGAGGACGTCTGGTCACCTTAGTAGAGATAGAAGAATAAGGCTAGGACAGGACTAGTGGATAACTTATCGCTCTCACTGCATTGAAGGCTCGGAAGAATGGGAGGGAATTTTTGGAAATCACAAACACCCAAGTCTGCGAGCAGAAATCGATCGAAAAATTGCTGTTCGTACTAGGACTCGAACCCGTGAGATCCGGCACGGAAGCCAATAACGCTAACCGCTGCGCCGTAGGACCCGATTAATTGTTGGTTACACCCTGTTAACTTTATTTTGTTTTGTATAAATGTGTGCATTGTATTTTCTAATCAGTTGATGATGATTGCCATCAGCGAAACCAGTCATGTAAAGTAAAAGTGGAATTAGTACAAATGTGTATTTTATTTATTGATTATAATGCCTTTCCACCATGTATTGTCAGGGAACACCCTAAAAGTGGCCAGAAAAAAAATTCAGATGCTTCGATGATATATTTTACTCAAATGCAAGTGAAAGTACCTCAATTTAATCCCGGCTATTAATTAATTGACTTATAAAACTGTTCCGTTAACCGTTTGAATACCGCGCAAATAAATCATTAATATGTCCCAGAGATACTGCGTGTTTTTGAGAAAAATAATTTTGCCTAATATACACTCGAATTCGATATTTTAAAAACTTATATTGACTCAGTATAGATAGAACTACACACATTCATCAACATATTGCTTATATTCTATTAGCATACCAAGTATTTGATTTTTTAAATGTCTTGGACATCCGAGCACACCTGTGTCCGCTTGGTATTCAAGTGGTTAAAATATAAAATTTAATAGATTGTTGAATTGTAGCAGTAATAATAATTCACGAATCCTATAATAAAACTTGCCAGATTACAATAAATATTATTTGATTGACTTGAGTTGACAGTAATATTTAATTAAATTACTTTAACAATTGAAGAGATTTATTTCAGTAAGTTTATATTGAGACCGACTTAATTAGTTAAGTTTTCATAACAATATTTTCTCCAGCTCATAATCCCTCATCTTCACTCTTGACAGCGCCCATAAAGCAAAGTTTTTGTCGCTGCTGCATGATCTATGGTTTGTTTTATGACTTTCACAGATTCTATTTCGACATTGTGACTTTTTGTGGATGTGAACATCTTCTTCCAATGCATGGTAGTTGAGTGCTTGGTAATTTATTTTGGTTGTTATCCACTCACCGCAGTGGCGAGTGTGAGCAAGATTTATTTCATTTTATCTAATCTTTTCAATTGTATTAATTGAATTGGCATTTATAGAAATCCAATGTAATATGGTAAAAAATAGTAAAGTATTTTGTTCAACAATTTTTTTTCGAGTTCTGTTAGTTGTGATATCACAACTAACAGATAGATATCAACTGGGTTTAACAAAAATGTAGATAACACAAATACTTTGCTATTTTTGACCGTATTAATTTTCAATTCTAACACTAAAATTAGCAACTAAAATATTGTTTATTTAATTAGTTGTGACATGTGTTTTGCATATTTGAGAAGAAGCTTCATACTGATGCCGAATCACGTTCATAGGTTAGGATGGGTGGGAGATGTGGAATTCAAGACATCACATACAACCATGCCTTCGAACAGAAATTCATAAATCGATTGAAAAATCAATTTATAAAACTGTCCGTACCGGTATTTGAACCCGTGCCCCCCGTAACCGAAGCCAACAACGCTGACCACTCGGCCACACAGGCGGCCATACAATAAAAACCACATGCTTCAAGTTTTGCGTGCGAGGCAAAGCTATTACCTACTACTCTTTTTAAACATAATAATGACGACATGTAACTATTTACAGTATAATATTATATATATTCTTCAAAATTATATCTGTTGCGTACACCACTGTCTTTTTTCTTGGATGCCAGTTCCCGGTTAACCGTATGTTTACATTTAGTTTTCCAGATGAATGCAAAACCATGTAGCCGGATGGATTTTTAGATACATTTAAAAGATGTGCATTGCCGTCTCGAGCCCCACCCGGATAACATAAAAATCTACTATCTTATTATTTTATATAGTAAATAAATATATATTTTGGAGCGAAAGTGTTTTTTAAGAGAAACGAAATATGACTTTCTTTTTAGTAAAATCATATCGAAGTTTATTTAAAATACATTCTTTTTTAATAAATATATTTTTTATACCATGTTCGCTACTAATGTGGATCTTATGTTCTTCTAATGAAGGTATTTCAACTCAAGTTTTTTTTCGACGAGAACTGTTTGTTACTCGGTTGCTTAAACCTTTACATTATCGAACTTTAATATAAGGATAAAAACATAAAGCAGGACAAAACTAGTGGTTACCTAATCGCTTTCGTTAATCTCCGTTATTTAAAGATTTGAAGTGACGTAGGGAATTTTCAGAAACACCCACGTCTTCGAACAGAAATCGATTGGAAACATTTCTGTGCGTTCTGGGACTCGACCCCGCTGATGAAATTTTCATTCTCAGTTATTTGATCCCTTTTCATTGCGTAAGTAAGCGAAAAAATATTTGTGCGAATATAAAAGTAGTTTCACTTCCGTATAATAATATAATATACGCACTATAGACACCTATGTATGTCAAAGCATTGAACTGTTTTTTAGCTTACAATTTTATTTAGTATATTTCAAACAATATAAATCATTTATCGAGAAATTTTGCAGATAGCAGATTTTAGCGGAATATCGAAAAACAAACGAATATTTTACCAATAATTTTAGTGTTGCTATTAATCAATTATCTAAATATTATAAATGCAGGTTTTATCACAGCACAAAGGACATTTTACAAACAAACACCTAAATTTCCCTTCTTTGTCGTCAGAATAGATGAAATAAAAGCAATGTATGTATCTTTTTACATAAAATTTGATTACATAAAATTTGATTGACAGCACATACAATATTGTTAATTATCATTTATTCTTTTTTAAAGAACGTCATGTAATATATTTGAACCGTTTTAGTTTATTTTTTGTTCTCATGAAATATTTATTTGAACGTCACTGGTAGCGTTGGTAGCTTGGTGGTATACACCAGTGATCATTAAGCAAGTCGAACATATTATATTTGAAACGCTATCAATTTGTTCCGCCAATAAACGCGCGTGAAGTAGATAATTACCAACTTATTTGGCAGCGTGCCCTTTGTAAATTAAAGAAAAACAAGATTTATGTCTTTTTGAACACGTAAACGGCGTTAAAATCACGCTCGTTTGTTACTTGTAGCGTGTTCGGAAAACTTTTTATAGCCCTTAATTAACTTAAAAATTTAATACAATTAAAGATTCTTAAGGCGGCTACGTTCATAACATTACGGATGGGTAAAAATAAATACAGCCAAAAAGATGAACAATCAATCATTATCTTGATGAAAAATAGCTTAGTTTCTAAACTTAGAATTCAGGGGTCGTATCGGGTAAGTGCATCTACAGATAATCGTAAAAAAGATAATTTCTAACATGAACAAAATTTGAGTCGTGCTTTAAATAAAATACTTATATAAGCCCGTTACCAATTTAACCACTGGTATTTTTTTTCAATAAGTAATGGTCAATATATTTTACTAACGTGTTGTTATAAAACGAATTAATTTATTCTACTATTACACGTATTTCTTGAAATTATTGTACAGATATTGTAAATGCAAGTTCACTCCCTATGGGAAGTATAATGGAATTATATTGCCCTTATTATAAGCTGTTATACTATAACTGGACATTTTCAGAATTTTAATTATTCTCTTCACCGTGGGTAAGGATCAGAGTTGCCAGATCTTCAAAATCACAGATCGGGAAATTCACTATTTCGAAAACTTTTATACATGTGCAGGTCGAGGTTATAGAGAGACATGCAATACGGGACTCGGGATTTGTCGATTGAGCTCGGGACAGTCCCGCTCAAATAGGGACGCCTGGCAATCCTGGTAAGGATAATCAATAAAAGGATGGTGTTAGAAAATATAGTAATAGTTAACGAATTGTATTTGTTATGCTACGGATATGGGAATAATTAAAAGTCAATGAACATGTCTATTTGGAACCTTGACCGTGAATAAGATCTTTTACTTGATGGTTACCGGATAAAATTCATACAGATTTTTGTAATAAATACAAATAATTATAGAATTGAATTTTATATATTTCATGCTCAAACATAAAACATTAGTGAAAGTGGCGAAAATTTAAGGCTTCGTACCCCTAACAGATGGTTGAAGATGACTGTTGATGATTTATCAGAAGAACCTTAAAACTGAAAAAGCAATTTATACAGCACGTTGTGCTCTGTTTGAATCGCGTTGCTTTGTGCTTTTATGAAAAATTAAAAGAAAAACCAAGTCAAAGAAATACAACAGAAGCAAGCAGGTGTTGACTATAATGCGTCAGCTGTTTATTTTCTCGAACAGCAAAGTAAAGTAGAAACGGACGTGTTTTTAACAAAATTTCTTTTTGAATGGATATCGTACCATTGAAGAATTTTCTCAGTATTTAGCACTTTCGATTCTCAAGGAACCTTACTTAACTCATGGCGATGTATTTAATATTACACGGTTATTTTTATCCAATGTTAAATATAAATATATTAAAATAATCTCACTAACCTATGAGTAAAAGGTGCCCTCAAATTTCTCTCGTCTTCTTTATCTAGCGCCACTATCCGTCTGGTCACATTGTGTTTGTGAGACGAGGTGTGAGGATAGCTGAAGTGGAAAAGTTTCACTCCACATCCCGAGGAATCGACGTCGCTGCCAATTTCCGAAGAGTTTGTCGTCGCATTGGCGGCAGTGAACACCGCTTCCAAGATGGCCAGGTGGGTGTCCAGCGAAGGGCAAGTAAGACGGAACTCGTTGTCATGACATGCTTGCTGCTCCACAATTTCTGCAAAATATCAAAAATATTAAATCAATTTTTAGGTAATGCCGGTATGGCTATTCTTAATGTAAAAAATGAATGACGATCTTATTCGTCTAATGCCAATTTTAGTGAACAGCGGAACTTATCACAACATATGTAATTGTTATACAAAAACCTTTTGTAAGTCAGTTGCTCACACCTCTCTTTTTCTAAAATGATAGGGGACAGGGGTAAAAATATGAAGATCGGACAGTTATAGTGGTTAGCTAATCGCTGTTCCTACGCCCTGTATTTAGACAAGTATGCATGGTTGAGAATTGAAGACATTAGAGACATTCATGACTTTGAACGAAAATTTATAAATGCATAGTAAAATCAATCCTGTTTGCACTGGGACTTAAGCCCGTGAGCCCCGCAACTGAAGTCAACGAAATTGATTACGAACTTAGAAGCCTATACTCCTATCCCTTAGTGCTTAGTACATAAAATCAGAAATGATAATTTTGCTATTCCTATTTACCAAAAAATAACTCATCATACGTTCATAAATGGAATATTACTTTGCACTGTAACAACTTTATATTATGTTACTTACTTGAAATATGAATTATCTTTGGCCTACTACGATTAATGGCGTAACCAACTCATAGCAGAGTTATACAATGCATGAGGGCCCAAATATATAAACATAAAGGATGGGCCTTGCCTGATGTTTGTTTTAGGGCCCTAAATTTCTAGTTACGCTAATGCCACTGACGTGTAACTAATATCTGAAGATTGGTTAGTCTGAAAATCGACTCTAATCAAGAATTAATTTTAAAGCCGACTATCAAAAACACTTTTCACAGGTAGTTAAGACAGTCAGTCGAATAACAAACTTGATATTTTGATTACATCTTTAAACTATGTATTTCATATTTGAATTACTAAATAGATAAGTTGATAAAATTAATAGCACCTATCGTAAGGAGAGGGGAAAGTTTTGAAAATCTAATTCTAAATCTAGTAACGTAATATTGTCTCTGTGAGGTAGAATATTTGGCAAATATACCTTAATAACTAACAAACTTACTCGCAACATAAATAGCAGTTAAATGTCAGACCGCTCTTGTTACACGAAACCACAACCAAGAAGCGTGTACGCATGCTCAATGGACCGAAACGTTTCCCGCCAAATATTCTGTCATTTTCATCTTATTATTGATGTTTGAGATGTGCCTCGGTGAAATCTCTAAATCCTTCCAGATCCGGATTCACGAAAAACATCGGAAACAGAAAAGTTTACGCTATCTCCCATTGAATGTATTTTTGGATACGATTTCCGACAAATATTGTTTGAAATCATACCCATGAAGCAATTTTCCGATATTTTCTTGGCATCCTTTCTCTCGCATTTAAGATTTTATACAAATACAGTGATGGCATTCGCTCTTTCGAGAAATTTGAAACTGTATTTTGAAAAAAGAATAATTCATATGTTCGCATTGTAGATACATAAGACGGTGGAAAGGAAAAAGGACGTAACCCACACATATCAAATTTTACAAGAGGCGAAAAAAATGTTTTGTTTTGCGTGTTTTGATGATTTTGAGCCATATGCAAATTATGAATTATACACAACCTTGAAGTGCACAGAGACTTCTAAACTGGTGTTTAATTGGCATAATCTAAAATAAATTAAAGAAATCGTCTAGGAAAAACCTTTATTTCAGTCTTTTTTCTTGGTTTTAAATTTTTACAAGGTCATTCATTTCAAACATAAAAGCTTAATATAGATACTAATTCGGCATTTGCAGCTTGTATCCTTTTGATAGAACATGTATCAAGTATGATTCATTGTGATTATCGAAAAAAAACTGTTTTGAAAAAACTGTGGGTTACGTCCTTTTTCCTTGCTACAGTCATTATTTGATTGTTGCGCTGCCAATTTCACACGGTCTTGCATAAATGTTTCAAGTATAACAATTAGCATGGCTTAAATGTTTCATTTTAATTTATACATTTCTTTGAAGTTAACCAGTAGCCAGTACCTACTAACACAATAATTACCTCGGTGAATAACACACGCTACTCTTGTGCAGAGAAATTTTATGGCCATAAATATGTATTTTGTATAAAAAGTGGTAAATTACGTTGACATGTGAATTATTCTTCACTGTTAACACTTTATAATCGGGCGTTTTTTAGTGATTAGCGCAAAAATATATTACATTCTTAAAATCAACACAACTTCTAAACCAAACAATATTTTCGGCTGACATTTTCAAATAAATCATATGTGACATTTAATAATTAAAAATAAAATAAAAACATTTTGAATACATCATAATTTCACTACTTTTCTAATCTAAATATAAAAACCTGTTATTAATTTAGTAAATAGCACTAAAATAACATAAAAAATAACATTAATCCATACCATACAATTATCTATATATTAATACTCGATAATGTCCGTCCGTCTGAATGATTGTCCGCGATTTTCCCTCCCCCTCCTCCGCCCCAGCCCCGCTGTCGCCATTTTTTTATTCAAACCAAATACATACTTTTTTCGTTTGTATATGGTCGCGATTTCACCTTTTCGATGACGTCAAGAAAGACGGTCCCCCTCCCCCCCATCCTGCCCCGCTGTCGTCATTAATTCATTTCTTCATTTTTCTCTGACGTCATGATTGAATTTTTGAAATCATGACATTTTTATTTTATTATGTGTAAAAACAATTAATTTTCAAAAAATATTCTCTCAAGCTGTGGGATTCGATACCATGCCCCAATTTTCATGCGCGACGTTCGGACACCCAACACACTGCTCCACCAGTCCAGTTGATGGTTACGAAAAAAAAACTCTATTTAAAGTTTTAGTTAACTAATAATGACATCTGTGGGTGAAATCTTGCACTAAACGAATTTGACCGTTCTGCAGCGTTTTGAGAGGCTATATAAGGCTGCTCAATTATATATAATAATTTAATATATAATAATTTAATTAACTATTTATTTATATATATACGAAAAATGGTTGTTAGCAAGCTTAAACATTATTCCAAATATTAAATAATTTACGAGGTCTATTTCTGCTAATACGAAAAATAGTTGTTAGCAAACTTAAACATTATTCCAAAAATTAAGTAATTAACAAGGACTATTTTTGCTACTATGAAAAATGGTTGTTAGCAAACTTAAACATTATTCCAAATATTAAATAATTTACGAGGTCTATTTCTGCTAATACGAAAAATAATTGTTAGCAAACTTAAACATTATTCCAAAAATTAAGTCATTTACAAGGACTATTTTTGCTACTATGAAAAATGGTTGTTAGCAAACTTAAACATTATTCCAAAAATTAAATAATTTACGAGGTCTATTTCTGCTAATAGGAAAAATAATTGTTAGCAAACTTAAACATTATTCCAAAAATTAA
This sequence comes from Himalopsyche anomala, assembly GCA_031772345.1. Lineage (NCBI taxonomy): Eukaryota > Metazoa > Arthropoda > Insecta > Trichoptera > Rhyacophilidae > Himalopsyche > Himalopsyche anomala. The sequence continues at coordinate 16,383,205 of CM062824.1, forward strand.
GTAATTTACAAGGACTATTTTTGCTACTATGAAAAATGGTTGTTAGCAAACTTAAACATTATTCCAAAAATTCAATAATTTACGAGGTCTATTTCTGCTAATAGGAAAAATAATTGTTAGCAAACTTAAACATTATTCCAAAAATTAAGTAATTTACAAGGACTATTTTTGCTACTATGAAAAATGGTTGTTAGCAAACTTAAACATTATTCCAAAAATTAAATAATTTACGAGGTCTATTTCTGCTAATAGGAAAATAATTGTTAGCAAACTTAAACATTATTCCAAAAATTAAGTAATTTACAAGGACTATTTTTGCTACTATGAAAAATGGTTGTTAGCAAACTTAAACATTATTCCAAAAATTAAATAATTTACGAGGTCTATTTCTGCTAATAGGAAATTAATTGTTAGCAAACTTAAACATTATTCCAAAAATTAAGTAATTTACAAGGACTATTTTTGCTACTATGAAAAATAATTGTTAGCAAACTTAAAAATTATACCAAAAATAAAATAATTTACGAAATTTCTACTTCTAAGAAAAATGGTTGTTAGCAAACTTAAACATTGTTCCAAAAATTAAGTAATTTACAAGGACTATTTTTGCTACTATGAAAAATGGTTGTTAGCAAACTTAAACATTATTCCAAAAATTAAATAATTTACGAGGTCTATTTCTGCTAATAGGAAAAATAATTGTTAGCAAACTTAAACATTATTCCAAAAATTGAGTAATTTACAAGGACTATTTTTGCTACTATGAAAAATGGTTGTTAGCAAACTTAAACATTATTTCAAAAATTAAATAATTTACGAGGTCTATTTCTGCTAATAGGAAAAATAATTGTTAGCAAACTTAAACATTATTCCAAAAATTAAGTAATTTACAAGGACTATTTTTGCTACTATGAAAAATGGTTGTTAGCAAACTTAAACATTATTCCAAAAATTAAATAATTTACGAGGTCTATTTCTGCTAATAGGAAAAATAATTGTTAGCAAACTTAAACATTATTCCAAAAATTAAGTAATTTACAAGGACTATTTTTGCTACTATGAAAAATGGTTGTTAGCAAACTTAAACATTATTCCAAAAATTCAATAATTTACGAGGTCTATTTCTGCTAATACGAAAAATAATTGTTAGCAAACTTAAACATTATTCCAAAAATTAAGTAATTTACAAGGACTATTTTTGCTACTATGAAAAATGGTTGTTAGCAAACTTAAACATTATTCCAAAAATTAAATAATTTACGAGGTCTATTTCTGCTAATAGGAAAAATAATTGTTAGCAAACTTAAACATTATTCCAAAAATTAAGTAATTTACAAGGACTATTTTTGCTACTATGAAAAATGGTTGTTAGCAAACTTAAACATTATTCCAAAAATTAAATAATTGACGAGGTCTATTTCTGCTAATAGGAAAATAATTGTTAGCAAACTTAAACATTATTCCAAAAATTAAATAATTTACAAGGACTATTTTTGCTACTATGAAAAATGGTTGTTAGCAAACTTAAACATTATTCCAAAAATTCAATAATTTACGAGGTCTATTTCTGCTAATACGAAAAATAATTGTTAGCAAACTTAAACATTATTCCAAAAATTAAGTAATTAACAAGGACTATTTTTGCTACTATGAAAAATGGTTGTTAGCAAACTTAAACATTATTCCAAAAATTAAATAATTTACGAGGTCTATTTCTGCTAATAGGAAAAATAATTGTTAGCAAACTTTAACATTATTCCAAAAATTAAGTAATTTACAAGGACTATTTTTGCTACTATGAAAAATGGTTGTTAGCAAACTTAAACATTATTCCAAAAATTAAATAATTTACGAGGTCTATTTCTGCTAATAGGAAAAATAATTGTTAGCAAACTTAAACATTATTCCAAAAATTAAGTAATTTACAAGGACTATTTTTGCTACTATGAAAAATGGTTGTTAGCAAACTTAAACATTATTCCAAAAATTAAATAATTTACGAGGTCTATTTCTGCTAATAGGAAAAATAATTGTTAGCAAACTTAAACATTATTCCAAAAATTAAGTAATTTACAAGGACTATTTTTGCTACTATGAAAAATGGTTGTTAGCAAACTTAAACATTATTCCAAAAATTAAATAATTTACGAGGTCTATTTCTGCTAATAGGAAATTAATTGTTAGCAAACTTAAACATTATTCCAAAAATTAAGTAATTTACAAGGACTATTTTTGCTACTATGAAAAATAATTGTTAGCAAACTTAAAAATTATACCAAAAATAAAATAATTTACGAAATTTCTACTTCTAAGAAAAATGGTTGTAAGCAAACTTAAACATTATTCCAAAAATTAAATAATTTACGAGGTCTATTTCTGCTAATAGGAAAAATAATTGTTAGCAAACTTAAACATTATTCCAAAAATTAAGTAATTTACAAGGACTATTTTTGCTACTATGAAAAATGGTTGTTAGCAAACTTAAACATTATTCCAAAAATTAAATAATTTACGAGGTCTATTTCTGCTAATAGGAAATTAATTGTTAGCAAACTTAAACATTATTCCAAAAATTAAGTAATTTACAAGGACTATTTTTGCTACTATGAAAAATAATTGTTAGCAAACTTAAAAATTATACCAAAAATAAAATAATTTACGAAATTTCTACTTCTAAGAAAAATGGTTGTTAGCAAACTTAAACATTGTTCCAAAAATTAAGTAATTTACAAGGACTATTTTTGCTACTATGAAAAATGGTTGTTAGCAAACTTAAACATTATTCCAAAAATTAAATAATTTACGAGGTCTATTTCTGCTAATAGGAAAAATAATTGTTAGCAAACTTAAACATTATTCCAAAAATTGAGTAATTTACAAGGACTATTTTTGCTACTATGAAAAATGGTTGTTAGCAAACTTAAACATTATTCCAAAAATTAAATAATTTACGAGGTCTATTTCTGCTAATAGGAAAAATAATTGTTAGCAAACTTAAACATTATTCCAAAAATTAAGTAATTTACAAGGACTATTTTTGCTACTATGAAAAATGGTTGTTAGCAAACTTAAACATTATTCCAAAAATTCAATAATTTACGAGGTCTATTTCTGCTAATACGAAAAATAATTGTTAGCAAACTTAAACATTATTCCAAAAATTAAGTAATTTACAAGGACTATTTTTGCTACTATGAAAAATGGTTGTTAGCAAACTTAAACATTATTCCAAAAATTAAATAATTTACGAGGTCTATTTCTGCTAATAGGAAAAATAATTGTTAGCAAACTTAAACATTATTCCAAAAATTAAGTAATTTACAAGGACTATTTTTGCTACTATGAAAAATAATTGTTAGCAAACTTAAAAATTATACCAAAAATAAAATAATTTACGAAATTTCTGCTTCTAAGAAAAATGGTTGTTAGCAAACTCAAACATTGTTCCAAAAATTAAGTAATTTACAAGGACTATTTTTGCTACTATGAAAAATGGTTGTTAGCAAACTTAAACATTATTCCAAAAATTCAATAATTTACGAGGTCTATTTCTGCTAATACGAAAAATAATTGTTAGCAAACTTAAACATTATTCCAAAAATTAAGTAATTTACAAGGACTATTTTTGCTACTATGAAAAATGGTTGTTAGCAAACTTAAACATTATTCCAAAAATTCAATAATTTACGAGGTCTATTTCTGCTAATACGAAAAATAATTGTTAGCAAACTTAAACATTATTCCAAAAATTAAGTAATTTACAAGGACTATTTTTGCTACTATGAAAAATGGTTGTTAGCAAACTTAAACATTATTCCAAAAATTAAATAATTTACGAGGTCTATTTCTGCTTCTACGAAAAATGGTTGTTAGCAAACTTAAATATTATTTCAAAAATTAAGTAATTTACAAGGACTTTTTTTGTTACTACGAAAAATAGTTAACAAACTTAAACATTATTCCAAAAATTCAATAACTTACGAAATTTCTGCTTTTACGAAAAATAGTTGTTGGCAAACTAGAACATGATTCCAAAAATAAATAATTTACAATTTAAATACTGCAGGGCAGGGCTGTCGATATACGCCCCCAGATATATTTCTTTTACTATCAGAATTTCTGGATTATTCAATAAATAGGTTAGTAATTTATTTTTGACGCCTGTAAATTTTCTGACTACTTGAAAATGCAACAAAAATCCCCCCGTTGAGGTCAACGGGCTTACAGCTAGTATAAATAATTATACAATAAAATCTTCATTCCTACAAAATTTCAATCACTGGAAGTGTGAAATCTTATGCCCTAATTATTCGAGAAACATGTGCGCCCTTTAAAAAAAAATACTATGTGTGAACGAACATTCAGGGCATAATAAATTACGAGGTTTATTGCTTATTGTCAAAATGGGTCACTTCCCGCGGCTGTTATTTTGAAGAAACCATTAAATGATGAGTCAATATACCAACAAAACTGACAGTACGCGATAAACGTATTTTTACGTGTCCCGCTTATAATGTGTTAAGAATGAGTGACAAGAACTTAATCTAATAAAATTAATTATAATAGCTTGTATTACTTAAAGTAAATTAAATTAAATTCCCGAAGGCCACCTGTCACATTTTTTGTTGCGACAGTATGTCAAAAATTTATTCATTTGCAAACCGCTAAAATCGATACTAAGAAAACCACATGCGCTGTTCAATTTATTTAGTAAGTATCTCCGTCATTTTTTACGAAGCTTACTGTCTGACTGCATGTCAACAAGTAATTCATCTTAACATAAGCCTCATATTTAATTTATTCACAATTAAATATTGTCATACCTCAATTATTAAAGAAATGAAGTTTAAAAAATCGTCGCCGAGTTATTATTTTGGATAGACATCGTTGTACAATTTTCTATATTTATGTTTCAAAATCGTTACGTTATTAAGTGTTGTAAAAGAAAATCATGACTGAAATAATAATAATTCACGGTTCCTATCATTTTTTATCGTTCTTGTTATTTTCCCATTGTTTTTTTTATAGGCTTGAGAATAAAACCATAACTCATAATAGCACGGTGTGTTCGTAAAACAATAACGTGAACGCATAAAAAAAGTGATTATACACACTATTTTATTTAATTTACGGATTTGTTAACTGTTTAATAAAATTAACCGATAAGTCACTATATTCTAATTGAAATTAACCTAATTATCCTTTTGAATCGTTCAAATTATGTACATTCACAGAAATTTTGTCACTTACGACCCGGGTTTCGCCTTTCGCCAACTCCAAGCGTTCAAATGCACGGATGAGCTTGAACTGAAAATATTTGTGTGAATGTACATAATTTGAACGATTCAAATTTAATATTGAAATTCCACCAAGCTCTTTCAGTCGAAATCTTAAACTAATTATCCGTATTTAAAATATTTCGTCGTTAAGTTAAATCGAATCTGATACGTGAATAGAATGTGAAATATTTGTTTTCATTGCATTTTAAATAAAATGAAACTGTTTCGACTTTGATAAGAATATTTGAACTAGTAATTATTTTTTTGATATATTAATAAATGTTTTGTATTTACTGACGTTTCGATAGTATAAAAATGGTAAAATATCGGATTTTGTGGTCGAGTGGTGAGATTAGTATTCTTGCGATCATATGTGTCTGGATTATAAGACTGAGCAGATCAATATAAAATTTGTTTTTTTTTTCAATTTAATATTTGAGATCTTCGTCATGTGTGTTGGTGATTTCATCTCAATATTTGAAGCATTGACTGAAATGCCAAATACTTAATTATTCAAAAAAAAAACGCATACAATTCTGTATGGTATAACGATCACGCAAATAAATTTTTAATTTATAGGAAATGCTAATCAGTGAAATAATTTTCTTATCTTAAATGTGTCTGTGGTGCATTGGCCAACGATGTTGCCTTCCGTAACAGATCTGACCGGTTTAAGTTCCAGAATGTTTTTTTTTTCTTCGATCAATTTCTGATCGAAGGCATAGGTTTTTTTTATGTCTAAAATAACGGTGTAGCGAAAGCGATTAATTAATGAATTAATTGAAAAACTTTTGTTGAGAAAGCTCCATTTTCTAGTGACCATAAGCTTCACATAATATATATACGATGTCTGTTTGTTTATATTATATTCTGTGTTTTTATTTACGCGATAAATAACTCCGTTTCTTAATTACACTTAAAGCCTTTTCGGAGGTGTTTTAAAATTAAAGTGGTGGTGTCATAAATAATAAAACCAATTTTGCAGCACTTGAGGAAATTCTCAGCCACCGTAGAGTGGAATAGTCTCTTACATAGAACGATCCCTGCATCCTGTACCCATAAATTATTATAAATTGTGAACGTTAACTTCACAACCATCTCTCGTTTTTCTTATTTAGGGAAAAGTAAGTGTATTCAAATGATAAAATACAAGTGGACAGCTTGGGAGTGGGACACTCCTAAACAAACAAAGCACATTGTCCTCGAATAAAAGAATTCAACAAGTAAAATCTGCGGAATTATAGAACTAAATAAAAAAATACACATATCGATATAAAATAATAATATATAAAACAAAGTGGGGTTATTTACACCACGTATATCTCGAGAATTACTGCGTCGATAGTGCATATCATTGACACGCTCTAATTATTATTGATAGATTGTTTTAATTTGGCGAAAACGAAGCCTTTTTAGTGTATAATAGTTACAGCTGTACTTCAATGAAGTATTTTTCTATATATATTTTGGTACAAGTGGCTTAAGTAAGTAATATAAATATTTATGTGGCCTGAAGACGCTAAATGGTCTTTTTAGATTACACTCGTGAGCTTAGGTCGTGTGTAGGGCATCCGATCCCGGATCCTTTTTGTAATCCCGGAATTTCAGGATTCACAATTATTTCCAATTTTCCTGGATCCCAGGATATCTTGAAATGAAAAAATGTGAGACTTTTTTTAAGGTCTTCGTAGATTTGAAAAAAAAATCTGCCCGATTTCAAAAACTTCTTTTTTTCTTAAATTTGCGAAATTTCGAAAATGAAAAAATGTAGGACCTCTATTTAGTTTTTTAGAATCAGGAATCCCGGTATTGGAGGTCCTGGTCGTATGTCCATGAAAGTACTATAAGTTCGAATTCAATTGGTTTTTCAAATTCCTGTGTCATCAAATATAAATGATCGATTATAAAAATCGATAAATATCGGCCTATAATCTAGTACCTATTAATCAGAAAAATAATCAATAAGAGATGACATCCATAATAAAGATTATAAATTTCTACAAAATTTCTACAACCAATCATAATAATGAATAATTGGAGGTAAAAAATGGCCGATTTAGCGATATAATTTATCATATTAATAATAATAATTGAGATACAATTTACAAATTTATTTCTAGCAAGCAATGCTGAGCTATCGTTGTTTCAATCAATATTAGACACGAAATAATATCCAGCCTTCACACAAACGTTAAGATTAAGCTGTTTCCATACATTATCACTGAGTGTACATTCTGAGAATTATCGCTCCATTAACTTGTTTCAAGCGCAAAAATCTTCATTTTCGCTTCGCCAAATAATATCAGTTTTCTTTGTGTTTGTGTTTTGTGTATAAGACGCCTACACAGCGTTACGAATACACGTAACCCATCACAAAAAGGCCATGTCTAAATAATAAATACGGGGCTAAAGAAAAATGATAAATAAACAAATATTCAAAAATACTACCACAAGTTTTCCAATCGTGGCTTGTAACATATTTTCTCCCAATTCACCGCATACTACAATGGTTCTCATAGTGAAGCATCGTCAAGATAATTTTTTAAGTAGGACTCATATTGTAGGTCAATCCTTCAAGCTCTCGTTGCAGATTGGAGGGAAAATAGATAGTAAAAGAAAACAATTAGTAATGGGTCCGGTCCTATGGCGCAGCGGTTAGCATTGAGTGCTTTCGTGCTTCGAGTCCCAGTATGAACAGCATTTATCGATTTCTGTTTAAAGGCGTGTTTGTGATGTCTAAAAACTCCCTCCCACCTTTTCGATCCTTTAATAACTAGGAGTAGCGATAACAATAAGTTTACCACTAGTCCTGTCCTAGCATTATCCTTCTATACCTAATACTCTGTATAAGAGAGGTTTAGCGACTGAGTAACAAACAGGTCTCGTAGAAAAACTTCTGTTAAGATACCTTCATTCAATGCTCCAAATTTGGAGCGGACTCATCAGGTTGGTTTCCCATCACCACCCGTCACCCGTTGTGTATATGCAGCCAATGTTTCACGGTCATCTTTTACAACTCTTTCACTCGACCGTATATTGGTAAGAGTATACAATTTTGAAAATAATATATCAATCAAAATGTATCTAGTCATGTTGTAATGAGCTCAACTGCCCGTGATTTCTCAATAAATGGACGAACCTTCCTGATGGCCAGGGCTGGCGCCACCACACAGGCAAAATAGACAACCCCCTAGGGCACAAACCATTACGGGCGCATAATGGAGTATTTAAATAATTTTACATTCTCTAATAATAATAAATAATAGTACATTTTAATTTATTTTGATGTTTGTATTTGTTCGTTGTAATTGTGTATCGTATTATATAAGTATGATTTCGAAAAAGAGAGGCTGAAGGGTTGAGTAACAAACAATTCTCGTTAAAAAAATATGCTCCATATGCTCCACACTGGGAGCGGACTTGGGAATATATAAAAAAATATTTTGAATTATTTTTAATTGCTTTTCCATTATTTCGAAAAATGGGACGATTCGTTAAAAAGGTAGCGGGCCAATAACCGTTGCCTAAGGCATGGTTTCTCAACGGTGGGCCATGTGGCCCCCCAGGGGGCCACAGCGTGTTCTAAGGGGGCCACAGATACTTATTTTTGTTTTGGGGAGCCACAACATAGTTTAGGGGGGCCACGGGCATTGATAAAACGATATAGGGAAGAGCATAATGGCGGACGTCGCGCAGCTATTTTTTGTAAATAAAATAAATTACTGGCATTCTAGATTCGAAAATCTCGGAATAGCTATAAAAACACGTAGGTTTTTGAAATTATAATTTTCATGGGAAGACAAAACAATGGTATGGGGGCCACAGAAAAGTAAGACACTCAAAAGGGGCCACGCTTCCAAAAAGATTGAGAAACACTGGCCTAGGGCACCAAATAAACTCACGCCGGCCCTGCTGATGGCTTAGCAAAAATCTTATATTCCTTTAATTTATTCAATTTAGGTGCTGGGAGAATTGTTAGGGTTCAAGTGTAAAGCAGTTGTCAACAGCTTATTTTAATGACATTATTTTCAGATTACATAGGAAGATAATCTTAATCATATAAAGGTACTAGTAATATATCTACATGCATGTCAATAACCTCGACATAATTCCCGTAAACCCTCTTTTGATGACGTAACTCTCTCGCTTCTTTGAATATGAAGTATTCAAGAAAATACACTACGATCGATATTGTCATAGACGAATTTTGTCAATATGTACTCTAATATAATATAAAGCTACATGGCGAGTATACGTCGTACTCTTTTAAAGTTTGTGTATTTTAATTCAAATATTAGCTGTAATAATAAGTTAACTCTAGTTTATTGTGTAATGCATTGTTTAAATATGCATTCATGTGTAAAAAATAATAATTATAGGCAAAGCACATGTAGACATAGACAAGACACATGTAGACACTCCCTAAGTATGTTCCGTATCTGCAAACACTACATTTTATAGGAGAGCTTCTCAAATATTCAAAACGCAAGACACCATTGGTAGTTGCGTGTTTATATAAAAACGGTGAAGTAGCCAATGTATTACGATGCCTATTTATAAAACGCAATGTGTAGACAACGAAAATGCAAAAGACGTATAATTACGTAAGTGTTACATATAATACGTGATTATACGCAGGGACGTCCCGAGGGCATAGGCGAGTAGGCAGTTGCCTAGGGGCGGCAAGTCATAGGGAGCGGCAAATGATCACAGATTTTTTAAATGACAAAATATTTTCGACAAGAATTTGACTTAGAATAAATATGATGCCTCAATGTCTTTGACAAAGAAATTAAAAAATCAAGATTCAATACTTATATAGTTTAAGTGCATTTAAATTTTATATTATTTTTTATGATGTGTAATGAAGGTACTTAATAGTTATTTTTTCTTACTTATTGAATAATCACGTTTATTTGTGAGGATCTTTGTCAATAAGGTACATATTATAAATCACCTGAAAGCAAATCGGAATAAGTGACAAAAGATTTGTTTGAGTATGTACGTAAGTCAGTACAGGATTCTAAATTCTATATGTGTATTTTTATTTCTAGAATAAAGAGAAGGAATGAAAGAAAATGGGCGCTATTTTAGGGGTCTGCCTAAGGGCGGCACATAGCCTAGGAGCGTCACTGATTATACGTGACTCTCGAAGTATTGACTGTACGTAAATGCCAAAATACATAAAATAAAAATTGAATGCCATTTGATACTTACCCTCTTGGTCATATTATAAAAATCTATAATTTGAGTTGGATTTATAATTATTTGCCAGTTGCTTAATAAATCAGATTGTATGTAAAATAATTCAAAACAAGATGTTAATCACATTTTTTAGAAGGGTGTAAATGACAGGGAAGAATCGTCAGGAAAGAAGACAATTTCAACAATCGGTTCGATCAATTGGGTCAGTAGAATACCTTTGTTTACCCGGTTGGATGTCTATGGCGAACAACATATTCACACCTTGGGAACTGTACCTTTTTCAGCAAACTATAAATAAATTAACATTAAGTCTCTTAGAATAAATTGTTCCCGAAAGATGCTACTCCCAGCAAATTGAAAAGCGTATTTTCTGAATGCCTGGAAGATTAATGCACACTTGTAATGTAACATTGTTGTTTTACTGGTTAAAAATATGTTTTTAATTATGACTACATCTACGACTACATTTTTGTAAGACATTGTCTAAATGAAAGTATTGGGCATGATTGTATGCATTATAGGCATTTAAATTTCATGTTTATTATAAACATTGTTTATTTTAAAAGATCTAAAATATTATTAAATGCACATGTCTTTGTGTAAATTATGTATTCCATCCGTGCTTTATATTCGTTTTATACTTGTTCAATCCAAATGCTGTCAAATGAAAGATAATGTACATATATAAAAGTAGTTGGTTATTGCGTTTTCCCAGCAGATCATCTGAACATTAAACATCTTGATATCATAGTATTAATTATTATTGATATATAACTAGGGAGATTCTCATAAATTAAAATCGTTTGTGTGTTTTTGTACAAACATTATTGTCAGTATTTGACAGTTAGTGAGCTGAATGACCTTTCAAACAATTTGCATGTTAAAAAACAGTCAGGAATCTGCTTATAAGCACAATGTCATGAAGTGAGCTGTTCTTAATTTAAAAATTCTAATAATATTGACATGCATTTGTTTTGGTTGCGTCACCAAATGATATATTAACGGGTTAGCAAAATTTCGTTTTTTGCCAAATTAAATGCAATATACAAACTGTTTTTTTACTCCTATTAAAATTTGATGACCGTATATATTTTGCATCAATGATTTGAAATAATTACTCCTTTTATTTCCAAGACCGATAATTAACTTTCAAACAGGAAATACAATAAAAAAAAATGATATTTAGACCTATTCTATTATACTCTATATTGTAAATTTCGTGTATCCCCTCCTGCTGGCAGCAATAGCAATTAGATAATTCATATCAAAAATTATTTTGGATGTTTCACAATAAAAAATCGTATCCCCAAGTACTAGTTAAATATTTACAATGCATGCATGACATGTAATTTTGTTGATTGCAAGATATAATCACTCGTTTCTTTTGTTAACCGCTTGGTTTTACAGTTAAATTGTAATCTGTCATTTTCAATCTGAATAATATCTCATTTGTTTCATGATTAAATTGTCAAAATTGTTTTTTTAGATTAAATAAACTACAATATTTATTGTTTTAAATCGTTAAAATTTCGTTCATTGATATGCGCTTTGTCGCTAACGACCCGGGCTTAAATTTTCGGTATCTTCATGCATTCAAGTGCACAGAAGAAATTTAACTGACGGATATTAAATATAAATAGTTTTCATCGTGCATTAATTTGATAATTAATTTGAAGAAAATATATCACCAAATTTAAAATTGATCAATGGCGATCAGAATCTATTTTACTGTTTGGGATTTTAATTCACTTGTTATATCCTTTAGGTATACTAATGTGTGTAAAAAATTCAAACAACTTCCCAAGCTCTGTATTTGTGTGACAAACCACTTTTTGAATGGTTGCCTTTAGTATATAAATCTACAACTTTATAGTTCAATATTCGTATCTAATCCAACTATGTTGACTTAGCAATTAAATGTAAAAGTTACCATGTTATATCGTGCATAAAAACGTATTTTTTGATGACGAAAACGATAAAAGCAACATAACCTCGAAGTTAATAGTATAAAACTCTCAACTAAACATTAATTAACTTTTTTGTAGGACTGAATTTTCAGAATTTTGCTGTAACCATCGGTTTTGCGGTATGGACTATAGGCACGCCACTGTCGAATAAAAACGTAATGGTTTCTTTAGTATTGATTTCACCCAAGTGTTGTGTATTGGCCCTTACCGCAATCTGTTCTAGTTTTTGTACTGATCTTTTCACTGTCTACTTCTAAATTGCCCGTTCGGCGTATTTTAAGTGTGACTGGGAAATCGACGAACTGAGACTATTTACTGGGCCTCTTATCAAAATTCGTCGTGTATTTTTTGCTCATAAAAAGTGTTATCACGATATACAAAAAAAAAAAATATAATCGTAAGTCACAGCCACCTGTATCTATCAGCTAAAAAGGAGTTCAACCATTCAACGATTTTCTTCATTCAGCTTTCATAAAAAATAAGAAATCTGCAAGCTTTCATTTTATATTAGTTGAATAATATCAGTGACAGGTTATGATAAAAATAAAAATATGATCTTACACAGAGAGGTTTATTGAAAATATTAAAAAGAAAGGTATCATATTATTTTTAAATTTTCAAACATAAAAAGATATCTGCTGTTATTCGTATATCACAAAGTATTTATTCTAGATTTATAGGTGATCCCTTGACCCCTTAAATCCTACATAAATTGTAGATAAATCTTTAGCAAGACGATATCTCATGATTTGAATTTTTTTATTAACGACGTTTCTAAGCTTTTGTGCTCAACGATTTCAGTCAAAAGTAAGCACTATTTCGTAACTCTTCCAAAACTTTTCAGACAGAATCCAAAATTCATTAGTTCGCCATCCTTGTTCTAGATTATTAATGATTTTATAGTTTAAACAAAATGACTTTATTATTTTTTCCCCAAACCCACTTTGCAGGTCATTTATACATAAATTTAAGTTTCATTGCTTGAGATATTTTACTCTTTATTAATTGAGTTTCATATATTAAATACGTTTATTTGTTTCTCCATAACTAATATTTCGAAAATGAATTTCTACGAAAACAAACATAGTATTTTCTGTCGCTGGAGAAAAGTATTGACAATTTATTCATATATATTATAACAGGGCCAACTATATTAACTATTTATGGCATTCGATGATTTCTTCATATATTTTTTTTAGTTTTGTGTTATTCTTTGCTAGTGCTTCAGTTCAGGTGGAACCTTACACGCCTCATACAGGCTCATATACTTTTCCACTTTCATAATTCAATCATTGTCCCCTATCATTCACAGGTTCTAACTTCATCTGTGCATTCTTAGATATTAGCGGCACTAGCGGCGCTAAGTGGCACCAATTCAACACGGATGATGTGTCTTGAAGAAAAGATTTTTTTTGATTCTGGTGAGGCAAAACAAAAATAGTAATCGACTCCTATTGGGATCAGAATACTACATTTTTGTTTAAGTATTATCTATACAATACAGAATAACAAAACATATTGTTAATAATTGCCTTTTTTATCTTGTTTGTTTATATCAGGGCTTTTTTTACCCTGTAACGTGGCGGAACGGCGTTCCGGCACCTTTTTCTCTCGAAATTTTAATAAATGTTCGTAAAATTTTATTTTTTCTATTTTAAAACTTTCGTTACTTTTCTTGGAAGCCATTGACTGTTAATCCCTTTTGAATATATAGGGTATCATAGGACCCATAAATTAATGTCATGCAAAAGATTATCAGGTATGTACTTTCTTCGAAAGGGCGTTTAATTTATGCACTGAATTCTATTCCCATTACTTCAAGTGAATGTGAACGCGGGTTTTCACAAATGAATTTAAATTATCAGCCCAATGAGAGCTTCGTTGATGACCAAAACAGTTTCGTCACTTTTGTTTATTAAACTCGTCGGACCACCTTTAAATACTTTTTGATCCTTCAAAATACGTTGATCAATGGTTACTAAGAGGAAGACATTCGGCCACAGACACCAACACAAAAAAAGAAATAGGGACCATTTACCTGACGAAAATTGGGAAAAACTGTGGAAATCATTGTAATTGGAATGTAATTTTGGATAGCGTTTTTAATAAATTACATATTTTTTTGATGTTATGTTACATAATGTATGTAATGTTCTTTGTTTAATTTTCATTTGAAATTTCTAAAATAAATATAAAAATATGTATATTTTGTTTTATTTTCTATGCATTATATGAAAAGCCGCCTTTAATTCTATCAAAATGATATTCGAATATATAATAAATAATATACCTTCTTAGAAAATGCTCGAAAAAAGTGCGTTCCGGCACCTTTTTTTTTAAAAAAAAAAGCACTGGTTTATATAATATATAAATATGGTCATTAGTATGATTTTACACATTATTATACGAAATAATTAATTAATACATGAAACAGAATAAAAACATGTTTCATTTATAAGAAATTTCCCTAAAGCCAGTTTAATTAAAATTCACAACGCTATAATGAAGTACATCTTATTAAAAAATCTCTACTTTGAGTTTTATACAAGCAATATGATATTAGCATTACCTGACATTTCCTCCATAATCTCATTATCACAAAGGAATTTACCTTATGAAAAACCGTGTAAATATATATATATATATTTTTTAACAGAATGTACAAACTCTCAGAGATACATTAAACATTTTGAGTAAAATTCATTTGGATAAAGTTTAATACTTATTTTCAATATTTATTTAAAAATGAAAACGGATCTCAAGAAAACTTGACAAAATAAAGTGTTATTATTACTTCGAAGTAAAAATATGTTCGCTTACTACATTCAATGTGTTATTCCTAAAGTTTATGAAAATGTATGCCATTTTATGTTTATTTATAGGACATAATATAGGCGGATATATTATCATAATATATACTGGTAAAAAAATACTTAAGTATAGGCGAGCTGTACGGAATTTCGAATGCTTTTTAGTAAAGTTGTTACGAGAACGTATTGATTTCGTATTACGGCATTGGACCATTTTTGTAAGTGATATGATTGGAAATACCACTTCGTAGAAATATTTTTTTGTAAAAATAATTCAATTTATATACACCTACTCAACTGTGTACAGTCTGTTTCGATTAAATCCATTACTTTAATTTACTAGATTGCTTTTATAACAATGTCTTCTTTATATGTAGAAAATTTACAATCGTAATTTTATATTTTAAAATAATGTATTTTAATATAAACTAAAACTGGCTGTTAGCCAGTCGCTCAATATCTTCTTCCGAAGAAGTTAACAGTGGAATAAATGATTATAAATCTTTCTTTATTAACTCCAATTTCAGGGTCTGATAGGGTTGGTAGAAATTGATTATAAAATATTAGACATATATGATTTCTGATAAAATTCCGTTTGGATAAGTATCCATTTAGAGATTCAACTATTCTACTATTCAACGTAATTTTTTAAGTAGTTTAAAGTAGTGAATGGCTTATTTAAAATATGAATATTTCAAAAAACAAAGAAAATAGTTATCCATTGAGAACAGTATAAGCAGACATGATAAGAATTGCACGATAAAAGTGACAAGAGAAGTATGAGACCAAGAGCAATGGCGATTAACTACAAATCGAAGCAGATGAGAATTTTGATACCAAGATTAAGTGCTAGACGCTCTTGGGCGATCGACTTCCAACTTTTCAATTGTGTTATAGGTTTGTATTCTAAAGCATGAATATTTATACTACTTCCCACTCATCATCATCTGATCCTAAAATGTGACGTATAGAGGGCGCTGAATTAACTGCAAGTGCTGTAATTACCCCATCCAGCGGCTGACTTACAATCTGCCTTTTTCTCAACCTTTTTGGGAGCGTGGCCCCTTTTGAGTGTCTTTATTTTTCTATGGTCTCCATACCATTGTTTTGTCTTCCCATGAAAATTATAATTTCAAAAACCCACCTTTTTTTATATTTCTTTTTTTTCGATTTTCGAATCTAGAATGCCAGTAAATTATTTTATTTACGGATTTACAAAAAAAAAGTTGCGCGACGTCCGCCATTACGCTCTTTCCTGTATCGTTTTATCAATACCTGTGGCCCCCCTTAACTGTGTTGTGGCTCCCAAAAACAAAAATAAAGATCTGTGGCCCCCTTAGAACACGCTGTGGGGCCACATGGCCCACTGTTGAGAAACCCTGGGTTAGAGGACCAAAAATGACTCGAAAACTGTGAAAAAATATTAGGTAGTAGTGGAACAGATTTAGGTATGACTTTCTGAATGATTTTTGAAAAATTATAATAATGTGACCTATCGGGAAAATGTAGTGCAAACAATTGTACTTTAATATAATGTCGATTTGCTAAGAATTGAGAGTTAAAACCTCGAAGGTTATGAAGACTTAAAAAGTTGATATGTTTACGAAAATTATATTTTAGCCGAAACTATGAATTACACATGAAGTTCACTCTTCTCCATAAAATGTAGCCGGATAATATTCTGTAAGAATTTATTTCTTATTTTTCAACAGTTTCGACTTTACTTAACGCTCTGTTTGGTTTCATACCGCAATATGTCGTCACATATTATCAGATAAATCTACTGCATCTGCCAAGCGGCGTGCTATTTATATATCTCACAATCAAAGTATAGACATAAAAGTATCTGTAAATCTTATGGATTTTATTTAAATTGATATTACATAAATCTTAAAATAATTAACACCCTTTCTCGTAATCAAAGCTTTGGTATTTTGAACCATTTTTTACCATGTCCGTTCCCATTGTGGAGCATATGGACCCCTAATGTAGTTTATCAACATAAGTTTTTTCTACGATAACTGCTTTTTACTCAATCTCTCTTTTTCCAAAGAGAGTAGGAATAGAAGGATGGGGCTAGGACAGGACTAGTGGTTAGCTAATTGCTCTCGATATGCCCCGTTCATAGGATAGGATGGGTGGGAAAGGGGAATTCAAGACATCACATATATCCATGTCATCGAACAGAAATTCATAAATCGATTGAAAAATCAATTGATTAAACTGTCCGTACTGGGATTCTAGCCCGTGACCTCCGTAACCGAAGCCAACGACGTTGACCACTTGACCACACAGGCGGCTTTTGCAATTTACCATATTAAAATCGTATAGTAAAAAATCGTCATTAATCCAACTTTTTACAACTTTGTCATTTGGATCTGAGTCAGTTAGAGATGAGTATCTGAAGAATCATGGACAAGACTATGTTTCTTCTCTCAACGTGTGTAGTATTGCTTCAGATATCGATACATTTCTAGTAGACGTGAGTTCAATTATATAAACATATTTTAAATTAATTCAGTGAGTGAGTCAATTACAATATATTTTTCAGGCGAGCCGAAATATTGTTTCACCACTTTTTAACGAAATACAAAATGACATTCTGTCAACTTATCCGAATCCTGCGATCTGATAGGCTCCCAAGAACTTGGCTGGTATGATAAACAGATGCCTTTGACTTGGACACTTTTGATAATAAAATAATTATTTAATGTTGATTTTTATACATTTGTAGTACAATTTTGAAACTGAAACATCAATGGAATTAATTGTAGGTATTCAAATTGTCTACCAGAAATAATAAAAAAGTATACATCGATAAAAGCATAACTTGGTCGTGTTTGGTACTGGTCACTTCATTTATATATTATATATATAGATATGCTAAGCTTTATTTTATGAACGGGCTATTGTAATATGTATTTCACATTTAATTTTATTATCATGGTATTGAAGTATTTTTATATTATAAGTATGTATTCATACATCAAATAAACACCACCGTCAATAACAACACAATTCAAATAATATTTTAGTTTAATAAGAAAAGTTATAAGAAAACTGTTCAATTTATTTCTGTGTAATTTTAAAATGAGCCCCATTGAATAATGTACGATCCAATTATTATCATTCAAACGAAACAAAATTACATACAAATAATTTAACTCGAATTTATTTTCCGTGAGAACGGAACAAGTGCAACCCATATCAAAACAAATAATACGCGGTTGTGCACGACATTGTTAATTTTTAATTAACATTTTCCACTGATGATACTTTACAAACCATCAGACCAGTGGAGGGGAATCTGCGGCCTCTTGGCTACTCTGATGCGGCATTTTTCTTGATCAAAATATTCACTTCGATTATTACACGCAAGCGCTTGGAAAAATAGCGTAATCAACCCATTATATGTTAGACCAGTGTTTCTCAACCTTTTTGGGAGCGTGGCCCCTTTTGAGTGTCCCCCGATTTAGGCCCCCCTGAACTGTGTTTTAGCTCCCCAAAACAAAAATGAATCTCTGTGGCCCACCGTTGAGAAACCTTGTGTTAGACAGTCGAACAAAAGGGGGGGGGTGTCAACGTTTTATTTACTGCGGCCTTATGTTGAATCAGATAAATGAATGTGGCCTTTAGAAATGAAAAGGTTCCCCATTTCTGCATTAGACCCTCCTCATTTATTACATAATAACAATACACACAAATATTGAGAGTTCGATACTAGTTAATAATTACTATTAATGAACTCGCTAATCACCTTTTTAGTTTAAAACGTTTAGTAATAACTCTAACGTGGCTTTAATTAAACCCATAAACAACATGGCCAAAACCTTTTAAAAACATCTGTGATATTTTTTAAATATAAATCATTGAAACACACTGTAGTGACACGCTAAGAAGATAAAAATACCTTTGGCCTACAGAGAAGCCACGTGTACATTTTGGTTTTTTAAAGCTTTTCATTCATGGTTTTATTGGAGGTCCAAATGAATCACAATAGATGCGGAAAGGTTTCCGAAGCGTGACATACGATGTGGTTCCGCATAAATGTCTCGGCTAAATTTAAAAACCGAATTCTTTTTTTAGCTTAAACGTATAATCAATCATCTTAACTGACACGAAAGAAATTTGTTTCTTTCAATATGACACGAATAGCTTAAAATAAACAAAGATGTTGACAATTTTTAACTTTGGCAGCACTTCGCCAAAAAAATAATTACGCTCGTAAAACAAGAATGAAAGTGGCACTATTGGTATACAACTCTCACAAACTATTTTCGATTAATGTTTTGAAATAAACTCAATAAATATACGTTAAATTTACAGACATTTATTTTATATCTCAGTTACTTAAATTAAAGGAATGTGAATACACACGTTGCACTGCCAGTACTTTAGTTTTTAGTTGTTTTTGGTAAAGTGCTTCAAATAATATTTTGAAATACGCATTAGTAAAGCATGTGCTCCTGGACACTCTTGGTAATCATTTGATAAATCTCAGTTCTTCTGGGTTACGCGATATACTCCGTATGAACAAATACTAGCTAGTATACAGCAATAAAAATGCAGGAAAGAGAGAGATTCGGATAATCAAATATAAATTATCATGCCTGCATGCATGATAAAACAATACCACACTACAAAATATTTACATGATACTATTATTGCATAAATTCATAGATGCTTAGTATTTCATCATTCAAAAAATTGTTATAAGCCAAACATAGTATTAGTACAACTATCACATTTGCTTTGTCTGTGTGGAAAACATAGATATTGTACCTATGTACATTAAAATAAATAAAGGCAATTAACCGTATTGCTTTAAGTTGAAAAAATAAGTTAAAACCATTTTTGTGATGCAAAATTTTTCTAGATCGCGTTTTTTTCATTGTGTAGCTGTTAGTTGTGGGATGCGAGATATTGTTCTATCATACGCGAATAGTTATATGTAGTTCCTAGTTACGCCATCGGCAGTAACGCATTTGTATTTTTTTGTAAACATCTGCAACTCGCATTTACAGTTTACATACAAGTGTATTTTACTTCTCATTTCACATATGACGAAGCTTTTACCGCCATGGTCGGATATGACTTACGGCGTCACGTCTTATAGATCTATTTGAATGAGTTTATAAATATTTTCTATTAGGTGCGCACTATCAATTCATCAGCCAGAAGCTGCCATTGTCCATTCTTACTGACACGCCGACAATCGTCGATATAACGTTGATATGCATGGCATAGGAGTAATGACCTCGACTGAATAAAACATTTAAAGCTACGAGGGGAAAATCTTAACAAGTCTCTTTCACGTGTGCATTTATAGGCGCAATGGCTTTGCCATAACGATATATCAGAGTTGCATTGAAATCTTTGTTCCCCGAAATGCACGAACATGTAAAGCATTTGAAATTGTCTTGTTTTATTGATACCTTTCATGCACGTAGAATGTGCAGGCGCTTTAGCGAATGTTAGCGCGGTTTTAACGACGCGAGCGATGTCTTGCATTAAATAAATATTTAATTTTTAAAAATCTACTATCAATAGGTACTTACTGCAGTTCTAGGTATTAACATAACAAAAAGTGTTGCGCGATATCTTTTTTTAGGACGGTTTATGTCGTCAGCTTATCTAGAAAATTACGTTATCTTGTCATACACTATATCGCACACTGCAACTTTAAGATTCCGACCCTAGAAAACGCTCATAGTTCTATTGTTATGTTATTTTATTAATTCATTTGTAAATCAGTCACTGAAAATTATTACGGTAGCCTAAACTAACTTAACACATCGCTAGAAAATATAATCGTATGTATGATAATTCGTTAAAAAAAAATCAGTTGGGAATTAAAGTTATGGGAAATTTTAAAATTGATCTAATTTTACACAAGAAAACTTAATATTGAAAATCATTCCCCAGGTTAATTTTTTAAAATCCAATCAATTGAATTTTATTTTTCTTCGAAAAAATCGCTAACTTAGATGCTTATTTTAGACATTAAACGACAACTCATGTTAGTATTGGATGACTAAGTTTAGGTTATTTAAAACATTTTATGTAGATATATGATAGTTTTCAATCTTTAAAGATTATTTTTTAATTCTTTTAAAATATGACAAATAGCTGTTTGCGACTTTATTACATATTACTCACATATATACATTGAGTTATGGAACGAAATGGTATTTGAATTGAAACTATATTTTAAATTTTATCCTACAAAAAACCGAAGTCACCCTGCACGTATTGCAATTCGATCTATAAATGACATCTCCGAATACGAATTAGATGTACGCAGTCGTAACAAAATAGGGAGCCCTTCATTTCATACACCCTGTCCTACATGAATAGTTTATGTATCGATAAAATTTTGAACCCTCCGGCAATTGAAATGTGGATCTTTTGCATACTTTAATAACATAATATAGGTGAGTTACGGCAATATAAATTTTTACCTGTATTCCAAAAAAATGTAATTTTTAAAACCTGCACTTAACGTGAATATATAGGTATAATTTACGAGTGATGGATACCAAAGTGCCACTTTGCCACCTGTTATTACATTTTATCTTAAAATATCCACGCCTTGGAGAAGAACAAGACATATATATTATCACGTGAATAATATGCTGTGGCCTGAGATAATTAAAAACATTGAATAGCTTAGTTTTTTCATCAGAAGTAGCTATTAGGGCCTTCAATCCCGGGATCCCAAACAATTTTGTGACTTTTTTCGCCAGTGAATAATTCCGAGATCCCGAAAGTCCAAATAATTGTGAATCCCGAAATCCCGGGATCAAAAAAATGGTCCGTAATTGGATGCCCTAGTAGTTATATAACATAATCCAAATGAGGACTCTCTCAAGGGTGCGGTGAAATTTCTACAAAGTCTTAATCAAAGCGGAAGTATTGTTATAAAAAAATAGGTGAATAAGAAAATTGTTCGCAATTATAAACTAAACCAGTGGAGGAGAACCTTTTGGCTTCTCTGGTGCGGCCTTTTGACTTGATCGGTCAATTCTGTTTTTTTTTGTAAATCCGTAAATTCCTGGAATTTTGAATTTAAAAAAAAGTCCCACGCTGATAATTTTGGAAAATTCGCAAATTTCTCGGTCTTAGAAATTGACATGAAATTGCTTAAAAATCCCATAACTTTTTCTAAAATCACACGGAAAAATAATCCGGGATTGGATACCTCAGTGTCAACGTTTTCTTTACTGCGGCCTTATCTTGAATCAGATAAATAATTGTGGTCTTTAGAAACGAAACGGTTCTCCACCCCTGAACTAAACTGTGAAATAAATGTGTGTGTAAATAACAAATTAGTCTTATTCTAGCTTTTATACTTTCGAAAATATGTTGTCCAAAATTCAAACACTCGTCAAATAGCGTTGTATGATAGGAATTTACTTGTGGAAGTAAATTTTTCGCGTAGCTTAAAATGGTCTCGAAATATTCGGAATTTAAAATGTAAAATCTTAACGTATTTGGAATTCTGTTCGTACTGAAATACCTTCGGAATCGTAAACATGACATGAAAAATAGTAAAATGTCTTAAATATTCACGGAATTTTCTATTTTGCCTACTTAGGAATCACTTCGAAAAACAAAGACCCACCGACATTTTTTACGATATTTCAAAAACATGTTATGATAATTTTTATAGAAGACTTTTCAAAAAAAAAAAAAGATTTATTACACTTAAATCGTTCTTCTCAAAAAAGCAGTGTTTTTCATATGTTTGATAGGTTCGGCGGTAACTTTGTTATTTCACAGATTGTATAACAATTTGTGACGCGCGTTTCGCCTCTTTGAGAAGCATCATCAAACTATGGGTAGACACAGGGTGAGGTTAAGATACAAACACAAATAGTGCTAATTATAAATTAATTGTTCATATGAAAATAAGTAAATTCCAAAGGAAATAATTTTTAGAATGTTTTTCATACTTAACGTTGTATAGGTTGTTAAAATACAACGGCAGAAAGCATTAAAACTTGCAATTCAGATTTTAAATATGATGATTTTTGTATAAAAAAAATAGTGCTTCCAGCGAATTATCCATGGAACTATTTAATAGAGGGTGTGTCGTATTTTTGTTGTTGAAAAAAGTAAGATGCCTCCTTTAAAGTGAAATCTTCACTTAAGAAATAAATGTATCATTGAGTTTAGAGCCATAAATAAATATAATTCTTGAAACTACTTACTACTCGAATCTGTGGGCATTCCCATAAGCTTATCCTTTTCGCCAGCAATGGCTCTAAACTCAATGATACATTTATTTCTTATATAAACACGAAACATTCATTTACTAAGCGTCAGTTCAAGTTCATCGGTGCACTTGAACGCCTGAAGATGCCGAAAGGCGAAACCCGGGTCGTTAGTGACAAAATCTGTGAGAATGTACATAGTTTGAACGATTCAAATTTAATATTGAAATTCCACCAAGCACCTTCAGTCGAAATCTTAAAAAATGAAATCTGTACACGTTGAGTACTTTTTGTTAATATTAAACATAAATACACTCAAGAAATAGCTGATTCCTTATAGCAACAGTTGTAAAATCCCAAAACCATGAGATACAATACCGGGTTGGAATTACGATCCCTACTGATACACTGATAAAGATTAATTTATTTTATCATTCGTATCTAACGTATCGTTTTATTTAGTTCATAATAGAAGCGAGCAATAAATTTTCCTCGACCCATTCAAATATTTACCCTCAATACTCGATAGAACCAATACGACTCGGATCAATTTCCATATCGCACGCGCAATTCCGCAGTTATATCTTCTCCTTTATCTCCGCTGCGTTTATAAAATACAAATAAAATGTCGACAATTCGCAAGGGGACGGCGGGAGTACCTTAAACGATGCTCGGCCCTCCTTGGGGTTAATTCGACCCCAAAAGCTTGTTGCCATAACTACCGTCTCATATATACATACAAACACACAAGCTTGCAAGTGTGTTGCACAATTACCAATATCTGTGCAAGGGATTCACCAGCTTTTGTCTGATGCGTCGAAAGAAGACCCAAATTTGCATGACGGGAATATACATATTTGACATTTCAGCTAGATTACCATGCCATTTTAGTTAATCATTTCTATGTCTACAGAATAAAACGCTGAGTTGGTTTTGATAGAAAGTAAATCTCAATCTACCCTCGAATAATAAACACGTTAAAGATGATAAATTGTAGCGTCTTACGTTTGATGGTTTTGAATATATCGACTGTGGAAAGGCCACACATAATAAATTTTACAGGAGACACAAAAAGATTATTTTTTTTGCTTGTTTTGGGTCGAAGACAAATTATGAAATATACACAACTCTGAAGTACAGGGAGACTGATAAACTGGTTTTTAGTTGACTATATCTAATATTATTCAAATAAATTGTTAAAAAAACCTTTTTTTAAGTATTTTTTCGTGATCGCAATTTTCACGGGCCCTTCTTTTTTTAAACTTAAAAGGTAAATTTAGATACTAATTCAGCATTTTCAGCTTATATTTTTTCGACAGAACGCGTATGAAGTTGTATACATTGTGATTATCAAAAAAGCTGTTTTGAAAAAACTGTGGGTTACGTCCTTTTCCCTTTCCACAGTCGATGTGTATTAGTGAATTCTTAAAGGGGTTTTAATCTTTGAAGCGAATGTTCATAATTATGTTATTTTAAGAAAATTATCAATGTAAGTTTTTCACAGAACCTTATGTATGGTGACTATGTTCAACATCAATGATTATAACTTTGATTGCGAATTCTTTAAAAAACATTGATAATTATTAAGTTTAATTTGTATAAATTAACGATTCTGCTCAAGCCTCATATATTTAATAAACGTCATAAAAATACTGTTAATAGCGACGGCTATCATATCAACCCTTATCATACATAGTAAAAAATATATTTATCTGTAATGTTTTCAGCCCTTCCGTCTTCTTATATTTGATATTACATTTTTTTATTCCATATCCGCTCCCTATACGGAGCATATGGTCACCACGAAGTTCCTCCAAGATTCTCTATCCCCAGCCAGTCTCCTTGCTTCCTCCCAGGTCATCCCAGCGTCCCATAACTCCGCTGAGTACATCCTGTGGATGGTCATCAGTGGCCTTCCACGACGCCGGGATCCATCCGGTTGGAAGAAGAGACAGGAAGGGTTCAGGCTCTCTTGAGGCATCCTCAACACGTGTCCAAGCCAGGTCCATCGCCGCTTTTTTATTTTGGACGAAATAAGAGGCTGGTTAGTCCGCTCTCTAATCTCCGTATTCCTGACAAAGTCAGACCATTTCACTCCTAGCATTCGCCGCAGGCATCTGTTTTCGAAGCACAGTATGCGGTTCCTCTGCGCTTTCGTAATGTGCCATGATTCGCAACCGTAAAGCAGCACTGTCAAGATACATGCGTTGAACAGGAGGCACTTGGTTCTGACCGATTATATCTCATACTCATCGTCAATAAATGAATATCTTTCAGTAAATCCACTCGCTGATGCCACTCTGTATGCTTGTACTAACGATCGTAAATACTATAGTAAAATAATATAATTTGTAAATCAGTAGTATAGTAGTCAATTGAGATCTTTATGTTTTTTTTTATTTAAATTTAAAAAAGGAATACTTGTGTTGAGAAAAAAACAGCTATAGAAATGAAAATCAAAATAATCAAACAACACGAGTTGGTCGGGCTGAAATTGTCTTATACAACAATATTAAAGGACAAGGAAAGAATTCAAACAAAGTAGTGAAAAGCTCGGCGGTGGCAAAATCAACAATTATTATAATAAAACAAAATGGTTAAAGATTTGAATAGAATTACATACTATTTCCTCTATCTTTTTTTGTATGCAAAGTATATAACCTTCTACCATCGCTAAAAAGTAACGTGAAGTGATTGGATCTAGTGAGTACTTGGATTTGGTTGAAAAACATAAAGGAAATAAATAATCTATCTTAGAACTATTCAAAAATCCTCGACCCAGTTAGTTTCATATATTCTATAAGAGTATGTTTGATAATGTAGCATATTTTTCCATATTGAATAATGATAATATCTCAATGTGATTTTAATGGAGACCTTCTTCTATTGAATTCATTTTCATCTAGACATACTCAAACAAAGAAATACAATTTAGGATTCCTACTGAATCATTCAAATTTTGTATATTTCCATTCGTTTGTCACTTACAAGTTACCTCCAAGGTTTCGCATTTGAATGGTAGAATTAATACAAATATTTATCAATAACTTTTAAGCTTATTAATAATATTTCACTTAATTATTTTTATATAAACACGATAAAAAAACTATTTACCAACGGAGAGTTCAAGTTTATGGTACCGAAAGACAAATTTTAAATTAAATTTTGTATACACAAGTCTTATAAAATATACAATACAAAAGAAAATTTTACAGGGTGAAGAAAACAGCTTCGGGCATGTTTACAGCTAGAGTTTACTTAGGGCATTATTTTAAGCCTATTAATGAAATTCAATGTTAAATAATAATTTAATTTTTGGTCACAGTAAATAAGTACATTATTAATTTGTATGTGATTTAGTTAAACACATACATACGTACAGTACCTAACTATTTTATTCTATAATGCATTGCAAAAAATACGTAATCTACACGAATACTATATTCATTGTTTATTTAGATATTTAAGAATCGGGAGCCGGTAAATTGCTCGAATTACAAAATATTCGAATTGCTTGGTTATTTAAACGATTTTTCACGACTTTTTCTACGAATTTCATTTTTATCTTGTGCGACACTTGTTTAGAGAGTGAAATATAAAAATAATTTTCGTAAGTATTTATTTTAACTGTGTTC
This sequence comes from Himalopsyche anomala, assembly GCA_031772345.1. Classification (NCBI taxonomy): domain Eukaryota; kingdom Metazoa; phylum Arthropoda; class Insecta; order Trichoptera; family Rhyacophilidae; genus Himalopsyche; species Himalopsyche anomala. The sequence goes on from CM062824.1 coordinate 16,410,317, forward strand.
GCTCCAAATGCGGAACATATGATCTTTTAATGGAGTTAATCTCAACAGAAGTGTTTCTACGAGAACTGCTTATTAATTAGTTACTCAAACTGTTATTATATATTTCCAGAACACATAGAAGACTAGGGCTAAGACAGAACAAACGGACAGAACAAACGGAAACAAATTGATTATCTTGTTATTCGAGCAATTTACCGGGAACCCTAAGAACCACACTTATTTTTTAATTATTGGTATGTTTTGAATTTTTGAGTAGTACAATTTCTTTTTATATACAATTTTAGCTAAATACAAATTCGTAACAGTATTTTGAAGCGTTCTTTTATGGATTTTGAACTCGTAGTAATTTTACAAAACAGTATTTGAAAAATGGAAATATGAAATATCCTATGGAACTAAAAAGAGGAGGCGTCTCTTGATTGTCGATTATGAAGACAATGACAATATCTATGGTTCCAAGACCAGCAACAAGCTTCTCATTTGAAGAAAGTAACATTTTTTATGTATCTATTTTGTTCTGTATATATTCCACATTTTTATATAATGATCAGGACCGGCTTAGGCTGTAGAGTAAAGCTGTAGAGTCGAGGAAAAAGCCGCCACTCCGACTCTGGCTTAAAAAATATATTAAATTGTATATCTAGTATTTTTTTTGATATCTACTAAAATGCTTACATAACTGTTTGTATTCTTACTTAATTAAAAATAGTAGACTCGCCTATTTTTTGTGACTCCGACTCCACCCAAGGTACCACAATTCCAAAGCCCCGGCAACATGTCCAAATAAATGTGTTCAATTTTTATAAGCATAATGCCTTTCCACAACAAATTGTCATTTTAAATACATATTATATTTTATAAATGTCTGGGGTATATCACTATTCACCTTTATCCCGCCATCTAGGCCAGGGTTTCTCAACGAAGGGCTACAGCGTGTTCCAATGGGATTTTCAGAAATTCCAAAATTTCTGTGATTTTGGATTTAAAATTCTTGGAAGACAAGACAGTATGGGGGCCACAGAAAAATAAAGACACTTAAAAGAAGCCACTTGCCCAAAAAGTTTGAAATACACTGATCTAGACCCTCTACTGTTTTATCTAATTGTGAGAGCATTATTAGCAACAGTTACTAAAACCACACATGATAAATTTTCTCTGCAAACAACTTCATTACAACGATGATATAATGTATTCATTCAAATCCGTTTGTTAGTTAACCAGCTTAACGTTAATATAATCAAATTAATTACGTTACTCTGAATTCTCGAATATCATTGTGTATTTATTTGGTTGTTTTATTTTGAAAACGAATGGGAATCTGCCGAATTGTCTGTTTTTTTTTAAATGTATTTGAATTTAGAATTACTTAGAATTACTAGTTTTGTTTTCGGATACTCGTGGGCAACAATCCAGAGTTTGAATTCTTGAATGGACAAATTCATATCTTGTTTTCAATAAATTAATGATTATTATTCTAAAGATATATTAACCTAACCTAACTTGACGCTTTTTAACTTACCGCATAAAAACAGGATTGACTGTATAGTTGTTTGTATGTGTGGAACATTAAACAAAAAAATATATTTTTTTCTAATGAAAGATAATCTCATAAATATAATATTGAAGATTTGGAAAATGTTGCGTTCTTTGTTATAATGAGAATTTATGTCATTTCGTAATATAAAAAATATGAAAATTTAGAATGAACTTTCGTAAAATTATAAAAAAGTATTATTTGAATAATTTTGAAAAGATCCCTGTCATTATGTAAGAGTCTTTCAGTTCTGTGAACATGAAAAATCTGAAAAACAACCAATAATTCCCTTCGGGTCGACATCATTGAATCATTTCGAACTGTCAATGGCGTCGTATGCCTAACATTTCGTGCCGCATGTCAATAGCTCAATTTGCTTGAAAACTAAACTCATTGGGACATGATAATCGCTGAAGCAATTGTTTCTGCGTCTCCAAGTCAGATACGCACATTATTTGCTATCATTTTTTTGACATGCTTCCCATCGAATCCACGTGAATTGTGGAAAAGTACAAGGATGACATGTCCGAAGACACTTTACACCGAATTCGCGTCAGTTCAGGGAATCCCGATCTCGAGGTGAATGAGGAGATACATAACCAGGCGTTGCTTTTGATCGAAGATATGTGTTACCTCATGCGCTGCATGATGCGTCGCCAGATCGAGGAATGAACGACGCTTTCAATCGAGAATCGGAACGTAAACGTGAATATGATCGAGATGCATTGAACCAATCACTTCGAACGAATGTACCACTGTTGAACCCCCAACAGAAAGTGTACGATACTTTAATGAAGGCAATTGATGAGGGAAATGGTGGCTTATTTTTCCTCCGCATTGGAAGCACTCAACCGAACTATGAAAGATCAGCGCAATGACTCAAAATGTTTTGGAGGCGCAATGATTCTACTATCTGGCGATTTTCGCCAAACACTACCAGTTATTCCAAGATCGACCGCTGCCGATGAAATAAACGCTTGACTTAAAACATCGACTCTGTGGCGCTATGTTAAGAAACTTCAGCTAACGACAAACATGCGAGTTGCATTTCTAAACGACCATCTGCCGCAGATTTCTCCAAGCATTTGCTGACTATCTGTAACGGCCGTGTTCCTGTCGACGAATCGAATGGATTGATTTCGTTTTTGCCGAATTTTTGAAATTTCGTCTCATCGAAGGACAATCAACAAAGTGTTCCTGAATATCATTGCTAATCACAAACATCATAATTGGTTGAGTGAACGAGCAATTCTTGCAGCAAATAACAAAGATGTGGATCATTTCAACTTCACAATTCAAAATCAAATCGTTGGTCCACTG